>CM037035.1:12858806-13292140 GCA_020882235.1 Schizaphis graminum | reverse complement strand
GATGGAAATTAATGGTTTGAGGAGGAAAGTCCGCCTTAAACTTTTTAAATCTCCCTGCTCAAAAGTGCTCAGAACATACATTATGGTTTTTGAAAAAACAGTGTTTTTCGTGTTACAGGGAAAAAAAATGGCTTGAGGGGGACAGTTCGCCTTAAACTTTTTAAATCTCCCTGCTCAAAAGTGCTCAGAACATACAAATACATACTACTGATCCAAACCGTACGTCTGGCAACACTGGGCGTAGCCCCGCTTTGGGGAAAGTGGGCGTGGTTACGGGTGACCGCCGCCGCGGCGATATGAAATTCAACGCCATCTCTTGAGCGTTGTATACGTTTCACTTTTACCATAACGGCCTCTTAACACAATGGGGTAAAGCAATTCCACGATAAGATCGAAATTTGAGGTCAGAATAGACTGTGTGTGTGAAAAGCATTTGCCGAAACCAGTTTGATTAAATATTTTGAAATTGAAATGGCTGATGGTTCAATTCAAAAAATTGAAAGAGATAGAATTTTATTAAAAGAAAATTCAGTTCCATCATTGTTTCCAGATCTACCACATTATCTATCTTCTAAAACAAAAAATAGAAAACCTCAAGTTCGACATTTAAATAATAAATGTAGGTAATAAAAGTATTATTTCTGAAACCCATAACCCTAACGATTCACTCAATACAATTATTGAATATGATACATTTAATAAAATTGAGAACCAATTGAAAAATATCAAATTACCTGATGCAACATTTATTTCAAAGATAAAAGATGATTTGATTATTGGATGGTTTAATAATGACAAAGATACGGTGTTTAAAAAATTATCATATGCAAAAGTAATCTTAAAATACAAGTAGGTATCAGTGTATCACAAAATAATAATTAAAACGTAACCAAAGGTAATACAAAGAATGTAAGTAGGTAGTATGTATTTACTATATTTTAGGTGTTTGTAAGCAAAGTCATAGTGAATTTTGAAGGAGTGATGCAAACTGCTACAGACTTTGGAGATATTGAACAAATTATAGCTATAGTAAATAATTTACAAGCTTGTAATGGTACTGGTTTTGAAAAAAGGTATAATATAATATTGTTAATTTGAGTTTGTGTAATTTTTTACTTGTATATTTGAAGCCCACGGTCAGATACATGCACTGATTACGTTAATGTAAAGTACCTAACCAGACATTTCATTATCAGATGTCCATTGCAATATACGTTCTAAAGAAAGAAAAAATATATAGTCGGGAGAATGAAAAGTGGCCGCTGGCTAATATGATAGCAACGATTTTTTTTGCTAAAAACAGGGGTTCTCATAATGAAAATCGAGGAGCGCGATCGGTATACATCGTCAGACCGGTTCGCCGTGAACCAGCTCTACGGGCGGTTTTGGTTTTATAGACCTTTTTTTCCCTATTTACCCACGGTTATTGTAGTTTTATTATATGGTGGGGTCTCCTCCCTACACACCACATACCATATAATATAATATAATGTATTATATTATTATATATAAAAAAAAGAATGTGTATTGTATACACAACATATGCTTCCCTGTTCTGATATTTGTCATTCGGCAACGATTATTCCACGTGTTAAGTGTTGTGTCGTGTTATATTGGCCTTCAGAAACTAAATTACATAATTTTGCTTATTAGTTATTACTGTTTTCAGTTAAATATTTTTTAAATATAATGGCTAGTAAAAGTGGTAGTGATACCCGGAGTCAAACAAAAAAAGTGGTTTTTAATATTTATAAATTTATAAAAGACCTATCTAAACAAGATATAATTCTTCCGTCGATGTTTGCACAGTCTCTCAAAGTCACTGCTGAAGCTTGTGGTTTATCTGAGAGAACTGTGAGACGCATATGCAAGGAAGGCAAAGATGGTTTAACATTCGAAGATGCAGTACAAGTACAAGGCCCAACGTTCAAGTCTCCGCGGAAAACATATAGACGTTCAAAACCATTAACCGAGTTGGACGATTTTGATGCTGACATTGTACGAAGAACGGTTCATGAATTTTATGACAGGGGTGAGTACCCGACAGCTTTTACAATTTTAACAGAAGTGAGGAAAAAGTGCGCTTGGGAAGGATCTGTGTGGTCGATGCGTTCGCTATTAAAAAATTTGAAATTTTCTTTTAAAAAGTGCAGCGATGGTCGGAAATTCCTTATGGAAAGAAACGACATAGTTGCACTACGTTGTACTTTTTTAAGAAAAATATGCACACTACGTGAACAAAAAGACACCCGTCCTATCGTGTATTTAGATGAAACGTGGATTAACCAAAACCACAGCAGATCACGCATATGGCAAAATGCTGAAGAGACCGCTGGACTAAAAGTTCCTACGGGCAAAGGAGGGCGTCTCATTATTTGCCACGCTGGATCTGCGAAGTATGGTTTTGTTAACGATTCAAAATTAATTTTTCGAGCTAATGTTGCTAACTTTGAAAGCGACTACCATACTTCTATGAATGCTGATGTATTTAAAAATTGGTTTATTTCAATGTTGAACCACCTCGAAGAGCCGTCAGTCATCGTCATGGACAATGCGTCGTACCACTCAATGCTAATGGACAATTTTCCCAAAAGCAATAGCCGGAAAGCCGTTGTTGAAGAGTGGCTGAAAAATAAAAATGTTGATTTTTCACCACAAGAACGGCTGTCCGAATTACGTGAGCGAGTAAAAAAACTGATTCCCAAGTTTAAACGGTACGAACTGGACGAGATAGCACTTCAAATGGGTCACGAAGTCATAAGGTTACCTCCCTACCACTGTCAGTACAACCCTATTGAGTTGATTTGGGCACAGGTTAAAGCGGAGGTAGCCAAAAATAACAACACATTCAAATTAGCAGATGTCGAAAAATTGGCGCACGCGGCTATTGATGCAGTGACACAAAATGACTGGAAAAAGTGTGTTGAACACGCGGAAAAAATTCAGAATGAAGACAACGAAAAGGAAATATTGAGGGATATCTCATTGGAGCCAATTATCATGACATTAGAAGAGGACGACAGCGATTGGGGCGATGAAGAAAATGACGACGACATAATTGATGAAGAATGTTAGTTTAAATTGTTTAAATGATGTACATATTTTATATTATTATTTTGTAAATATTTTTAATAATTTGTATTTTATATGACTTGTACATACATTGTAATGATTTTTTTTTAAATGACATAATCATTATATTTTTATGTAAATATGTAAATAGATTGCATTTAATAATTCAAAATACGCGCCTTTTTTTCATATTAGTTTGGAGACCATTTACAGAAATTTGCCACCGGGGGCGTTCGCATCAGCGGCCACTTTTCATTCTCCCGACTATAGTAGATTTTCAGCGAATATCTACTTTAAGACATAGAGAAAGAAAACAAAAATTAAAAAAACTGAAGAGCAATGGTAAAATCAAAAACATTAATCGAAAGAATAGAAGACTTAATAATAAAATATGTATCAATGTAGTTTTGTAGTGTTGTAAAGTATTTGAGTAAAATTCATGAATGAGTACTAGATTTTAGAATATTGAATAAAATATAAGCTGTTTGAATACATAATACAGATTAGACACACACAGTGACTTATGCATTACTTATTAATATATATTAATATTTAATATATACTTACTTACACTCTTCAATAAAAGTGCAATGATGAATTTATATTTTTATAAATTATGTTCTGTTATTATTAATTATAATTATTATTTACACGAATGGTGTACCTACCATATACTTATTGATTTTCCTATTGTCACTGTCATTGGCTTGCAGAAAAAAACTGACAATATCTATATTATAAACTATATAATATGTGATAGGCTTAATGTTGAATTGTCGAGTCAGTTAAAATGTTTAATATTTATTACTAACGGTCAATTGTACATATCTTTAAGAAACTACAAAATGTATTCTGTAGTTAGATTTTTATAATTTTTATTAAATCAATCAAAACCTGTGCCTAATTAATGATATATAAAATATTATATATTTCTTTTTATGTATGTAAACACTATATAATGCAAATTATATTAAACATATGATTTTGATGGCAACGGTGGTATATTTTTGTACTAGAAAGCAACATTTGACATCATATGATGAGATGAATTCAAGTATTGAATGTTTTACTCATAATATATTTCAATATAGATAATTATAGCAGACTACCAAAATTAATTAAATTATTTTTCTGTGGTAGGATTTTTATATTATTCAGATTAATTACATATACTCCTATTGTATAATAGTTACTGGTTACTCAACTAATAAAAAACAATATTTCAATATTTAAGTACTAATTTTCTTTTTGAATCAAACACATAATATATTGTAAATGTTAAATATATGTTTTGGTATCAGCTTTGTTATTATGTTTTTTTGTAATAGTACTTATTAACTACCACTGAATATGTTAAATTTGCTTATGATCAAATAAAGGTTAATAATTAGGTAAAAAATGTTTAAAAAAATTTAATTATATTTCTAAATAATATATTATATTGTAAAAAAGATTGGTACCTACCTAATGTCACACAATATGTGTACCTATGTATGGAATACTTGGGGAATATTTTAAGAGACTATGCTATAATGTATTTATTAAAGTTATATAGATCAAGGATGCACATTAATATTTAACTTATTTAATAAATTTGGTATGTTAAAATAGTGTATATTCTATACTAAGGACAATATATACGAACATCCAAGCTTCATCAGGGTTTTATGCAAAATTACTAATAACTTTCAAATTTAAATTTTAAAGATAAAAAAATATAATACATTAACAACATGATGTAATAAATGTATTGTGGACTATTTCATTTATTAAACTCACAATAGTGACATTGTCCGCGATCCGACGCAGTATTAGTAACACATAAAGTATATTCAATTTTTAGCAAATAAAAAATTCAGATTTCATTAATTGCGCCCACATAGTCTGTAATTCGACGCAGTCGGATTGCCTACCTAAGTGATTTAGTTGTGTATAAATCGATTTTCCCAAAATATAAATATAAGGCGTTAAAATTTCGTTTAACTTAAACTTTTTTTCCTACAATACAACATCAGACTTACGACGCGCGACAGAGCCGTACCGAGCCATTTTTTATCCTGAGGCAGAACTTTAGCAATGCGCCCCCTTGGTGGGGGTAGGGGGTGACACACTCACAGTTTTTAATATTTTTCAATAAAATAATAAGATTAGGAAAATCAGTAAATTTTTAATTAGGTTTCAAGCTAAACAAGAAATTATATTTTTAGCCACAAGTTTATAATTCTCAACCTTATATTATAGGAAACAAATCAATTCAAATTTTACAAATTTATTTATAAGGTATTTCAAAATGATAATTAATAATAATAAAAATAAAATAATCATTATTTATAACGATATTTTCCTTGCTTTTGTGTCGGCAAATTTGTCAATAACTTCTTCGTAATCCAATTTACTAGCAATTTCTGTTTCTATTGAAAGTATGGCCATGCTTGATAATCTCTCTTGAGCCATTGTAGATCTTAAGTACGTTTTTATCAATTTAAGTTTGCTGAAACTCCTTTCACATGAAGCTGTTGTAACGGGCATTGAGAGAAAAATCCTTATGGCAATTTCAATATTTGGATACGATTCTTTAAGCTTATAATCGTGAATTATTTGTAATAAATCCAAAAACGTAACTGATTCAATACTTGGCAAAATTGATAAAACTGCATGTTTAAAATCTTTAATTTCTTCAACTATTTCCGCAGTATTTATATCTTTATTATATTTTAATCCTAGATCAGCAGCTGCTTTTTGCAAATCGTGTGAATTCATATTGGTTAATGAATGACCGGAAAGAAATTCAAAATCGTTTGAAATTTCCATAATTTTTTCATACCGCCATGTCATCTGAGTAAGAAGAATATCTATTGAGTCTATAATAGTAATTCGAAAGTTTTGTTCTGTGGAAATATTTATTACGTTATCATCTGTTTCATAAAGTTCTAATCTTTTTCTTTTTTTTGTTCTTGATTCTTTTAAAGTTGTCGATATTTGTAACTCTTCTGCAACTTTTGTAGCATTTGTAAAATTGTCTTCCATGGTTGTGTCACGAATTTCCTGCAAAGCATTTTTAAGCCCGAGTAGCAAATTGGAAGCTTTTTCCAACGATAAGCTTTTGTTTTGTAAAGCTTGATTAACACGATCTATACTACTTAAAATTTGATTCCAAATATTAAGTAAGCAAAGAAAGTCAAAATTGATTAATTGAAGTAAATTTTTAGCTGTTGATTTTGTTTCCAAATTTAATTCTGAGTCAGAAATATTTTGTAGTACCTTAAATACTTCTTTTATTTGGGAGTTCATGGCCTTAACAGCTTGTGCTTTTGAAGCCCATCTGGTATCTGAATGACCTTTCAATGAAATTTTTAATGTATCCATTAAAATTTTCCATCGAGTAGTTGATTTGACAAAAAACGTATATATTTTCTGAATCACATCGAAAAAAAATTGTACCTTAACATTAGCTGATGCTGCATGTACGCCACTTAAGTTAAGGCAGTGAGCAGCGCATGGAATGAATGTGGCTAAATTGTTTTTATTTAATATGACTGCCTGAACGCCATGGTATTTTCCTGACATGTTAGCTCCATTGTCATAACCCTGTCCCCGTACATTTTGTACATCAAGTTCATCAGCTTTTAATTTTGTTAATATTTCCATAGCCAACCCGTCCCCAGTTTTTTCCTCCGTGTTTATGAAATCTATAAAACTTTCTTCAACTGTAATTTTTCCATTGTCAATATCAACATAACGAATCACTTCAGCCATTTGTTCATTATGTGACACGTCGGGAGTGCAGTCAAACAGCAAAGAAAAATATTTTGCTTTTTTTATTTTAGATAATATTTTATTTCGAACTGTTTGTCCTAACAAACAGATAAATTCATTTTGTATTTTTGGAGATATATAACTGATAGCTCCTTTGTTATGATTTACAAGATGTTGTTTTAGAATATTATCATATTTGCTAAGTAATTCTATTAAATTTAGAAAAATACCAGAATGTTTATTTCCTACTGTTGTGCTCGATCCTCTAAATGCTAAATTATTTTTTGTGCAAAATAAAATTGCATCTAAAATTATACGAAGTATATGACGCCATCGATCTTTTTCTAGCAAAATCGCCTTTTGTAATTTATCGTCAATGCATTGAAAGTTTTTTAATCTATTTTCAAGAGATTTCCATTGTAAGAAATGATTTCTATGATCAGCCGATTTCTCGTGATCTAAAATACGATTAATATTTTTCCAATCCGAAAAACCCTCGTTTGTACATGCAATACTTCCTGTTTTTAAGGTATTTGATTTAAATAAACAGCATGGAAAACAGAATACGGCTTTACTGTTTTTAGAATAAATCAACCAATTTCTGTCTATAACTTCATTGTTCGGTAAAGTTTTTTTAAACCAATAAGGGGAAAATCGACGACCATCGACTGACATAGATTTGCTAAAATCAGCATCTTTACCTTGATCAGGTTCTTGCGTTACAAGGTAAACTCTAATGCTATCCGTAATTGGGGGCCAAGAAGGTGGATCGTTACAATTTATAAGTTGAAAAAATGTTTCAAAACTAGTTGAAGAAGATGTAGGTTCACGAATATCCTGAATTATTTCACTTGATTTTGTTGTAATAGAACTAACACAAGTTTCAATTTCTTCACCTACTAATATTGTTTTATTATTAAATGAGTCATTTGAATCACCGGAATTTTCTTCTGAAATAAAAATTAATGATTATGAATACTATTTATTTCTGAATAGATCTCGGTCTTGCAAACGTACCTACATTTGGTACAACGGTTAACGCACGAGGAACAGACAACAGTAACAATTATTGACGATAGACAGATAATAATAAAATTGCCATAATATAGATAATAAATTATATAAAATCACCGAAATTGTAGAAATCGTTTAAATAATTATAAATACTAACTACATCTTTTCAGTGGCGGTTTGATGAAAAGGCAGTGGCGGCGCCTCACCTAAAATTTTGTAGCAAATAATACTCTAAAAGTATATTTCTTGCCTCTTGGTTCACCGACAGCAAACATTCGCTAATAATTTTTAACATTTTTATGATTTTATTTGAAAAAAATTCTTCTTTACGAAGTTTAATAATATGAATTATCATTTATTTTATTATAGTATAATATTATTCCGTGTTTATTACCAAAAATAGCAATAAACCGATAAGAAATGCACGAAATAATAATTACGTAAACAAACGCTCATAGCTTTTGGTACTATTTTGAAGAAACCGGAGCAGTTTTACAGTTTACTACCTTAACTTTTAATTAGAAAATAAACTAACCTTTATCTTCTTGATATTCTTTCAAGTTTGACACTAATTCAGTCGATTTTTCATCTAAAACAGAACCTTTAGAAAACCAGTCTTTCATTTGTTTTGACAATTGTACGTCTTCATTTGCTTTTTTTTTCTTAATACTTCGATTCTCTGCTCCACTTCGTTTCTTTTTATTATTCATTATTATTTTTTAATAGTTAAACTATCTGTATTGTTTAAAAACACATTAATTTGGTATAAATAATTTGTACCTGTTTCTTGTTCGAAAAAAAAAATAGAAAGCTACACACTTGCCGAGTGATCAACAAATACTAAGTCAAATTATTAAAATAGTAATAATTACACAACATTTGTTCACTATTTATAAATTGATGTATCGTACATATTATATCAACTGATATAATATAGATATTAAGCATGTACGTCGATCGATTCGTCGATTAAACAGAAAATAAAGATAATATAATATAATATACTACTGTCTACTATTAACAAAATACCCATATAAGTTATAATATAATGGTATACTATTCTTATCGGCGATCAACGTCGTCGTAATTTCGGGGAAAAAAATAAACATTATGTTTACGGATTAATGCGTAGCAATGAAAAATATTATTTTGACAATATTTTTTCATAAATTAATCATTTAATATTTTTGCGCCCCCCAGCATTAGGCGCCCAAGGCAAACGCCTCGCTCGCCTCACCCTAGTTACGGCTCTGACGCGCGACGTCAGGAGGTATAACAATCCGCCGTAGGCGGATTGCCCAGAACAACTATCGATTCACACTGGTTGATGACTAATTGCTAGACCCTCAATTACCATTATTTTATTTATTTAGTTTATTCTCATGCAAAAAAGCACCGGGAAACGATACCATACGTATCCAATCCATAATTGCTCAGCCAGGTATATATTTTCCCAGGTTGAGGACTGATAGCTAGACGCTCAATTACAATTTTTGATATGTTATTCTTTTTTAAACATACAAAAAGAACCGGGCAGGCGACGGGAAGCGATATTACACCAAATGATGACTGATAATTAGACACTCAATTACCATTTTCGGTACACATTTAATCTTTTTGAATTCATACAAGCCCCGCGGGCAAGCGTCAATACAAACTTTTACACCGAATGATAACTGATATCTCACACTCTTAGTAATCAACTCATTAAAAATTTTAGTGACCGATTTCTAGACACCCGACCAATGTTGCCAGATGTACGGTTTGTACCGTACATATACGGTTATTATAACTTCTGTAAGGTGTACGGTATACACATTCTAACCGTACTGAATTATACGGTATTTTGTTATTTAAAAATAGTTTATATGGAAATAATGTATAAATAGTAATTTTTTCTTAAAAATATATTATTTTTCACTATCGTACATTCGTACATTATTATTGTTTATTATCAATTATCATGCTCATTGAACATCCGTGTCATTTCATCTTTATACAATTTATTGGACATATAGAGTACCTATTATTTTTATTAATTGTTCTATTGTTTTTGCTGTATTCGTTACTCATTAGTCATTAACCATTTGTTCATAGTTGTAAATATTGATGGTTTTTCATATATTTTCATTACAATTTACGACTTAAGAAATTGTGATTTTTGTCTTGTAATTACTGATATAGTCTACACATTTAAAATTTACAATGTCGGATTTAGAGGATACACCTGAGGTATTTATGTTATGTATAATATAATATATAGTATATACCTATTTCTAGTAATTTATTAAATATCCATTTAGAGATTAAGTGATAATGGGCCTTCCACACCAAAGAAAACTCGTCAAATACGTAATGAATTGTATAAACACGAAAAACAAAAACATCGCAAACAGAAATACCGTAAAGAATGGGAGAGTAAAAATGAATTTAAAGGGTGGTTAAAAGAAGAGAAAAGTGATTGTTTTCGTGCCAGGTGCTCTATATGTCAAGTAAGCTTTATTTCTGAGTTAACATCAATTAAAAATCATTGTAAAAGTATAGGTCATAAAAATGCAGTTAAAAGCACACCTATAGGGTCTCAATTATTTTTAACTACATTCACATCTAATAAAATTTCTCCAATTGATCAACAAGTTCAAAAGGCAGAAATTAAGTTGTCTGGTTTTTTGGCTGAACATAATATTTCTTTTTTATCTATTGATCATCTTGAACCTCTGTTAAAGGACATTTTTCCAGATTCAAAGATATGTCAACAAATTAAACTTAAACGTACTAAAGCAACAAATATCATAAAAAATGTCTTTGCACCCATAGCTAAAGATATCCTAACAAAAAAACTAAATAATACTAAGTTTTCTGTAATGATCGACGAATCTACAGACATAGCTTGTACTTCAACTATGTGTATTGTTGTTCGTTTTTTTGATACAGATATAGGTAAAATCTCTACACAATTCTGGGATTTGTTGCCTGTTTATAATTGTGAAGATCCTGATCAGGTTAATGCTGGTGCTACAGCTGAAAATATTTTTTCAAATGTTATTAATTCATTTCAAAAAAATTATGTAAATATTGAAAATATTATTGGTTTCGGTTCGGATGGATGTTCAAGTATGATGGGCAAAAATAATTCAGTATCATCTAGAATGAAAGAAATGTTTCCTGGGGTCTTTATTATGCGTTGCATTTGCCATTCTCTGCATTTGTGTTGTAGTGTAGCCTGTAAATCTTTACCCAGAAGATTGGAAGATTTTGCACGCAATGTATTTAACTTTTTTTCTCATAGCAGTAAGCGCCAATCTCAATTAATTGAATTTCAACAGTTTTTAAATATTGATGTACACAAAATTTTACATCCGTCCCAGACCCGTTGGCTATCTTTGGCTAGTGTAGTTGATAGGTTATTAGAGCAATGGGACGCTCTTAAATTATTTTTTACTAACAAATGGCTGTCAGATAAATTGTTATCCACTGAATCAATTTACAACCAGCTTACAGATCCATTTACTAAAGGATATTTCTATTTTCTACAATGGATATTACCAAAATTCTCTACATTAAATCAATATTTTCAAACAGAAAATGTAGTGTTAAATACTCTTCACAGTAAAATGGAAATTACATATAAGGATATATTACTAACTTACATGCATAGAGATTATGTTTTAAAAACTCCATTGGCCGATTTGGATCCAATGTGTAAGAGTCAGATTAAAAATCAATCTGAAATATATTTTGGAGTAAAAATAATGAGTTATATTACAATGGATTGTATCAAAATTAGACCAGATTTATTGAAAGAGTTTTATTCAAAGTGTGTTGACTTTTTACAAGTAAGTTGCATTCAAATAAAAAAACGGTATAATTTTTCCGATTCTATTCTTCCATTACTTAATATTCTTACACCGTCCGTTGCACTTTCTGTTGAGAAAAGATCAGAATACAATGCTAATGAATCAATAACATGTCTTACTTTAAAGCTCCCTAGAATTGTTAATGATAGTTCATTACAGACTATTGACGATCAGTGGCGTTTATTAAGTTTGGTTGCATTATCTGATGATATTATAAATGAAAAAGAGACAGATAAATTTTGGGTACTATTGAAAAATGTGGAATCTGGTCAGTTTTATGAACTGGCAATGTTTGCATTATGTGCCATGTCATTGCCACATTCAAATGCCAGTTGTGAACGCATTTTCAGCAAAATAAACAGAGTGAAAACAAAATCCAGGAATAAACTTATAACCAATACGGTTTCATCAACCATAATGGCCAGTGAGTGTATTAAAAAAAATGAAAATTGCTGTTATAATTTTCAACCATGGAAAGAAATGTTTGATTCCATGACTTCTTCTAATTTATATCCTAAAAAAACTGAAGCAGTCGATGAAATTGATGACTTTGATTTAGATTTAGAAAATTAAATAATTAAATATGTACTTGTATTAAGAACTACAGTATGTAATTTAATAATTTATTTTTACTTTTGTTTTAAATATTGACAGATGTTTGTCTAAAAAGTTTTTCATATAATGTTTAATTATTTTGTTATAAAATAAAGTTTTGTTTATATTTGATTGTATAGCTTATATTTATTTATCTATTATTTAAATGATAATATTAATCAATATTTAACTTTAGCATTAGAAAATTTATGAAAACAACCATTTTTTTATTTAAATATACCATGCATTATGACAATTCAACATTTTATTGACAAAATATAATATAGTAGTTATTTTATATTTGGAGCATCTTTCCAAACAAAAATTGAATTTTTATACCATTGCCCTAGTGTCAAACATAGATAATTAGACAAGTATTTATAATATGGTGTCATATTATAACTTAAAACTTTAGAGGATTGATGAAATGACGATTATATTATTATCATTAATGAGGTAATAATGTATATCTAAAGAGTTCGTAGTTCGTATAGTGTGTACTGTATACCAGTATACCACTCTATGGTATATCTACAATATCTAAATAAGATATTAGATAATATTGTTTATTGATAATAACATAAGATATTATCTTCTTACATATTTTGTACGGTAGTATTATACCAAGGTTTATAGAATATACAGGTTGCCTCATAGTCCCCTAAATATTTCGATCACCCCGCACCATTCCTTGTCTAGTGACGTCACCCGAAGTATAAAATTTACGGCGGCGTATTAAAAATGCATGTGAACGTATATTTTTTTATTGTTTTATGCTATTATTTTTTATTATACCTAACTGATTTACTGCTTATTGTTAAATATCGATGTATTACTATTGAATAATGTATTTTATTACTTAATAATACGCTAAATGTGTAATTATTCATTATTTTTCGTTATTCTTTTGGACAGGTTTTAATAACACCCATATAATAATAATATATTTAACTATTTTTTTAAATTTTACAAATCGTGTATAGACATCCAGTTATAGTTACATGAAATTATAAGCAGCTACTCCTGTACTTAAATTTTTTTGTTGATCCAAAATTGTAATTTAGCTATTTTAACTGAATTAAAAGGTTTGACTATTATAGCTAGGTATTACTTAATAAAATAGAAATGTATATTATATAATGTGTGTAATTATTTTTTTGTTGATATTTAGAGTAGGTACATTACAGATTAATTCAAAGCCGTATCTGAGGGGGGTCCAAGGGGTCCGGACCCTCCCCAACCCTCCTCCTAATTTTTTTTTTAAGTAGAAAACTTTTTAAAGTGAAATACTTTAATTAAAGTAGGATAATGTATACAAAAATGTCAATAAATAAAATAGGATAATATATACAAAAAAATCAATAATTAAAATAGGATAATATATACAAAAATGTCAATAATTAAAATAGGATAATATATACAAAAATGTCAATAATTAAAATAGGATAATATATACAAAAATGTCAATAAATTATAATAAATCATGTCATCAGTCTTTTAAGTTTTTGTAGTCTTTGTAAATTTGATCTAGCTTTCTTTTTTTTACTCAGTAAAGCACTATGATGATTTAAATGCTTCATCCGTATAAGTATCCTTTGTTTAATATATTTATATACAACAGGATAATACTTATCGGGCATTTCCATTCTTTTGAATATTTTTTTTGTTAGGTTTTTAACGACTCCTGGTCCTTGAGGAATTTTATGTTTTGTTATTTTATTAAAAAGCCTTTCTATTCTAAAAATATTATTTTTGAATTCATCACTTGGTACTATTAAGCCACCATATGATAAGTGATTTATCCTATAATTTACTACCATATATAATTATTATTTATTTTAAAATTTAATACAATATAATTTTAAAAAATTATACCTAAAAATATTTTGAAAATTAAATTGTGTGAAGAAAATATCAAAATACGTGCAGTCTTTTTATTTTTTAATAAAAAAATATAACATATTTTAAATCCTCCTAATATTATTAGTAGACTATACTAAATAAATTATATCGCCTGATAATTTTTTACTAATAAATGAACTAACCTTATACATAAAAAAACCTACGGAACCATTCAAGACAAATTATATAAGTTTTAGTGGTGGCTTAACTCAACGAACACTAGATGAATATATTTGACAGCTATTGATCACGCAATAAAACTATTTTAATTATTTTTTTAACTTTTTTAAATTTTATTAATTGCATTACATTTGTAATGAATTTTTTGTAACATAAAACATTGAAAACGTTATTCAATATACAAAAATAAATCCATGTCTTTTTTACAGTTTTGTTTAACGTTTTTAAACGTTTTTGATTGTTACGAATATTATGCTTTTGATCAAGGTTTTAAAAAATGTTATTTTTCTATATTGATTCCAAATGTTCAATTTTTATTTTATTTTTTTAACAAAACTTTTATTACAAACTGTGCAAACATTATTTAAAAATATTCATAATCTGATTTTTTAAGAATGATTTTATTTTTTAGTATTGAAACAATAAGTCACTTGAAACATACAAAAATGTATAATTTTTTTATGATTATAATGTTTATATGTTGTTAAAAAAGATGCTCTATTTTTTTTATGTTTATATATTGTTAAAGCAAATGCTACAAAAATTTTTTCTATGTTAAACTACTTAACTTTATTAGAAAAAATTAAAAAATTATGTTAGAATAACGAGAATGTAGGTATTTTATTTATTTTTTTATTTAATATTTAGGTTACCTATTGAGTTCTTTAGATTATCATATGTACTAATATGTTTTTAAAAACCTTATTTGAGTTCCGAGTAGAACGTAATGTAGGTTAAATGCTCAAAAACATTAAAAAAAACCTTACTGTTCCATGGCACCAGAAACTCAATGTGATGACTTGGATCATTCACTTTTTATATTTTTTTTAACCAAGTTATGGTTAAATTTCATTTTTTTTTTTATGCAAATATATTCATTTATACCTTGAGTCTATACCATTTTTTTTTCAAATCAAAAAAATTAATATTGAAGTTGTAGGAGCTTGGGAAAGTTAAAAATCGTGTTCATTTTACACGTGTTAAATGGGAATAACGAAACAGTTTATACTTCGGGTGACGTCATGGTGTGGCTTCCCCCACTCCCGAAATTTCAAAAATGCGAAATGAGGCAACCTGTATATTCTATAAACCTTGGTATTATACGCCATACGGTATTTTTTTTATCACTAGTTGTACGGTGCTGTACGGTTATCTTGCTATGATTGTGCGGTTCTAGCACAAAACTTTTCTGGCAACATTGCACCCGACTATCATTTCCAACCGAATTTCCCTTGAAACGATTTTCACTCGACCCCCTCGAAGGCGCCGAAGGCGGCTTCTACAAGCCTGGAATCGAGGCACACGGCAGCCGCTAGTCTTATTATATAAAATCACAGATGTATAAAATAAACTAGATTGCTAACTGTGATACGGCGCCCGTGTAATTTATTGAAGCCATCGGCCGCCATTTTAATCGAGGCCTATGTTCTTTATCACTTATCACTCGTGCTTAAAAGTTAACATTAAATTATTATTTTTCTAAAGTTAAAATAAATCATAATTTGATGTTAGTCATATTTAACGTAATGTTATTAATTGAATCCAATATTACAATACATTAAAAATTATTGTTATTAGTTTAACAATTAAAACAATTAAACATAATTACAAGAATTTATTGTATAATATATTATTTTAATAGAAATAATAGCATAATGATAATGGAAATATAATTAAATACCATAGTTATTTTGTATAGGTACTTTATATTATTATTATACTGAAATGTTAACTGTACAGAAATTTAAATGGATAAGTAATTAATACATATTTCAGAAGTTACATATTATAAAATAAAACAGTCTTTGTCAGCTTTTGTCTTTTACTTGCTGTTTTTACTATTGATGAAGTCATTATTTTGCTGTAAGCATGTAACCGTATATTGAGGTATGTTCTTGTTATATGATTTATTAATTCTATTTTATGAGGTCTTGAAAATAAATCACATATATCCCAGCAGTTATCACATTCTTGGAACATAGTAGATGATGTTGCTAATGCATTTTGAACATACACCATAATTTTCAAATCTGTGTTTTTCACAAATAACTGTTTTTTTTCAACCATCAACGATTTAAATAACGATTCTGTAAGTTTGACAGTTTTGAAAACATTGTTTGAGGCTAGTTTTAGCCCTCCTCGTTGTTTTGTTGAAGTAAATTTGTTTATTGATTTCATAATATCTGTTTTATTACAGTAGGAATGATCTTCATAGTTCGGGGAGTATGTAATAGCTTCAACACAATATTTACATTTTAAGATTGGTATGAGTTTTTTTACTACATAACCACTAATGTAATATAATATATTTTCAGTTATCGAATTGAAGAATGTATTATTACATTGGTCTACTAATGAATAATAATCTACTTCATTATTTTCATCATTTTCTTGTTCTTGTTTTTTATAGTTCCATTTGATGGCAAAAAGAGAATCTTCATTTGGTAATAATAATGTACAATTTCCAGAACTCATCCTTATTGAATTATGCAATAAAATGCTTTTAAGTGCATTCCTAAATTGCAAACAATTTGGATTGTTATTATGTCCAAATTTTCCTCGCATAAAACCAAAAAATAGCTCTAGAGCATCCTGACTAAATTTATAAGTAAGTATATACTTAAAATTATGATTGATCAATAAATCATTAGCTATAGCTAAAGTTGATTTTACAGATGCAGCAAAACCCAGTATAAAAGTTTTCCGCTTACTTTTCCACAAATATTGGCCTGTCAATGTCTTCAAAGAGTACAAATACTGTATATTAGTTTTCATCTTCTCTTCTAAATATTTAATATTGGTACTACGTATTGCCTGTTTATAACCCTTTGCAAAGGGGTTTCTTGAGTTTAAAAAATCAAATAACTCATCTATAACTCTCACAAATTTTATTGTTGAATCACACTTCTCAAATTCAATGGAGGTTTGAGAGAGGTATAAAAGTGAATCTGCAACAGAACTACTTAAAGTTTGTACAGCTAGTTTCACTTTCATTGGATTTACTTTCCAGTTTATGTGTGCTGCGCTTATTTTATTGGTTAATTTAAATCCCATTTCATTTTGTAATTGAAATAATTTATCTATATAACGCCATTCTATTAAATTATTATCACTATCTTTAAAAGCACCAAAAGTCCCTAAAGCATTTCTAGCCAACTTTACATTGTGGCATGCATCAGGTGTGAAATATATATCCGGTTTTGTCGGTTTTGATAAATCAATGTTAAAATGAGATTTGATGGAATCATAAGGTTGGTCTAAGTCACATCCTAATAATTTGAATGTACTAGCATTAGCATATGCACCATCACATGTGACATTTACCACCTTAATTCCAAATTCATTGCACTGAGTTATGGCCATTCTTATTAACTGAGATTGCACTGTTGACTTAATTTTGTCAACAAACCAATATCCAATAGGCCATTTCCATTTATTTTTCAAACTTGTCAATAAAAATACAAGAACTTCTGTTGCCGCTGATTCACAATCTTCTACTGTCACGTTATTTCCATAATCACAGTATCCAATATACCTATTAAGTATTAATAAAAGAATAATTTCCTTAGTTTGACTAATTCATGATATTTTATATACTTATGATTGAATCGGTCCCAGTGAATTTCTTTCTTAATACTCATTGAATCTAATATAAGGCGCGTTGTCATATCAGTTGCGTCTGTGCAGTCGTACGTTGAGGTTGTGTTCTGGTGTTCTACCTTTCTTATCTATAATTTTGTTTTACCTTAGATACCTAGTACTCATTTTATTTAATACTCTATTAGTAAAATAACTTACTCCCTACATAATAATGTCTGTATCAATTAGTAATAATTGTAGTAAATGCGATACAATGTTTACTGAACTTGATCCCCAAGTTAAATGCGATGGTTGCAATGCTGTTGTACACAATGGCATAGAGCAAATTTTTTTAAAAGTTAGGATAAATAATATAAATATAATTTTAGGTTGTATTTACATACCACCTGATGCTAATAATGAGACATATTCTAGTCACTGTGAGGTAGTTGAGACACTCTACACCAATTTTCCTGATTTCTATTTCATTATCTTAGGTGATTTTAATTTGAGCAATTTCGACTGGTCTACTGACCCGACCTACCAAGGTCATAGTTCGGCGAGTATAATATTTAATAGTTATGTACACTTTTTAAATTTAAAACAAAAAAATCACATAAAAAACCAGAATGGCAGAACTCTTGATTGTATTATGATTAATGACAACGTTGAAATTATTTCTTTAAATCACTCATCAGAGTCCCTTATCCCTAAAATTGATTACCATCATCCACCCTTAGACATTTTTCTAAAGTTTGTAAATTCAAATTTCAATACTACTTATGAATATCCTATTATATACAACTTTAACAAATGTAACTTTAATGAAATTTCTAATTTCCTCTCAAATATTGATTTTGAATCTAATTTAAATAATAAAATTTTTTCTATGGATGAAATTGTAACAAAATTTTACGAAATTATTCATCACACTTTCAGTTTATTTGTCCCCAAAACCAAAATTTTCAATAACTATTCTCCAGTATGGGCTGATGCTAACCTTAGAAATCTTATTGTTGAAAAAAAATTAGCACACAAAAAATTTAAATTGTGCCCTTCACCTGGAAACTATTTAGAATTTTCTCGCCTCCGTAAAGAATGCAAAATCTTAACTTCTAAAAATTATTCTGAAAATTTACGTCATATTGAAAATAGTATTCAAACAAATATTAAACCTTTTTGGAAATATATTAATACTTTAAAGAAAAATGTTAGTAATATTCCCGAATCAGTAAAATTCAAAAATTCATCGTCATCAAATATTCAGGAAAATGCTCAGCTTTTTGCTGATTTTTTTTCTAGTGTTTTTGACTCTGACTTGTCAAAATTATTTGTACATAATCAACCTTCCGGAGACTTTTCAAATAATTTACTAAATCTTAGTTCATGGTATAAACAAAAGTGAAATTTATGAGTATTTGAATTCATTAGATACTAACTCCGCTACAGGTCCCGATGGTGTTCCTTCATCTTTTCTTAAAGCTTGTGGTTCAATATTAGTTAATCCTTTATATTTAATGTTCAATAAATCTTTAACTATTGGTTATTTTCCTAACATTTGGAAAATGTCTTTTGTGACCCCGATACATAAATCCGGTGACAAACACGATGTCATGAATTATAGACCTATATCTAAGTTGTTAATAATTCCAAAGATATTTGAAGCAATTATCACTAAAAAATTATCTTCAATTATTTCTCCGTACATTTGCAAAAATCAACACGGCTTTAGACCGAAAATGTCAATTTCCACCAATCTCTTGCTTTACCAATCTAAAATTTTAAATTCCTTCAAAAACCATATTCAAGTTGATTCTATATACACCGACTTCCAAAAAGCTTTCGACAAAGTCAATCACAAATTACTTCTTAAAAAATTATTTAATATTGGTTTTAATGGAAATTTTTTAGATTGGATTGAATCTTATCTTATTTGCCGCACCCAAGCAGTAAAGTTATCTCTTTTCACTTCAAATTATTTTAGTGTATGTTCGGGAGTCCCTCAAGGTTCTCATTTAGGTCCTCTATTGTTTATATTATTTATAAACGATTTACCCACTGTTCTTGATTCTTCAGTAAACATTTTATTATTTGCCGACGATGCAAAATTATTTTCACCAGTAGAATCTCTCTCTGATGCAGTAAATTTACAGTCAAATCTGGATAAGCTTGTAAGTTGGAGCAAACAAAATTGTTTACCATTAAACATCAATAAATGTAGTATAATTACTTTCACACGCCTTCATAAACCTATTTTATTTAATTACTCAATAGACCATACAACGCTTACAAGAGTCAATCATATTAGGGATTTAGGAATTTTACTTGAAGCCAATATGTCTTATTCTTCACATATAAATATGATAACAAACAAAGCTTTTAAAATGTTAGGCTTCATTTACAGAAACACAACAAATTTCAAAAATATAATCTCGATGAAAATGTTATACTTCTCACTTGTTAGGTCTCACTTAGAATTTGGCTCTATGGTTTGGTCACCCAATTATGCTCTCTACATAAATCAGTTGGAAAATGTACAATATAAATTTCTAAAATTAACCTGTAATAAATTAAATTTAACCATTGACCGTGACTCATATCACTTTCAGTCAACCTATTTGGGGGTGTCTTTATGTGAAATTAGAAGAAGTGTCGCAGACTTGATGTTCTTATATGATTTACTGAATGGTAACATTGATTCCTCCGAACTTCTTTCCATGGTTGGTTTTAACTTTAAAAATCACGGTACCAGGTCACATAATATATTCGTCGTTCCATCTTACACCACCAACTATAGTTCCGCATTATTCTTTCCCAGAGTACTTACTTTGGCTAATAGTGTCGCTTGTAAAATTGACTTCTTTTTTATGTCACGTCAAGTTTTTAAACATAATGTTTATTTAGCATTACATCCTGTGTAAATTAATTTAAATTTATCAATTTGCAGTGTACTCGCTGTATTATCTAATTATATCTGTATTATATATTTCTGATTTATTTTTTTTCCATGTTAATATTTTTGATAAAATGTTACATAGCTTATTAAGTTTACTTCTGTTATCTACTGTAAGTTTTACATTGTAATTTATTTTTACGCTGTACTATTATCAAAATGTTTTAAAGGGTTCTTACCCGTTTATTAATAATAATAATAATAATAATAATAATAATAATAATAATAATAATAATAATATAGACAACAATACTTGTCTTCTTCAGGAAATTTTGAAATTTCTCCCAATACATCTTTTAAAAAACCTGTGTTTGCATTAATATTTAAAACCCAGTTTCTAATAGCACTAGGATTTGGTAGACTAATTGAAGACCTTTAAATTAAATTAATGCAGAGAATAAATTGTATGATTATATTGTTTAGTTTGTAGTTTTTAAATTATAAAATATTTTTGCCTAATATATATATTATATTGTTCTGTTAACTATAAATTTTAATTTTTAATTTTCTTGTACAATTAAAGTAGGTATTATAATTTGTATTATGTAACATACTAGTATACATTTTTCAATTCTTAATTTTATGTAAATGTTAAACCTCAACATTCCTATTACAAGCTAATGCATGCAGGATATGTTTAACCAGTGTTAAAAAAAAAAAATTGTATATAAATTGTTCATATTATGTAGGTATTTTATTATAAAATAAAAATATATGTTTGTGTATACCTGATGTAATTATAAGCTTTCGGAGAGTAAAAGTAAATTGTTGTGGCAAACTTTTTTATTTCATCACTGTAACGCCGTGCTGTAGGCTCTACTTTGCTGTTACGAATCATATCCTTAAGAGGACGCTACACATGTATAAATTCGTCTGTGAAAACTGTTTCGCGCGGGAAAGAACCGAGAAGGCTACAGCAGGGCCGGCGGAAGGCATGTGCGGGCAGTGCATTCGCACAGGGCGGCGATATTACAGGGGCGGCAATACGGGCAAGGCGAAAATTATGCAATACAAACTATACAGATGAAAACATACTTAAAGGATAAAACTCTATAACGATTATAAATTATTAACATTGATTTATTATTAATAATATATAGATAAGCAATAAACAGCCGTTTATTTATTAATAGTAAAGCAAAAATCCAATGACTACATAACGTTACTTGTCTTATAGTCGCAAAAATAATATTATCGGCTATCATACTACGTAATATAGCAAAACAACACCCATTCTATGTTTACCCCTCTTGAACACGGTGATGCGCGACGTCCAGCCACTAATAACAATAGAACGGCTTATCTGTACATTATATAATCAATGATATAATTATAAACTACAATATAACTGTGGTCTATCGTCTATGTTAGATTTTACACATCACTTTATATGATTATTTTTTCGTTCATCGTCACACGATACACACATAATTTATTTACATTGGCCTACTGACAGACAACGAACAATTAATCATTAATTATTACTTATTAGTAATTACATTGTGATTTGCGAGGTAAGTTTATATTGTTTATTCTTATTCGAAATTAGTCAAATTACTCTAAAAATATAAATTATTTATAAGTAATAGATATTAAATCATTGTAGGATAAAATACAAGTTTTTAACAATAATTATTATATTAAACATTTCTTGTAATTAAGGCTGAGGTGTTGGGGACTTATATTTTGTAATATTTCTAAATACGAACAAATATAAAATGAGGATGAACTTTAACACATAAAAATATATTAGAAAAGTGTCTGTATAATTTCACTGTATTTATTTTACGACTATTGTGTATTGGTGTATTATTATTACACGTTGTTACACAATATAAATGAAAATAGCAAAGGACGAAATTAATTTTTCAAGTTTTATAAAAAAAATCATTCATATTTATTGTATATTATATATTTTAAATGCCCTATTTCATAATTATTATAAATAATATAATTTGTCATATTTTAATTTAAAAATAAAACAAAAATTATCCATTTTTAGCTTAATCAGATTTGATAAATATGTCAGATGGCAGGCATCGTCTTTCGGGGGCTGAATATAGAAAAAGGAAAGCTGAAAAGGAAGCAAACATAAAAAAACAAGCAGGATCATTAAAAAAATTTTTCCAACAAGCTACTGTTCATGAATCTGCGAGTAATAATGTAATTATTAATCATACTGAAAATACATCTGCATCAACAGTTACTTCTGACAATGTTGATGAAAATCCGTTAAAAACCGATATTGACTTGACTAATACGTTAGCCTCTTTAAAAGATTCTTCGAACCATTTAATTTCATCTGAATCTAAAGAATTAACGTTAATTTTAGGCACTGATCCTGCAACTTGGCCAAGTTTTTTAAGCGACAAGTTAAAAACAATAATCGTTGAAAAAGGCCCTCCTTCTCCCATTGACGATTCTTTCGTATTTCCTTTGGATGACAATAATCGTAGATTTACAGTTTTTAATTATCAACGTTGCCTAAGTAACGGAGAAAATGTTCTTAGAACATGGCTTGTCTATTCCTTGTCCAAGAATGTTATTTTCTGCTATTACTGTAAACTGTTTTCAACTTCAAAAACTAAACTAGGAACAGATGGATCTAATGACTGGCGACACGTTTCTACTATTTTAAAAGAACACGAGACCTCAAATTCCCATCTTAGAGCACACCAAACTTGGATAGAATTTTCTTCAAGACTAAAATCTAAAAAAACGATTGATGACTCTAATCAACGTATACTTGAATCAGAAAAAAAATACTGGAATGCAGTTTTACAGAGAATTGTGTCAGTAATACAGCTTTTAGGTCAGCAAAATTTAGCATTTCGTGGTTCATCAGATCAACTTTACAAACAAAACAACGGCAATTTTTTAAAAATTATAGAGCTCATGGCGTTGTATGATCCTGTAATGTCTGAACATGTTAGACGAACAATGAATAGTAAAAATAAAACTCATTATTTAGGAAAAGACATACAAAATGAAATCATAAGCTTAATATCCGGTGCTATTAAGACACGCATACTAAATATGGTTAAGGAATCGAAATATTATAGCATAATTTTAGACTGTACTCCTGATTTAAGCCACGTTGAACAAATGACCATTATTATTCGTTTTGTATTTGTTGAATCATCTAAAAAAGAGTCAAATGTTGCAATTTGTGAACATTTTCTCGGTTTTATTCCCGCAGAAAGTAGTACTGGAATGGGCCTTTCTGATATTATTATACAACAATTGAAGGACTTGGGAATTCCAATTGAAAATATGAGAGGCCAGGGATATGATAACGGTGCAAATATGAAAGGCAAACATTCTGGTGTACAACGAAGAATTCGCAACATTAATCCTCGCGCTTTCTTCGTTCCTTGCAGTGCACATTCGCTTAATCTTGTTGTAAATGATGCAGTTAAGTCATCCAAAGAGGCGATTGAGTTTTTCGATATAATTCAAAAAATTTACGTTTTTTTTTCGGCATCTACACACCGTTGGCAAATTCTTTTAAGACATATTACAAATTTAACGGTAAAACCATTGAGCCAGACAAGATGGGAAAGTAGAATCGAAGCACTTAAACCTTTTCGCCACCAAATTGGAGAAATATATGATGCTTTATTCGAAATTGTGCAAGATAAAAATATGGATTCTATGACTAGACATGAAGCTGAATGTCTTTGTAAGTATATTAAACAATTTAAGTTCCTTTGTTCTATCATCATTTGGTATGATTTACTCAATCAAATTAATCCTGTTAGCAAATTAATGCAAAAAATTAATTTTGATATTAGTGCAGCTATAAAAATATTGGAAGCATTATTATCATATTTGAAACAGCAAAGACTTGATAGTGATAATTCATTTGATAAATATGTTATTGAAGCTTCAAGACTGGCATCAGAAATTGATGTGGTGTCTGTATTTGAGCAATCGGCTGGAAGAATCAAAGCACGTCGTGTTAAAAGACAATTTGATTACGAAAACATGGATGAACCTATTATTGATCCAAAAATTAATTTCAAAGTTAACTTCTTTAATAATATATTTGATATTGCCATTAATAGTATAACCGATAGATTTGAACAGATTAAGGAACACAGCGATTATTTTTCTTTTCTTTATGACATAAATAAATTAAAAGATATGACATACGATAACCTATTAAACCACTGTAAAGATTTGCAACTATTTTTAACGGATGGAGATTCAGCCGATATCAACGGACTTGAAATGGCAGATGAACTCAGAGTGATAATACCAATGGTTGAATCTAACTTGTCTCCGATTGAACTTTTAAAGTTTGTAATTAATATTGGATCATTTGCACCAAATTTATCAATTGCACTACGTATACTTTTAGCTTTACCCGTAACTGTTGCAAGTGGTGAAAGGAGCTTTTCTAAGCTCAAGCTAATAAAAACATACCTCCGCTCAACAATGGCAAATGATCGTCTTAGTGGACTGGCTATGATAGCTATCGAGCACCAATTATGTCAAGAGTTAGACATTGAAGAAATTATAAAGGATTTCTCAAACGCCAAGGCAAGAAAAGTGTTTCATTAATAGAATTCATTTAAAATTATGTAAAACTTATTTGTTTTCTTTTAAATAAAATAAATTGACTATAGATAACTTTGGTTTTCATTTGACATTTTTAATATTTTTTTGGTTCTATTAAAATAACTCGTTTACGCAATAATTGGTAATAATTATAATAGGTAAGTATCGTATATTATATTTGAATTTTGAGTCAACATATAATCATCTATGGTTTGTTTGAAACTGTTTATTATTCAATTTGAGTGAATAATAATTTTAAATTTTTTTTGCACGAAAAAAATGTAGGTATATTGGGCGGCATTTTTATAAATTGGCACAGGGCGGCCAAATGCCTAGCACCGGCACTGGGCTACAGTCATAACTAAGAAACGAAATTTTCACCACATATTAAGGAGAACATTGACTGTGCAACGTTGTTTTTGATTTTTCGATATCACTAATATAAAAAAAGTTTTCATTGTTTCAAAATTCAATATTTTTGCGTTTTTCAAACTAGAATAACTTTTTTTTCAATTCTGATATCGAAAAAATAAAAACAACGTTGCACAGTCAATGTTCTCCTTAATATGTGGTGAAAATTTCGTTTCTTAATTATGACTGTAGCCTTCTCGGTTCTTTCCCGCGCGAAATAGTTTTCACGTAAATATTTCAATTTTATTGAATATTTATGGCTGAAATGTGCTGCTGCCTACGGCCGTTGCGATAGCGAATACGATTTCCCCCCACCACGATGAAATTATATTTGCCCGTATCTGTGCCGTGTCGCGCACTCGCGTGCCGTGGTTATCGGCATTTCAGCGCGCCCGTAATTATGTCCAAGAATAGTTCCTAACATATATATTATGATATATATATTCCTATAATAATATTATATTATTATTATTATGAAATTATTCGTCTGACCGAGACGAGTAGCTTCTAGCTACGCAAGGTGATAGCTGGAATGCATATTATAGCTTGAGTGGCTAGACCCTAATGTAAATATGCTTGCCGCCGCGCTGGAAAACGCCCATAGTGGACAGTGGTATACTATTAGTATTATGATTATATTATTATAATATAAATAATATTATATGAAAATATGAATTATGATACAATTTTAGATCCCCCCCAACACCTAGGACCTAACCCTAATCAAAGCATTTTACCAGAACCAATATTGAATAATATTCCATCTGTCTATATTAATTTTACGATTCTTGGAATAAACGATAATAGTACCTACCTATAATAGTATAATATAATACTAAGTTAAAAATACAAATGTGTTACCAAATTACTATTTCGCCAAATGTCAGTAATGATTCAAGCTTTCAACAGTTAACAATTAACATTGTGTTTTATTTTGTGACTGTTATTTATTAAGAATTTAAAATGTCGCCAAAAAAATTTCGTGCGAAAAAAAGGGCTGTTGGAAAAGGTTTACGTAAACTTTTAAATAATTTAAAAAATAAAAAACCGTAAGTAATTTTTAATATTTCCTAGTTGAACTTTATCTGAAACATTATTATTATAAATATTAATTTTATAAAATACTAAAATGTATGCAATTTAATATTTTTATGTAAAGTAAAATATTTATTAAAAAATAATTTCTACAGTATATACTTATTATACTCTCAAAATTCTTAATCAAATTGGAAAATTTAGAAATTAGAACTTATATATCAGATGAGGTTAATAAATAATACAGTTAATTTACATATACTATTCCCTTACTTATAATCTTTAGAAAAGCAGCTAGTACGTCAACAAACGATGTTGAAAGCGTACAAAGTGTTCAAAGTTTAAACGCAGACATTTTTACACCAGCTATGTAAGTAAAACTACTAAAAACTATTTATTTTATATACAATAAAAATTAATATTTTATTTTACTTATTTTTTAATCTAGTTCTAATACGATTATATTGACATCATATATGTATATTGTACATGCTTTATAGTGAATTATTTAATTTTGTATCTCTCATCACGTTTTGGAGGAGTAAAAGTATTTCAATTTTAGGGATGGTTTTTGGTAGAAAACCGTATCTAGTTGGTACTTTGGGGGGTTAAAAGTAAAAAAAAAAAAAGCAGGTAAGTGAGTATCGCTCTGCTGTACATTAGGGGGTGGGGTGGACCTCGGTCTAAGGTAGGTTAAATTTGAATGCAATGATAGGTATCATTGTATATCCGAAAAACGATTCTGAACGGAGATGATTTGTCAGTCTAGGATATATTATATAAAAATCGAAAATTATTTAGTAGTAAAACGTTATTTTACACGTGTATTTTTGATTTCAAATTAAAATTAAAACTTTAAACACTCGTAAAATTTTTAAATTGAATAATCCTCAAACTTTTTTATAATTATTCTAAGCTTAACTTATGGACAGCATAGTATTAAATTTTCGATTCTTAGCTTTTGATAATAAAATATTTATAAATTTTTTACTACCAAATAGTGAAAAATATTCATGATTTTGACGAATTTTGTCAATATTTGAACTTCAAATGCTAATAAAAAAAAAATTGTGCCTATGTATTTTTATAATTTTTGAATGAGAGTTAGAACAAGTTCTGTGGACCCTTTAATTAAATTTTCAAGTAATTTGTCCCAGCTAAATTTTTTTATCAACATTTATAAAAAAAAATAAAAAAAAATTGATTATTTCAAATACCTATAAATAGCTCAAAAAAAGTCAAAATATTTTGAAAATCAAATCACGCAAAGAAAATGGCAATCTAAATAACTGGTAAAATTTTCAAGCATTTACGACTTATACTGTTTGAATAACAACAAATATCAAAAATCATTTGAGGCTAAACCGTTATTTAACGCGGTTTTGTAAAAATTTAAATTTAAAACACTCATAAAAAATTTTTGTTTGAATCCGGTAGAGTTTTTTTTACAGATATTTAAAGAAAAATTTATGGAGAACCTTGTACCAAATTTTCAAAACTTAGTTTTAAAAGAAAAAAATTTTACGATTTTTCAACCACAAAATTACTTGCAAATTTTCGCAATTTTGACATATTTCGTATAAATTCGAACTTTAAGCACTTATAAAAAAAAATTGTGACTAACGATTTCGGATTTTTTTCCACCCCCAAAGTTTGAAATTGAAGCATTATTTCGACTAGTTATAGTATACACCAACACAAAAAAAAATAAAATTAAAACAAACACATATCACTGTCAAATCAATACAAATACACTCTGTTCAGAATTTAAAATTAAAAGAAAACAGGAATTTTTACTAAAAAAGCAGTTTTTGACAAAATCAATTTGAATTTTGCTGTAACTCAAAAACGAAATATTGGAAATACTTGAAAATTTCTCCGAATAATTATGTTATTTATTTTATTTTGGTTTATTAAAAATTTAAAAATACCTTTAGGTATACTTCTACGCCAGCACATGATTGTAATACGGTGAATAAAAATAATTTAATGTGGCACACCGATACTTCTTTTAATGACAATATTAGCCAAAACAATTCGTCGGTTAACCAAGAACAATTTAATAATGAAGAAAATAATACAGCAGATATTGCGTCGTATAAATTGCATTGTGAAAGTATGGACAAAGACACATTGTATGTATAATATGTATTTCAATTTTTATTTTTTAAAACTAAATTTTAATTTTAAACTAAAAATCATATAATAAAATATTTAATATAGATGTACGACAACTTTATTGACTGGTAGGAGAATTGTGGATATTGGTTACATTTTTGAACAAATTAGACTAACAAATAAGCATGATGGTGGATTTGACTGCACATTCAATGAAATGGAGTTTATTGAGGAAAAACGATATGGATTTTATTCGAAGTATATTTTTAAATGTAAAATGTGCAATATCCAACAAATTATTAGTTCAGAAGACAATAATAATACTTCTTATATGTCGATAAATCAAGCTGTGGTCAATGGAACAGTATCAATTGGTACGATTTTTTTTTTATTAACATATTTCTATATATGATGGTGTATAATTTAATTTAATATTTACGTTTTTTTTTGTGATAACAAATAGGTATTGGTTACCGACAGTTGTCTGAGTTTGTCGCCGCATTAGAAATACCTTGTATTGCTAATACTACTTTTTCGAAAGTTCACGAAAATTTGAGTGATAGTATCCACAATACTGCATGGGATGAAATACAAAAGGCTGGAGAAGAAGAACGGGAATTAGCGATACAAGCTGGAGATATTGATGAGGATGGTGTACCATTTTGTACTGTAGTTTCGGATGGTCAGTGGTCAAAGCGTAGCTACAAGACAAAATATGATGCGCTGTCTGGAGTGGTATAAATAAAACTTTATTATAACATTTATATTTTATTCTTATATATGTACATAATTTTCAAATACCTAATGTATAATATTTTTAGGCAACTATAATCGGATTTAAAACTAAAAAAATTCTATTTGTCGGAATTCGAAATCGTTTTTGCATAATTTGTCATCGTGCTGAATCAAAAAAAGAAAATAAACCACCTCATAACTGTTTTTTAAATTGGAATAAGTCAGCAACATCTATAGAAGCTGATGGAGTGACTGAGGGTTTTATGCGAAGCGTAGAGCTACATAACTTAAAGTTCAATCGATTAATTGGTAAATTTTTATTTATATATTTATATGATGAAATAATATAATATTACTATACTTTATTTATGGTATAATTTAATAGACGACGGTGATAGTAGCGTCAGTAAAAGGTTGAACGAAATATTACCATATGGACCAAATATGTTAGTGGAAAAAATTGAATGCCGCAATCATTTACTTCGGAATTATATGCAAAAATTGTCAGCTATAAATAAGAAGACTTCATTTCCCATTTCTTTAAGGAAATTTGTGCAAACACATTTAATGCGATTTAGAACTGCAGCTACTAGAGCTATAGCTCACCGTAAAAATGAATGCACATCTACAACACAAAAAATTGAAGGTAAGTAATAATTGTACTTACCTATGAAATATTCAAATATGCATAGGCATGTTAAAAGTTATGTGTTTAATTAAATTATAATATTATTTATTTAATGAGTATACGTGTATACCTAATAAACGCTATTATTCCATGATATAGATTTAGCTAAAGATTTGCAAAATGGCCCATTTCACGTTCTTGGGCAACATAGTAAATGTGATAATTATTTTTGTAATAAAAAAAATAATAACGAAGAAAACTGGGTTCCACAAGCCATACAAAGTGGCATGTTGATGGAAATTAATAATGCGGTCAATCGATTAGTTTTTAATTCTAAAAGTTTAATCATAGACGTTGACAACAATATCTGTGAACAATTTAATAGTGTTATAAACAAATACATCGGTGGTAAAAGGATAAATTTATCTCAACGTAACGCTTATAATACTAGAGTAGAAGCAGCAGTTATTTCTTTTAACTCACCAATATTTACGTGCTATAACTAAAAAAGTTATAAAAAAAAGTCCAGGTATTATATAAAAAATAAATATATTTATTTAAATTGTCAACATTTTAATTTAAATAATTTTATTTTAGGAAAATTTGGTAAAACATTTTTGAAAAGTGTCAATAGAATACGGTTAAATAATCAAACAAGGCGTAGATTGTTTCAAGGGAAATCAAAAACCAAATCTAAATTTATTGGACCAGATGAACATTATGGTTTAGCAGATTTGCTACAAGATGATATAACTGCGGAAGAACTTGATGTTAAAAAAAAAAAGTTTATTGATAAATTAATGAAAACTGATAGAGGTATTTATAAATTGCTAATTCCAAATAACTTTGGAACATGAAACTAAAAATGTATGTTTTCTTTCAAAAAAATATACGTATAATTTTTATAATGTTGTTTTATTACGACTTGAAATTATGTAAACAATTATTTTCAAAAAAGTTAAAAAATTTTCGAAATAATGAGTACCTACCTATTGTATATTATTATTTATTTATATAAAAAATTCTACAAGTGTTAATGAATTTTAGAAATGTTAGAGCAAGCAACAAGATCTCAAGCGAAATCTCAAGTTTGGCATACCGAAAGGAAATATCGTCTAACAGCCTCAAAGTTTGGAAAGATATGTAAGATGAGGCCTAATACTTCGTGTAAGAATACAGTACATGAATTATTATACGGAAACATAAACCATAAAATAAAGGCAATTGAATATGGAAGAGTTATGGAGCCAATCGCAAAATTAGAATTTGAAAAAAAATTTGGATTTAGCATCGACCCAGCTGGTCTATTCGTAGATGATATAATACCTTATTTGGCTGCAAGTCCAGGGAAGAATTATAATTTTATAAATATTTTTTAAAATGCAAGTTATATTGTAGAAATCATAATATTACAGTATATTTAATATATATATATATATTATATATTTATAATAATTAATACGTTATACTTGTGTATAAATATTTTGTTTTTAGATGGACTTATAGATCAAAATTATATTATTGAAATAAAATGCCCTTTTTCCGCTCGAGAATATTATGATATACTTGAAGCAATCCGAGAAGAAAAAGTAATAATTATTAATGTACCTATGTCTTAGATATTTAATTTCGTTTTTAACACATTTTAATACTGTTGTAGATTACTTATTGTACAGTTGACAAAAATAATACAGTAAAACTAAAAAAAAATAGTGATTACTTTTATCAGATCCAGGGACAGTTACATATCACAAAAAGATCAACGTGTTATTTTTTTATGTACACTGAAAATTGGAATTATATGGTTGAAATTCCATATGAAAATCAATTTTGGAACAAAATGGTAGATCATTTATGCACGTACGTATTAAAAATACTCTTTCAATAATTATTAAATCTGTAGACTGTAAGTAAAATTTCAATTTGATTTCAGATTTTATACCAAGTGTTTGCTACCTGAAATAGTGAACCCCAAATTCGGTAAAAGATTTTTAAAAAGTGATATTGCTGATCCACCGGAAAGACAACAAAATATTTTTAAAAAAAAATAGCTCTAACCAAACAATCGTGTTGATAAAATAATATACTATTTTTTTTTTTTATATATTATAATCGTTAGTTCATGGGTATGCGAGAGTATTTAAAATGCCTAGTATAGCATGTTAGTACATTATAAATAGGTACATAGAACATAGGTCATAGCCCGTAGGCCTAAATATTAAATACGCCACTTTCGACTACATTTGACGCGTAATGCTCAACACGACGGTCTTTAGAATAATAATGTGCCTCTCCCGCGACTACGACGCGAGGACCCCGTCACGGAAATAATGGGCGTGGTTACGGCCTGCCGCGACGGCGGCGATACGGCCAACAACGCTATCTCTGGAGCGTTGCACGCGTACTCATTTTAGTGTGACGTCCTCTTAAAGTAGAAAGTCCTAAATCATGTTTAAAAAATATGTGCACTTTAGATAAAAAGGATTTGTAATTTAAATTGTATTGGTTTTATAACCTGGTAAAGGATATTTTTTTTCATTTCTCAGGTATCTATATGTCTTAGGCGATAAACTTCTTAAGGTGATGGCACTGGCAATATCGTCTTCTGTCCACTTGTATACTTTCTGTTTTGGTTCCATTATTAATTTTATTTGTGTATCCGTAAACATACCAGATAAAACTTTATTTAATTTATTTTCAAGATGTTGGTTGTTATTATTATTTCCAAATGACTTAATGGTATCTTGTTGTAATTTTATTGTATTTTTTAAAATCGCATTTAATTCTTTTTCTTTTTTTAATTTATTATGCATATCCAATAAAATAGTCTGTAATCTAAAAATGAATTGTTTATATTATTTCCTAAACCAAAATTTGTATTATTTACTGTAAGACTTCAGTTCCATTATCATCACATTGTGAACTAGCATCGACAAGTTGTATGTTATTGGTTTGAGTGCTTGCATCGGTACAACTAATAACGTCTTCCAAATTGACGATTTCAATTTCTTCACATAATGAAGTGGCAAGTAAGCTGTCATCATTCAATTCAAACGTTGTCTAAAATGAATTGAATTGTTACATTTAATTGTATAAAGACAAACATTTTATTTTATTATTTTACAGTGCTGCAGAAATCCATGTTTAAATCGTCATTCACATTAAAGTTGAGCTGCTTAACAATTTTATGTTCTCCAGAAATCTTCATTCCAACAAAAATACAAATAAGAATATTATGTATAAAATAAAAGTGTAATAATTTTCATAATATAATAAATTTAATTTTCAATTTTTTGATAATAATTAGTTGCATACATTTGAAACAATTATGTTAGAAGATGGTTCTACTGTAAATTGTGGTGACATTAATGATTCTGTGCGGCTAGATGATCGAGGGCTTTTCAAACATATTGGCTGCATGGGAAAGTAAATAAACATTTTTTTAAACAATATAAACAAAACACACATATTTGATTTATAAAAAATTTGAAAAATACCACTTTTACTGATGGTACAGCATTAACTTTCAGTTTTTGTGAACTTTTCGGTGAATATCCTAGCATTTTTTGAATTAGTGGCTTAGAATAGTCACTGCTATGAAAATGTCGAGAACATATTCTTTCTGAATAGTTACAGTTACACAATATAATATAAATAAAAATATAATAAAATATTTATGTATAAAATATTATCTACTCACCAGTATATACATTTATACTATCAACTCGTCCACATGATTTAACCCACTTTTTCTGCAAACTTACCTCTTTAGGAAATCTATGTAACATAATCTTTTTATCAGGGGACTTAGATCCCTTACAAGTTACTACTGCACATTTAGGCATATTAGGACGTTGATGGATTTATAATAAATAAATAAAACAACTTAAAAATGGTAATAAAATTGTAGATATATTTAATCAAAATTTAAACAGCAACACAAGTTTTTAACTAAAATCGCATTTTTTTTGACAAAAATGAAATATAGTACAATGTTTAATAAAAAAACATACAATGTAAAATAATACTAATGAATAATATTATATTATACAGGGTGATTCTTATTTCACAAAGTATTGAAAAATATTCTTCAGGGTACCTTAATACATAAAAATCTAATTTAAAACAAGTACCTAGTTTATGAGTCATAGTTAGTAGTAGTTATAATTATTACTCTATGGAGTAATAAATATATGATATGAATGCATTTCGTGTATTTGACATTTCGTATTATTTACGTATTATTAATAGCTACACACGAGTTTAATAATTAGTCAATGCTTAATAATATAATTTATATATAAGATTAATAATTCACATAATATAATGGTCATTGGTCGTACAATTTCTAATTCATAGTTTTTCCAATAGTAGAAACTCCCCCTCTGATTCATATGGAATGGGAGTACGTGACACATCACGTAGATGCCCATATAGCAGTGCCTCTAAAACACAAATACATATCGTAGCATCTTCAGGTAGGGTTCTGTAATACTCATGTTCTTCTCCACAAATAATTCTGTGAGCGAAATCTAATGTGCTCCTATATTCGAATCTTTGGAAAGACTCGTAGTAACTAATAGTCCACACAAGTATTTCTCCTATCATTTGATCGTTTTTATTTAGTCTAAGGGTCAAATGACGACCTTGAAATTGTTCAACTAATTCTAGTTCGAAATCTGGAATAGTTGTACTGTCTACTCCTATTACCAATGGCATTTTCAATTTCTGTTCTACTGGCGTAGTAACATAGATTACATCTCTTCTTCCTTTCCTATAATATTTATAATTAATTATTTCATAATTGTATATATTAGACTACTTATACTAAATTTATTCAGAAATGGTCTTAATTATTACCTATATATGATTATTATGAATTTTCATATTTTTTATTATTACTGATTTTTTTTTTTTTTTTTTTTCATCTATATCTAAAGTCTTTATATTCTTTTCTTATTAATATTTATTTATTAATTTATTTTAATTATATTTTACTTCTTTGAATTACTATGAAAGTTTAAATTCGTTCTTATAACTCTAATTCTTTTAAGTTAGTCCTTCTTAGATCTATTTGGTTCATAACGTATTTATATCGATATCGCTCTATGCATTTGTATTTGCAAAATACGTATACTATTGATAATATAGTGATCATTAAAAATATCCCCAAGGTTATACAAATAAAGTAGTCGTTTTTAAAGTTATTTTGTTTTTGTACCAAATTTTCTATACATTTTGTAACATTATTATTATTTGTAATGTTATTGTTGCTCATTTCACTTTTTGCAAAAGTATTTTCCAATTTTATTGTGCTATTTGTGGCGTTTATGATTGATTCTACTGTTGTATTAGTATGTGGTTTTGTTGTACTGGTGTGTATGTTAAGTTCTGTTGTATTAATGTATATGTTAATATTTGTTATATTGCTTATTTCTTTAATTTGTTTAATAGGCGTTGTAATTTATTGTTCTAACATCTGTATTGTTTTTTTCTGTATCTGCATTTTTAATAAATATTTGTGCAACTTGCTTCATATAAGGGATTTGTTTTTTGATTCCTTCTTTCAATTGTCTCTTGTATACTTCACACAATTTAATTAATTCAAAGCCCATTGTTTCTCCAGTATATTTATTTATAGGTTTTAAAGTTGTACTACAGTTAAAGATTAACGAGTTATATTTACACTCTTTTGTAATTTCTAAATTGTATATTTCCTCTGTATTCCAATTCGCATTTTGAAAGGTAATATGGTCGTTTGATATATTGTATAAAACAGTTGGAGGTTTATTATACGCAACCCAATCTGTGGTCTCACCAGTTTCATCATCTTCGTCAATATCAAAACATTTTGTTGCCATTATGAGAAATAACCTATAATATTTTACTAATTACTTATAACTTATTTATATGAAATATCAATCTAACTTATTATGCTATAGTTTTTATGAATTTTACTTATTTACTTATTTCTATTACTTCTTATAATTTATAATTATCATTTATTTCTTAATTTACTTAAATATTTTATATTTATAATTATTTTTATTTAATCACTTTTATCTTCTTCCGATTTTTCGTGATATTTTTTCACATCATTTTTATGTACAGTAACATGTTTTCTACCTCTTTTTATTATTACGTTTTCACTATCTAATATTTCCAAAACCTCATATGGACCCTTCCATAAAGGACTTAATTTATTGTTTTGCGTTTTATCTTTAAGTAATATTAAATCTTCTACTTCCAACTCTTCAGTATGCTCTTTTTTATCATAATGTTTTTTAGATTTTATTTTATTTTTAATTAACCTTTCTCTCGCTATTTTGTGCGATTCCTGCATTTTTTGTTTTAAATCAAATATATAGTCATCATAATTATATCTCGGTTCCGGATTACTTTTTAATTTAACTGGTATGTCTATCTCTCTCCCATATAACAATGCATATGGTTGATAATTGGTCGAAGTGTGTTCTGTCGAGTTATATACGAATAATGCATATGGTAATAATTGGTCCCAATTGTTTAGATCTTTATCTACATAATGTCTTAAATATTCGGCTAATGTTCTATGTGATCGTTCTAAGCTACCGTTAGTTTGTGGGTGATAAGGACTTGTATTTATTTTATTGATTTTTAGTAACTTGCACACTTCTGTGAAAATTTTACTAAGAAAATCTGTACCTTGATCTGTCAAAATAGTTTCAGGTATATCGTGCACACATACGAAATTTACTACAAAAGCCTCAGCTATAGTATTTGCCGTATGATTTGGCAATGGAACGCCTAAAGAAAATTTTGTTAGGTCGTCCTGCATGGTCAATATATATGTATTTCCCATGACAGTTGTTATTAAAGGTCCTACTATATCCATAAATATTTTTTCAAACGGTCTAGAACTTGTCGTTGTAATTATCATCGGACTTCTATGATGTCTATTTGTCGTCTTATTAGCCTGACATGAAGGACAATTTTTTATATACTCTTTCACTTCTTGTTTTAAACCTGGCCAATTAAATTGCCGTTTTATCTTTTTAACCGTTCTATGTAATCCAGCATGACCCCCTAATAAAGAATCATGAAATTGTTTAAATATAATTAATTTTTCCTCTTTGGTATATTCTAATTTAGTGCAAATTAGTATTTCTATATCTGTATTGCGAAATATATACCTAATCATTGATCTTACTTTTGCCCAATCCAAACCATCCTTTTTACCTATTTGATTCATAGTTAATTTATTCAAAGAATGTTTGATACAAAAGTATTTTAAATTTAATAATGCTAAATAAAGATTTTCGTACGTAGTTAATTGCTTTACTTTACTTTTAGTTATTATAAATATAATATATCTTTCCTCATGTTTAAATTTTACTACATCGCCTATCTCTTTATTAGATTTTAACATTTCATTATTTCCGAACTTTCTTTTTAATTCATAATTAATTCCCGATTTGAAATTATAATATTTTCTATTTCTGATACTATATGGTATTCTATTGGCGATTCTAATAAATCTCCATTTACTTCTTTTACATTTTTATTTGTTATTACGGTCGTTTCCGATTTTTCCAAAAAGCTGGTATAACTTTCGTTTTTTATTTCCTGTATATTATACATCCTACTTAACGCATCCACATTCGAATTTTGTACTCCCAGTTTATATTTTATTTCGTAATCATATTCTTCGAGTTGTATGCGCCATCTCGCTAATTTAGATAATGGATCTTTTAAATTAAATAGCCAAGATAACGGTCTATGATCTGTTAATATTACGAATTTTCTACCATAAAGATAAGGTCTAAATTGTTTAACTCCGAATACTATTGCTAAACATTCTAACTCGGTTGTTGAATAGTTCATTTCACTTCTATTTAAAGTTCTAGATGCGTAAGCTATCGGTAAATCGCTACCTATTTTACCTTGCGATAATATAGCTCCTAAAGCTTTACCACTCGCATCGGTTGTAAGTATAAATTCTTTTGTAAAATCTGGATATTGTAAAATCGGTTCTGAACAAAGTGCGTTTTTTAATTTATCGAAAGCTGCTTGACAGTTTTCGTCCCAATCAAATTTTACATCTTTTCTCAATAAGTGTGTCATCGGTTTAGCTAATAAACTATATGATTTTATAAATTTTCTGTAATATCCCGATAAGCCTAAAAATGATTTTATTTGTTTAACGTTCTTTGGTGTCGGAAATTCTAATACTGATGTTATCTTTTTCGGATCCGGTTTAATACCGTGTTCTGAAATTACATGACCTAAATACAAACATTCGCGCTTTAAAAATTCGCATTTATCCGGTTGTATTTTTAGATTATGCGTCCGTAGGCGTTCGAATACGTCTATCAATTTACTATTATGATCTGCTAAATTTTTCGCGTATATTATTATGTCATCCAGGTGTACTAAACATTTAATGCCTATAATCCCTGAAAGTACGTTATTCATAAGTCTTTGAAAAGTCGCGGGACTTATTTTCATTCCCATAGTCATACGCTTAAAATGATAATGACCTTGATCGGTCGAGAACGCTGTTAATTCCCGAGATTCTTTTGCTAACGGTATTTGATAAAATCTGCTTGCTAAATCCAAAATAGTAAAAAGTTGACATTGTCCTAACTGGTCTAATATTTCCGTAATATTTGGTAACGGGTGAAATTCATTTAATGTTACTTGATTAAGCGCTCTAAAATCTATTACTATTCGAAATTTATCTTTGCCAGATGAATCTGATTTTTTCTTTACTAAAAGTAATGGTGCATTAAAAGGTGACATTGAACGTTCTATTATATCGTCTTTTTCCATTTTATTTAATTGTTCCTCAATCTCTTTTTGTTGAGCTTGTGGTAACCTATATCGTCTTTTATAAATCGGTGGCTGATTAGCCGGTAATCGTATTATATGTTCTGCCGCGTTTGTAAATGTTAAATAATCATTTTCTAAATGAAAAACGTCCGAAAAATGTTCGCACATTTCTAATATCGTATCTCGTTCTTCCTTATTTAAATGGTCACTTCGTATTAAATTTTTAATTTTATTTACGCGATCGTTATTATCGTTAATCATTTTTATTTCGTGTAACTTATATTCTACATTATCTTCGTATAAAATTTTATTTAATTCGTCCTCGAAAATGTTTTGTGGTGATTCCGAAATATTTAATATACTTATAACTGTGTTTCCATTTTTAACTGTATTTATTATATATTAGCGCAATAGACATCCTGTATTAATTCTTGTTTGTGTATTAAAATATTTTTATTTTCCATATTAGGATCGGCTATTGGTATAGATACTACTGTTTCCGTTCGCGGTATTAATGTAAAACATATTTTATTTAATTCGCGTTTAATATCGTTTTTAATCGTTAATATATTATTCGCAATATCTATTACTGCGTTATTTTGCAACAGGAAGTGGTGACCTAGAATCCCGTCTTTTGGTATTGGGAATTCTTTATTCACTACATGAAAATCGGTTTTTATTTCATTTTCATTTAATATTAATATTATTGTAATTTTACCAATAGTAGATACTATTTTGTCATTTATGCCTTTTAAAAATATTTTTTCTTTTTCATTTACTAAAGTTTCGCCAGTTAATTTATCTATTTTTATTAAATTTATTTCGCTACCGGTATATAAAAGAAGACTAATATTTTCTGTATTAAAATTAGGTGATTGAAATGAAATATGATTATCGTGTATTACTGAGACGATGTTGAAGCAACGTTGTACATTTGCTCCTCCGGTGCGGCTACTATTTGGCTGATCGAACGGACGCCGGCGCCGTTCGATGCCTGCCCGTTTCCCGACTGATTAGTATTATTACGCTCATTTCTTTGCCTACTATAACAACTAACACTGTCATGTCCTATTTTATTACAGTAAGTGCAAGTTATCGGCGTTGCATTATTATTAATATTATTTTGTTGCCCATTATTATTACTTTGTACGGGTTGACGAACATTATTATTTTGTCTTTGGTTTTGTCTGCCCATGCGACAATCTCGCGCGATATGATTATTTCTACCACAATTATAACATCCTGCATTATTTTGTCTATTGATACTCTGATTATTGTTATATTGGTTATTATTATTACGCGGATAATTATTATAGTTATTATTGGGAATATTACCGCCTCTGTTAAAATTGTTATTCCTAGGTAAATTGTTGCCGTTATTATTGCGATAATTATTGTTAAAATTATTCTGTCCATAGTTTCCGTCATCTCTGCGATTATAATTTTGTCTAAAGTTATTGTTATAATTATTATTAAATTTCTGCGCGTTATTATTACCCTGATAATTATTTTGCCAACGTTTATTATTATTATAACTAGCGGCTGGTGTGCCTCGATTCTAGGCTTGTAGAAGCCGCCTTCGGCGCCTTCGAGGAGGTCGAGTGAAAATCCTTTCAAGGGAAATTCGGTTGAAAATGGTAGTCGGGTGTCTAGAAATCGGTCACTAAAATTGTTATAGAGTTGATTACTATGAGTGTGAGATATCAGTAATAAGTTATCATTCGGTGTAAAAGTTTGTATTGACGCTTGCCCGGTGCTGGTTTAAATTTAAAAAGATTAAATGTGTACCGAAAATGGTAATCGAGTGTCTAGCTATCAGTCATCATTTGGTATAATATCCTGTCTTGTCACCTGCCCGGTTCTTTTTTGTATGTTAAAATAAATAACATATCAAAAATTATAATTGAGCGTCTAGCTATCAGTCCGGGACAAATAGATACCTAGGTGAGCAATTATGGATTGTATACATATCGTATCGTTTGCCCGGTGCTTTTTTGCATGAGAATAAAATAAATATTTAATATAATGGTAATTGAGTGTCTAGCAATTAGTCATCAACCAGTGCGAATCGATAGTTGTGCTGGGCAATCCGCCTACGGCGGATTGTTATACCTCCTAACGTCGAAATTTGATGTTGTATTGTAGTGGAAAAAGTTTAAGTTGAACGAAGTGTTAATGTTGTATAATGTTATTATCTTTTGTGAAAATCGATTTATACACAAATAAATCACTTAGGTAGGCAATCCGACTATGTCGAATTGCAGACTACGTGAGAGCAAATTATGAAATCTGAAATTTTTATTTGCTAAATATTTAATATACTTTATGTGTAACTAAACCCCTCAGGTAGGCAATCCGACTGCGTCGGATCGCAGACAATATGAGTATTGTGAGTGTAGTTAGTGAAATAATCCACATTCCACAATACATTTATTACTACATCATGTTGTAAAAGTGTTATATTTTTTTATCTCAAACTTGAAAGTTATTAGTAATTTTGCATAAAGCCCTGATGAAGCTTGGATGTTCTTATTAATTGTCTTTTTAATGTATTTATCTACAGTATTATGTCATGCTTTTATTGTATTATATATTATTATCCTTAGTATAGAAAAAAAACTATAAAATATACACTATTTATTCAAAGAATTAAATATTAATGTGTATACCTGATCTATATGACCTTAATAGATACATTACAGCACAGTCTCTTAAAATATTTTCTAATTATTCCATACATACACATATTGTGTTTCATTAGGTAGGTTACCATTCTTTTTTACAATATAATATGTTAATATATTATACAGAAATATAAAAATAATAATAATATAATCTGTAGAGGCAAATAAGTAATATAATATAATATAAAAAATTGAGGCCATAAATTAACACTTATTGATTTTTATTTATTTGGTCATAAGCAAATTTAACATATTCATTGGTAGTTAATAAGTACTATTACAAAAAGCATAATAACAAAGCTGATACCAAAACATATATTTAACATTGTGTTTGATTCCAAAAAGAAAATTATTACATAAATGTTGAAATATTGTTTTTTATTAGTCGAATAACCAGTAACTATTATACAATAGGAGCGTTTAGGTAATTAATCTAAGTAATATAAAAGTCCTACCACAGAAAAATGTTTTAATTAATTTGGTAGTCTGCAATGATTATCTATATTGAAAAATATTATGAGTAAAACACACAATACTTGAATTCATCTCATTACATGATGTCAAATGTTGCTTTCTACTACAAAAATACACCAACATTCCCAGCAAAATCATATGTTTAATACAATTTGCATTATATAGTGTTTATTATAACAATGTTATTACATTTATATAAATGAAGATATAATATTTTATTTATCATTTATTAAGCATGGGTTTTATTTGATTTTATATAAATTATAAAAATCCAACTACAGAATATACTTTGTATGTTTCTCAAAGTATTGAACAATTGAACGTCATTAAAAGATATTAAATATTATTAACTCATATTCACATACATATTATTATAATATACACCCAAGTATGTAAATACATTACTGTGTGATGTAAACGTCGTCGATGAACACTTTTATGCTAGAGAGAAAGATCCATGGTCTAAGATGTGTCAAAAGGTCGAGCTATCGAGACAACAAAACAATATAAATACGACGATATAATGATGTTTATTGAATCAACAAAAAGTAGTGTACATCAGTAAATGATAACTGTGCGTCGAAACAGACATCGCTGCTCTCCGAAGACCTGCAACACGTTTAAAAACTATATTTAATTACTATGAGTACATTAATGTAAAGAAATAAAGATATTCGTACCATATTTCGGCGACGAAGACGGTAGAAAACGATACGGCAGACGATAAAAGTAACGAATAGGGCTAGAACACGTAATAATAATATAATAATACTATTATATAATATATAATACCTGTATATAATAGTACAGAGCAAAAAGTACAGATTACATACCTCGTAAGTCGGTCAGCGTCGCGATCAAAAACACACGAAACGGAAAAAAATCTGCGGAAAAAAAAATTGAAAAAAAACGTAGTTCGGCGGCCGTAATTTATACCGCGATGGCGATTGACACGAACGCAATCGAAACCGTATACGTAGGGTTTGAAAGAGACGAACGCGGACAGAACGGCACCGAAAAACGTGAAAGTCTTAAATCCGGTGAAAAACGGAAAACGTTCGAAATAATAATAGCAATAACTGAAATATAATAATAATTGATAACAATCGCAGTGATATAAAAAAAAATATATTTATAAATACGTATTATTATACAAAGAAAAAATATAATATATTATAATATATAATATCTTATTAAACGAAAACGAATAATTTAATTCTTACATATACGTACGTAAAAAGAGAAAATAATATTTATACATTAGTAATGTAACGGGAATACCGAAAACGGCGAAAACGAATAAATATAATATTATTAATAATAAAAAAAGATATAATGACAATGACTTGATAACGAAACGGCGGTTCGGAACACCGATCGGTGGGCGGGGCTTAAAAAAATTTAATTTTCCTATTGGACGCGCTTAGGATACGGGTGGCGCCGCGGCGGACAACGGATCAACTACTACGCGTTTTATAATATAAGACTAGCGGCTGGTGTGCCTCGATTCCAGGCTTGTAGAAGCCGCCTTCGGCGCCTTCGAGGGGGTCGGGTGAAAATTGTTTCAAGGGAAATTCGGTTGGAAATGATAGTCGGGTGTCTAGAAATCGGTCAATAAAAGTTTGTATTGACGCTTGCCCGGTGCTTGTTTGAATTCAATAAGAATAAATGTGTACCGAAAATGGTAATTGAGTGTCTAGCTATCAGTCATCATATCATATGGTGTAATATACTAATATCGCGTCCCTTCGCCTGCCCGGTTCTTTTTTGTATGTAAAAAAAATAAATAACATATCAAAAATTGTAATTGAGCGTCTAGCTATCAGTCCTCAACCTGGGCAAATATAATATAATATTATACCTGGCTGAGCAATTATGGATTGGATACATATCATATCGTTTGCCCGGTGCTTTTTTGCATGAGAATAAAATAAATAAATAAAATAATGGTAATTGAGGGTCTAGCAATTAGTCATCAACCAGTGTGAATCGATAGTTGTGCTGGGCAATCCGCTAAGGCGGATTGTTATACCTCCTGACGTCGTAAGTCTGATGTAGTATTATAGGAGAAATAGTTTAAGTCGAACGAAATTTTTACGCCTTATATATTGGGAAAATCGATTTATACACAACTAAATGACTTAGGTAGGTAATCCGACTGCGTCGAATGTGCAGGCTATGTGGGCGCAATTAATGAAATCTGAATTTTTTATTTGCTAAAAATTGAATATACTTTATGTGTTACTACTAATACCTCTTAGGTAGGTACCTCTCAGTATTGTGAGTGTAATAAGTGAAATAATCCACAATACATTTATTACATCATGTTGTTAATTTTGTGTTATAATGTGTTAATGTTGTTTTTTTATCTTGAAACTTGAAAGTTATGATAGTAATTTTGCATAAAACCCTGATGAAAACCTTGGATGTTAGTATTAATTGTCTTTTTAATGTATTTATCTACAATATGTCATGCTTTTATTATATTATATATATAAATATAAATAAATAATATATAATATATATATTATCCTTAGTATTGAATATACACTATTTTAATATACCAAATTTATTAAATGAGTTAAATATTAATGTGCATACTTGATCTATATAACTTTAATAAATACATTATAGCACAGTTTCTTAAAATATTACCCAAGTATTCCATACATACACATATTGTGTGTCATTAGGTAGATACCAACCAATCTTTTTTACAATATAATATATTATATAGAAATATAATTAAATTTTTTCAAACATTTGTAGACTCAAATAAATCCGTATTTAAGTTCATTTGACAGTTAAACACAACAGGTAGACGCAATAAATATAATCAAAATATTTTATTTATTAAAATTTCAAAATGATGTATGTGTAACGTAACTGTTGTGAAATCAAAATGTTGTGTAAAGTATAAACTCAAGTTTCATTTCAAATAGTTTAAATGACATATATAGACACCTGTACATGGTTGTTAAAAACATTTAGTCCACAGTACATAAATTAATTTAATTTATCACTATGATCTTCCAAGTAATATTTATTACTTTTAAAGAAATATAACTATGGTTGTGTACACAAATAGTGTAATATAGTAGTAAAATAAAATTTATTATGTATTATACACAATTAAGGCAATTAACAAATAATAACATTATAATATTTATATTATTAAAGTAGTTAAACTTAGTATTAGTTATGGTAATAAATCGTTTATTGTAGTAATAATACAATATAAATGAATATGTATATTGTATAATATGTATAATTTGTATATAACAATATAATGTATTTGATAGACATTTTGAGCATATAAAAAAACACAATGTATAATATATATTATATATTTTATATATAATAATAAAATGAAAATTACTTTATAAGTAAATCAATAAATTAATGAAAATATACACAAATAATATGCTGTACATAGTGTGTAACAATTGTTATGGTCAACAGTTTTTGCTATAAGCACAAATTAGTGTAGTGATAATAATTTTATTAGTATTTTTACAAACAAAATTATTTGCAGTGAGTGATCATTGCTTGTTATGTTTCCTAAAGACATTGTTAAACAATTTAAATAATACATACATATACCTAATTTAATAATGTTTAAGTAAATAAATGAGATTATATTTAAATTTATAAATAATCAACCAACTTATGCGTTGGCAGCAAGACATATGAATCAAATATAACATAAAATAAAGATGTAAAGAAACACAAATAACAATGAAAAAAAAAAAAAAACATCAGTTACAATAGGTAAGTGCTTTACAATGATATTAATAAGGTGTGTGATAAAAAACTAAATCATAAAATAATGAAGTTAACATAATATAAAAGTTAATCTTCGACTATTAGTTACGAATTTGTTAGAAAGCAAATTCGCATCCAGAGAGAACCACGTGGAGGTTGTCGAACTATCTCTCCGACAGTTAATGAGCAGTCATTAATGACTCCTCACTAACTGTAATGGATCACGAAGGTCCGACGGGATCACAAAGGTCCAACAGGATCACAAAGGTCCAATGGACCACAAAGGTCCGACAGGGTTAAAAACCCATAGTGTTAAAAACACTACAATGTTATGAATGTATGGTTCAAATGTCTCAAAAAAAATCTTAAATATTAAATTTAAAATACTGTAATTAATTACTATTATATTAATTTTTTCAAAGATATTTTTTGTGACATTTTTACCACAACCTATCATTCATACTACATGTATAGTAAAAAATATACCATGATAATAAGCATCAAGTTATATTATCTGAAGAACTTCTCTATATACAATATTCTTAGTGACAAATCTACCATGATCGTCACCATACATACCAATTTTAATGGATTGCGAGTCCCTCACTCGTGAAAACGCTACGTACAGTTGTCCGTGCGTGAACACTGGTGAAGGCAGAAGCAATCCAACTCTATCAAACGTTTGACCCTGTGACTTATTAATGGTCATGGCAAACGACAAACGTACAGGGAACTGTACTCGACGCATTATGATAGGTAGGTCGTCTTCTCCACTCGAAGTAAGTGGTATTGCAGGTATGATTATATCATCCTGTGCACCACCTGACAACATCCTCGCTTTGAAGTTATATCGTCGCAATTCAGTAACGACCAACCTTGTACCATTACAAAGACGTCTCTTAGAATCTAGATTCCTAAGCAACATAACAATCGAACCGACCTTAAGTGTTAAGTTGTACGGTGGAAGTCCGTCTGGTTCCAGAGTGTTTAGGAACTCTGTCGGGTAATTGGCTACTTCGTCAGGGTCGTCTACCACCACAGTGTCTATGGCTGTATAGCTCCTGTGATCACCGTCAAGGCGTTGTAGCACCGTGCGATTGACTTGCCTGCATTCGTCATTCCTTGGACATAAAATTATTTTTCGAGCAAACTCGTCAACGTTAGTCAACGACATTTGTTGTGGAAAAACAAAATCAATCAAATTAACGACATCACAAACCATTTCCTGGGGGATTTCGACCGTGTCCCGAACACCGTCGACCTCTGGCAATTGGCCACTCCCGAGCTGAAGTAACCAAGCCGCAAAGTCCACGTCGTTATCTGCGCGCATGTTTCGCGTCAGATTAAACTGTTCCAATTCGCGCCACAAAGAGTTGTATTTGATCGACGATCTGACGATGTCACTCCTCGTGCCTCTGCGCACAACCGGCAGTATTTGTCTAAAGTCACCGGCAAACAGTACCGGTTTACCGCCGAACGGTAATTCCGATACCATAATGTCTTTGAGCAACCTATTGACCACCGTGAGTTGTAGTCCTGGAGACATGGGCGCTTCGTCCCAGACGATGAGTGCCGCGTCACGTATTTTCTGAGCACGCAATGACTGCATGGTGATGGTCGACGTCGAATCGTCGTTCAGCGTACCGAACGGCAATCCAAACGTCGAGTGCACCGTCATGCCACCGTCCATGAGTGACGCTGCAATTCCGGTAAATGCCACTGACAACACGGAACGCCCTTGGTTACGAAGCGACCATATGAGACATCCGTATAGCGTCGTTTTGCCTGTACCTCCGGGGCCGTCGACGTAGAAAAGTTTGGAGACGTTTCTGTCGTCGTTTACGGCAGCCATCACACGATCGAACACTATCTGTTGTTCGTCATTTAAGTTTTCCAACTGTACGGCCCAACGTACCGCCGCGTCTATTGCAACGAACATGTTGTCGTCCGGGTCCTCTTCCAACAGTGCGATATCCGGTAGTGGCAGACCATAATCCGCGAGCGACTTTCCGTGTCCGCGAAGTAGTAAGTCGATTGCGTCCAGACACGCCGCCCTCGCACGGTCGACGTCTTGCAATCGCTGATTGAAGTCCTCCATCATGTGGGCTTCGTTTGCTTGGTACAACGCCAGCGGGTTTGCGGTCTCGCAAAACAATAGCATCGTCACGAACAGGTAACGAAGCTGGGATGGAGTATCCAATGTGGCCGATTCTGCCATGCATGCCAGCAATGCTTGGTCGTCTTCCAAAAGTCCCATCGCGACGGCTGCAGCCGCGTAGGTTGGATGTTCTATGCCATCTACTGTCCTCATGTCCCGGAAAGACTGTGGGCCTCTCTTGTGCAAAAGTAGCAGTCGCAAGTGGAAACGATCTCGATCAAGCGGGTTGACGACGTACATTCGAGCCAACGTTTCGTACGTCGGCCGTCTTCGTCGTCTTGACCATGTTCTTTGCGTTGCGTTCCAAGTGTAGTGTACCGGTATTTCTTGGTACAGGTACTGTCTAGCTTCTACGTCCGTCGTGTTAAGCGCAAAGAATGCTGTAAGTTTTGTTCGAGCTAGGGCGGCGTTTTGCACCCGCTCTAGTACCTGCCCAGGTGCAAAGTACACGTTGTGATAGTCTTCGAGGTGGACCGGAAGTCTGACTATCGTATGACTTTTGTTATGCATTTCATAAGAAAACAATCTCCAAACGGCTTCTGGTGGACTGACGTACCGTGAGTTTATGTAACTGAAATAAACATAATACATCACAATCAAAAATCAAATAATATTAATAAATATTATTATTAGTAGTAATTAATTGTTTGCAAATTGTTAGATGGACATTATATGAAAGAATAATGTATACTTAGTAAATAAATGCAATGTTATTAATTTATTAATTCTTTACAAAACTTTACAATATTAATACTTCAGTAATCACAGTATTGAGTTAAGTTATTGCCAATATAAAGTATTATTTGTTATGTATATGAAATTTTTACAATAGTAATTGTAGTTAGTTGTTACAATGTAAGTTTTACGTGTTGTGGCTTACATCCAGTTTAATTGGAAGATTGGTATATTGGATATTATGTAATAATAAAAAAAATGTAACAAAAACACATTGTATAGCATTTATGAAAAATATAATATAAAAAACAATAACAAATATATATGTAACTGGTTGAAATTAGCGACACTCATATTATATAATATAGTGTAATATATATTCAAAATGTTAAATTTTTATGTGTTTTAAATTTGTTTTTGTCAATTTTTTTTTATGAAATGTAATTGTACTTTAATTCTGAACCATTACTACACATTAAACAATTGAATAAAATATAATCATTTGTTTATCATAACTTAAGTTTTAGCTTTTGAAGCACTTGTTTCTAGTCAATATTGATATCTTGTTATATAGTTATATACTCTTTCAATAAAAATATTAATATACAGAAGGTATGTGTAAAAATAAACAAACAGCATAATAAGTTGAGTGTAATTGTGTTATGGGTTAAAAATTAAAATAACAATAAGTTTGATATAATTACTTTTCTATTTCATTGCCGTTCCAAACTTCTAAGGTGGCCGCGTCATGGCCCTTGTACACGTATTTATACAAATACATTACGCTCTTTACAGTAGAGCACACCTCAACATTTATGTGTGCGTCATACTTGACCAGCAAGTATGGGTTGTGGGGGACAACAAACTCATTGCCGACAGGGTGACCTCTGATGTTTGCCACAAGTCCGCTGTTCGGTCTGCGATAAGTCGGATAACCGCTATCAGAGACGTACACAGTCTCTTCACAGTATTCTTTTGGATACTTCTTTGAACAACTATTTTCTACCATACACGGACTGTTGCGGTTGAGTTGTCCACATGGTCCATGAATCATGTGTGACGTCACACAATCAAATAGGCGCCTTTCAGATGCCGGGTCAGGCAAGTAGGCACACACAATATTGTCGACGTCGTCGGCAGTAAGCAACTTACTGTCTTCATTCAAGATTAGTAGTATGTGTGCATGTGGAAGACCACGTTTCTGAAATTCAACAGTGTACACATAAGCATCTATATTACCAAAAATATTATTGACCATTATGTCATGCATTAACTCCTTTAGTTTTGCGTGAAATACCCTTGCTACCAAATCGGGCCTGTCATTTGCCTTCAACCAAGTCGGAATGTTGTCTACTATTTCTGGCCACCTAGGGTTACATGTAAACGTTATGAACAGGTCAGGCTTTCCGTACTTACGCACAATCGCCATGGCATCATGGTAACATTGTTTCATATAACGGGGACCACCTACAAATGTAGACGGCAGAATCGTCCTGCGGCCGACAGGATTGATTTCATCTATGTGCAGCTGTTGGTTTATGTGGTCCACAAGACCTTGATACGCATCAGCAAAGAGCGCTCTCTGATTGTCTCGCGTGAAACGTAGATTGTTCGCTTCCATGCGAACATACTGATCACACGTGTACTGCTGTAACAAAAAGCCTCCAGCATGTATTAAACTTAAAGTTTGACCTTCATTCCCATTGTCATTATTTCCTGTATATCTAATGGCCAAACGGTAACACACAAACTCCCTGATGGTGTTACGGACACGAACCGCATTTCGGCGGTTGCCCTCTTGCAGCAGGTTGTAATGCCAACCGGTTTCCCCGTACGGGAAGAACAGGGGATATAGCATTGGATCTGCGTGAGATGAGCCTGCTGATATGCTTTGCATCCGGTGATTTGGATCAACAGGGTTTGAGTCGTAGATGACCAGATCGAGGTTACCTGGTGGTAGACCATCTTCACCAACAAAGACAACTGCTACCTCATTCACATGAGCAGCAGGTTGATTGTATCGCCGTGGGTCATTGTTTTGGTCGGCAATAATGTGCATGGTCACCCTTCTTGGTTGCAACAGGGGATCAACAGCAGCAGCATCTTGTTCACTCTGCCACACTTGTCGCATGTTTCTGTGACAAAATAATATTATTTTATTATGGAAGCCAGATGGTGTATTTTAGTTGGTCACTGTCATAAATTGGAGTTGTGATATGCATAATGTATACAAAATAATAATTGTTAACCGAAAATAATATAAAGCCTAAGTCTTGTTAGTATAGTGTTGACATAACATCTTCATAGTGTGTCACAACAATATCCAAAGAGATGGGAATAGCAAATCCGACAAAACTTAAGTGTTATGTAGTATAGTATATAGTATTAAGATATATATTAATTATATAATTAAAAACTATGAATATTAATATATATTAATAATGAAATTAAATGAACAAACATTTTAAGTTTTGACTTTAAAGTAAGTGTTGGATAATATTTTGCGCTTTTAATGTAATTACACATTATAATTGATATAATATTGATATAATATTATTACAGTTGTCTGTATGCAAATGTGATCTGAAACAGTATAGCATACTGTTCAGTAGTATATAGTCATATTGCTAAAGACACATCATTAGTGTAATACAAAAAATACATTTAAATAAAAAAGTGCTCTTTGGTACAATATATGCAGGTGTAATGATGTGCATAATATAAGTAAAATAAAAATAAAATAAAATGGTAACTTAAATTGGTTTCTTACTAAGTGGATAGTGATTATAATTATTTGAATAATGGTATGGATGTAATAATAATAATTATCAGTGATGTTAAACTGTAGTCTACACAAATGTCTGTTGTTGTATCACAAATAAATACCAAAAAGTACTATACCTATTAATTAAGGTAATAAAAATGCACATAACAAACCCACGTTATATTTATGTGACGTTAAGAAGTTAAGTGAAATCCAAAATCAGTCTATGTTAAAGTCATCAAATTGTCGGAACAATAAAATATAACATTTTAATTTTGATATTTGATAGTTTGTATACTTAATAATAATCTTTGTAAATGTAATCAGTTTGTTATTAAGTGTGTAAAGTGTATGTATGTATTATGCTAAACATATATAATATGTATATTATAATATATATTACTCAAAAGCCATTGCGAATGGATTGATTTGCCGTAGAAGACCATCCAAGTCTGTAAGCAAGTTCTCTAACAGTGGGCTTTGGCGTGGCTGTTGTGCCATGCGAATCTGGTTGGCCGCACCAGATTCTATGAAATACAATTCACAGTACCTCGGTGGCCTCAGTTCATTTCTGACAACATCATTACTAATCCTGCGATACACCTGCCCGTGTACAGTGAACACTCTCGGTCCGTGACCTGGCAACCGTCTCGGGTTTAGGTCAGTGGAAAATGCAGCAAATGCCAGGGTGTTGTTGTACCTGCGGATTTCCTTTCGAAAATGTTTGGCTACCTGTGAATCATCAACCAACAAACGAATTAATAACTGTGGTGGTTGACGCAAAACACGCTCTCCTGTAACAGCCATTTGACCGTTATTACAACATGTGGTAAAATGACGATTTATGTGTGTGCGCTCGCATGAGAAATGACGTGCTCCACAATGTGTGCAGATTGCATCCAAAGGTCCTATATCATGACGCTCAGGGAGTTCGTGTTGAATGCCAGCCAGGCGATCTCTCCCTGGCACACCTATTCTAAGAACACCCCGGGGAATCGGCACAAACTACAAATGAAAATGACACAGTTATAATAAAAAAAAGTTATAATTTATGTAATGGCATATTTTCTGACCTCTCCATCGACGTCTTGTGGCAAATCGTCGAATACATTCATGAATTCAAACACTGCCTCTGCGTCAGCTGGCAGAAGATCGACATACTCAATACCATCCGGTACCACTTCCTCTTGGGCATGTGGTACTTGTTCATCAACTATGTCAACCATGACATCGTCCATATGGACTTCAATAATTTCGATACCATTGTCATGAGCATCAATTCTCAAGTCCATTTCTGGTTCGCCGTCTAGTGCCGCAATTTCTAAGACCGGTTGACGTACCATCTATTATGTTTCACAGGAGATCAGTACAAATATTTATACAATTTAATGTAACATAACTGTTTAAAATAAGTCTACATTTTTGACTTGTAATGTAAATGTGTATGTTAGGTCACATATAAACACATAAATGTAAATCACATAACTTAAAATTAAATTAAGTAAATAAATAAATTAATACTTTAAATTAGTTCAACAGTAGAGAGCATAGTAGATCACACGTATAAAACATAAATTATAAAATAAAGCCTTTCTGGTGTAGTTTTTCTATAAATTATATTATTTGAGTTATAGTCTAATGCATTTATACATACTGAATATGAATGCTATTATTTGTGTATATATAAATATATATTGAAAAATTATTATTACTATTATATTAAGTTATATATATATGTGTGTGTGTGTGTGTGTGTGTGTGTGTGTGTGTGTGTGTGTGTGTGTGTGTGTGTGTGTGTGTGTGTGTGTGTGTGTGTGTAATATGTATGTTAGATGAAGATATAACAGTCAACACATAAATGTAAACTACACAACTTTAAATTAAATAAGATGTAACTAATTAAGATAACACTTTAAATTAGTTCAAAAACAGGGCGCACAGTAGATCACATGTATAATAAATTAATTATTAAGTAGGGACATTATGTTGTAGTTTAATCTAATATGTATCTATTTCTATAAATTATTAATGAGAAGTAAAAATTAATATTTTTTTCACTATATTTGCACAGTAACTTGTAATAAGTGTAAGTAATAAGTAATAATATAAGATATATTGGTATCAAGTTGTTAATTAAATTGAAAAATTGAAATACATAAGGAATTATAATACTTAAAAATTATAATAAGTAATGGTACCTAGTGAAAAATCAAAGTTGTAGAGAAAAAAATTAATGCTAAATACAGAATATGTGATATGTATATATTATGATATTATACTCACTACAGACGGTACTGTGTTGTTGAATAGACGACGACGACGTACGCCTATGCCAGCTGTGTAATCTACACCTGGGACAAAATGCCTCGAACACAGCTTAGATGTTACCAATATGCTTTGTGCATTAACACCATTGTTCTCAACGAACAACACCCATAGACGTTTCTGTTCATCATTCGCTGGAAACCTAATGTAACCATCAAGTCATGATTAGTCATAATAGTGTATGGTTAAAGTAACAGTAAAATATATATAGTAACCTGTGCACAGAAACTCCATCAAATTCATCGACGTTTCCACAGATCACACATAGTTTGACCATAGTGATTGTCCTAAACAGCATTGTTGCAATTGCAATGTATATAATAGGAACATAATATATTCTATTGTAAATATGTACCACGAAATAATTGAACATAAACATAATTGATGTTGTCCAATATAATATAGCACACAATATTTTATTATTAAAGATTTTTATCATGATTTTTATACTACAAAAAAAAGAATTTATATAGTATATATATATACTGCACTTATTAGAGTTTAGACTAAACGTTTAATTTTTATTGTTATTAGTATCAGTATGTTATCTGAAGTGATAATACGGGAATTCCAACTGTTATATATAAGTTATATTTAGAAATAGTGAAACTCTTAAGAATATCATTCCTTCCTTTGCGAATATCAATTTTTATAATATATCACTTATATACAAAAATTAACAAATCTATGACGTTTCCCCCTGATACAATGGACGTTCCCCCCGGACAAAAAAAATAAATATTAAACAATAATAATATACAATGCAAATCAGGGGCGGACTGGGGCATCATTTCAGCCCGGTAAATCTATATTTGACCGGCCCACAGTGGTCTGAAACGTCAATTTACGTGGCAAAAACCCTCAATTTTAAATTTAAATTTTTACATGTTTTTTAATAATGATTTTCAAATATACAACCCAAGGAACCTTTACACAGAATTTGAAGTTCCTACATACAAATTAACGTGACTTACAGCGTTGAGTGTATGTTGAATTTATGATAAAATCGTTGTATTTATTGAAATATTTACTATTTTCTTGAACATTTTTCTTATAATAATATATATTTTTTTTTAATTTTAATAAAATTAATTTGAATTTTAAGTACTTCTTAATAAGTAAAAAATATAGGTACAAAAAAAATATATATTTTTTTAATATTTTACGGATATTAAAAAAATGTTCAAGTTTTTTTTACGTTTTTTCTAACTTTAACAGACTATTTTTAAAAATTACTCAACCTTACCATACATTCAATGCACATTACGTGTAAAGAAAGTTCCCTGCTATTCAAAAATATAAATTTGGTTTGCATCTGTGTATGAATGTAGTGCACAGAAATTATTTATTTTAAAAAAAAATTGGTAACTATAATAATCATTAATTAACTTTTTTTCAAGATACAATTTTATTTTATTTCAAGAATTATTTTTAATCACTTAAATCCATATCTGAAAATGATTTATTTAAATTTTCATTTATAGAGATCTGGGGGAATATTAATAAAGATTTTACATCATCCGAAAAAGTCCCTATATCTTTTTCAGGTAAATGTCTACTAATCGAAGATATGTAAGGGTCGGATGAGACTAGAAGCATATGAAACAAATCTGCATTAGTGTTTATTCTAGAATTTTTTCTGGTGTGATGTTCTCTTATATGTTTGTAGTCCTTATTTCTTGCTTCTTGTGCCTCTTCGGAAAGTTTTCCTAACATTAATAATAAAATTATAAAAACTTTAAAAAACTAAGTTTTAATATAATTTACCAATAGGAACAATTGCAAATCGTATAACATCGGCTCCGTGTATTAGAATCTTGTGAACGCTGGAAGGCATATAATACCATGGATACAAGTTCACAAATAATTTTGCTGTATCCAAAGCATAGGCATCAAACGCTTCTGGATTAACTTCGATTCCGCTAGCAATGGCAGACAAAATATTTGAAAAACGTTTTATTAAATTTAGCTTAATTCCAGTAATGTTTGCACTTTTTTCTGGGTTATTAAAAAATCTTCGTGCTGTATTTCCGTCATTAGTATTTCCTTTGCCTAAAAAAATATTAGTCATAACAACAGAATACTTTGTAGTTAAAAAAAACTGAAAATTCAACTATATAGATTTTACCTTGTAAAACTACATCAACCAACAAACCCATTTCTGAGCGAAATTTATTTTGAATAATTGTTTTTCTTTCTGCAAATTTTAATTTGTGTTCAGTTGATCTAACCTTAAAATAACAACGTACATAAAACGTTAGATTTTTTTGATTTTTTTCATGTATACTACGGTTTTAAAACTTAGTTACTTACTGCCCATGTTTTAATTTCTAAGCGATACGAAACGTGCAATAAACACTCAAAACATCGTATCCATGCATGAAGTGATGAAAGGCCAAACTTCAATGTATCTTGTAAAATAACTTTTGTTTTTACTTGATCAATGTTGTTCATCTGTTTAGGGGTAGCACCACATATATAACACCTTTGGCTCGACGTATGAGTCATTGAATTACACACCTATAAAGTAAAAATTAATATTTATGTTTTTTTATCTATGTATTATTATTATTTATGCATTTTATTACAAATAACAAATGTAAAATGATTTTAATATATTAAAATATTTCTACCTTTCCATCGACCATAGTGAATAGTAAAGTATGTGTTACTGCTATTTCTATATCATCAACCATAATAACTGAAGCTGTCAAATGTTTTATTTGATCTTCAATCGATTTAACTTCAAATAAGGTGGTCTCCGCTGTTTCTTTTTTGAACTGAAATTTTATTGGTCGACAAAAACGTGTTGAGGATGTTCGATTATTTTGCCATATAGTTAATCTTTCTTTTTTGTCATTGAAACAAAACAACTCTAAAGGAACTAGTGAAAAAAGAAATAGGTCGCTGTCTAAGGCTAAGGTAGGGCTACTATATATTTGTTTATACATTGACTGTCCGTTACTTCCATCACATCCCCACTTGTAAATAATTTCAAATCTCTCAAAAAGGGACGCATTTATATTTAAATTTTGGATTTTAAATATTCTTTTTGATGTATGGTTAAGTAAATCTTGTAATTTAATTTCACAGCATGTTTCTGATATGATACAGTTATCAGGATAACATTTTTTTTTAGCTTCTATAATTATATCATATGATGGGTATATATCAGCATTGCGTTCTTTTGCAGAAAGTCGTATATTGATATATTGCTGTTTGGTTAATTTATTTTGAACAAAAAATGCTAATGCTTCATCGGGAGTGAATGGAATAGGTTTAGATGTTTCTGACGTATTTATGGCTAGCTTAATTTGTTTAACTCTATTTGGCGCAGCTATTGTTTCGTTCAAAAGTTTAACAACATTTCGTTGTCCAGCCATATGTATTTTTTTTTAGCTGCATGTATAAATTGTGGAGAAGTAATAGAAGAATTATCAATAATAGTTTTTATTTTCAATCTTTTAGTCCTTTCTGCACATTCTATAAATTGCTTAGGTGGCCGACCACCAGTCGATGTAGATGTGACTTGTAACGGTAATTTAAATTTGGTATCAAGCCATTCAGAATTTAATTTAAGAAATCGATTAACATTACGACACGACTTTAACCATTTTTTAGATAATGCTAGGGAAAAATTTAATACCTCACTTTCTAACAATTTAATAGAAGTATCATTTAACTTAAAACCACTACATTTTTCTTTTATGAAGAAAAATATTGAATTTCTGCAGCTAACAGATGTAGTAGATGCCATACAATTATTTTTCCGTATAAATTCAAATAGTTCTCGGTTAAAAATAAAATTGTTCTTCTTATGCGTTAAACTGCCAACTAAAATAAATATATTTGTATATTTTTAGTAGGTACTTATAGATATTAAAAATAAATTAAAGACTATATGTGATATGTGTTCAGTTTGAAAATCAATTTATTTTAGTAATATTAAACTTAGGATAAAACTTACCTTCCAATGGGTCATCCATATTTTATAATGATACTATAGCCAAACAATAGAAAAAACAAACATACAGTAAAAAAATAATATTATTTAGAACTGAATATAACTGACGTAATATCGTAATATATGTACTGTTCTACTAATATAGCAATGTCGATATGTCACCTCACTGAAATTATAAAACAGCATAGGTGTGCTATCACCTATACCCGCAATGGTGTCTCGTTAACTAGATCAGTGGTGCGCAACCTTTTTTGATCCACGACCCCCCAAAATAATTTATTTTTTAATACGACCCCCTTCCTACCAACATTATGTAAGTGTGTAATTTAAATTTACTTAATAGTCTTAATGTATACACACATTTTATTCATATACATTAAATCGTTAATTTTAGAGCAGTTTTAATATTTCTTTAATTTAATTAATCAAAAACATGAAAAAAAAAATACAAAATTAGATATGACATAATGTCATAATATTACGATTGACACAGCCATCAACGGTACAAAATAATTTTACTTTGTATAAAACTATAAAATAATATACAATATACATAGTAATATAGTATAAAACTTTTTCATTCGGTGATTACTGGCGACCCCTTAATACAATTTCGCGACCCCCTTAGGGGTCGCGACCCCCAGGTTGCGCACCACTGAACTAGATAACCGAAATGTATAATAACTATAAATATAATACAACGTATCAAAAGCGTATAGGTACTATACATACTACACAATATTATATCATATCTCAATTAATCTTTAAAGATTGTAGAATGATTGAAAGATTGTAAGATTGTTGTATTATTGCTATAAGTATATAAATCATATATACCTCTTAAACTGCTTTATAGGTAATAAATAATAATATATTAATATTATATAGGTATATAATATATATATATATATATAATAATATTTAACTGTATAGTTATGAATTTATGATAACAAAGTTTTTTTTTAAATAAATAATTTCTGTGCACTACATTCATACACAGATGCAAACCAAATTTATATTTTTGAATAGCAGGGAACTTTCTTTACACGTAATGTGCATTGAATGTATGGTAAGGTTGAGTAATTTTTAAAAATAGTCTGTTAAAGTTAGAAAAAACGTAAAAAAAACTTGAACATTTTTTTAATATCCGTAAAATATTAAAAAAATATATATTTTTTTTGTACCTATATTTTTTACTTATTAAGAAGTACTTAAAATTCAAATTAATTTTATTAAAATTAAAAAAAATATATATTATTATAAGAAAAATGTTCAAGAAAATAGTAAATATTTCAATAAATACAACGATTTTATCATAAATTCAACATACACTCAACGCTGTAAGTCACGTTAATTTGTATGTAGGAACTTCAAATTCTGTGTAAAGGTTCCTTGGGTTGTATATTTGAAAATCATTATTAAAAAACATGTAAAAATTTAAATTTAAAATTAAGGGTTTTTGCCACGTAAATTGACGTTTCAGACCACTGTGCGGCCCTTGCAATTTCTCGTCATCACAAAATAAATAATTTACGTAATAAATTAAATATTCTTTACTTTTGTACATTTAATTAAACATTTTAATAGGTTAGATAAAAAAGTTTTTTTTGCATATTAGTGCATATTTTGACTTCAGAGAATATTTCAGAATATTTTAGTTTATGGTACATAATACATATTATAGAATATTTTAGCATATTTCCGTTATATTGGATATATTGTATTATATTAAAGGATATTCAGCATATATTAGACAATAATCACGGACCGCCGTACTAATTACTCCAGAAAATTTGGAAACATATATTATTGTACATTCCTTTAAAAACATTGCATAATATATTTTTTTTTATGTTAATATATTGCATAATGTAACATAAGATATAATTATATAAATAATTATAATAAATTATAAATTTATTATCATTATTAATAATCATATTGGATTTTTTTTTTTTTTATTCATTTCTTATTAGTTGGTATTATCAATTTTAGCTGCATATAAATATCATATTATTTCAAACGTTTTAACAGAATATAAATCCGGACTCTACTAATAACTAATAATTATATAATAATAACAAATTATTTTTGAGCAGCGGCCCACCGGGAAACTTAAATTAATATATAATATATATTAAATGTAAATAAATGTACTGTTTGCAAAAATTAAATACAAATCAAAATAACCCAACTAATATATTTTATTCTTGTAAGATAGGTAGCTCACGGAATATAATAACGTCATATAATATAAAATTAATAATTAATATAATTGTATAAATGTATATTTTTATTTTTTTATTATGATAAGATATGATGATCGTATATTTCAGGTAAATCCAAAGAACCTATTTTCAAACCTATTATTGTGTGTAAAAAATGTATATTGAGTCGGGGAAGAAACGTCTCAGTCAGGGAAGGAAAAGTTTAGTACCGTTAAGATTCCCGAGGGGGGAAACGTCTAGATACCGGAAGGAATGTTATAAAAAACAATATCGGGATACCATGTATCAACTGAAGTACAAAGTTTGCGTAATATTACTATTTTAAAAATTTTAATGAAACTTGTACTCACCAAAACGTCCAACGAAGTAAAAAAAAAAAAAAATAATAAATACTGAAATAAAATGAGTGCAAATTCGGGTATACCGTATACGTAAATGTCGCAATAGTAAGGACAAACGTAAAGAAGCGCACTGACGCTCGTCGTGGAAAAGTCGTCTGATCCAGGCTACAAAGCTTTCCACTCCCCACCACAAAACACCGGTATTACCAAATATTACCTTACCACACATTAAATTAATAATATAATAATTATTATTATGTTATACATTATTATTTTTGGATGGGATTTTCGTCGCTAGTAAAACCCGAATCCAACAATACGTAATGTACATATATATACACATGAAAATCGTTATCCAAATGTGTAATCTGCGGCAACGAACATAAACGTTTTCTTCAATAAAAGTTCATTTACCATCAAACATCTTTAGTGAGTACACGCCATTTCATTATTTTTTTAATTTTAATTTTTTTTTTTTTTAGGTTATTTATGTAAATTATGTAAATATAATATGTTGTTTCATTTTGTTTAATAATTAAATTATTGTATTTATTAAACATTTAATAGATAAACATGAAAGTTAATAAAGAGATTATTAACATTAAAAACCTCCACGTCTATAATGCGCCCGTGACTCAAGGGCGCATTCAAAGAGGTGGTCAAGGCCGCAAGGCCAAAAGTAAGTACATATGAATAACATTTAGCAGAAATTTAGCAGAAATAATGTAATATATTTATAATAATTGCAGAATGCTTCAACTGTGGGAAGTACGGCCACGTGGCCCGAAATTGTATGTGCCTTTTATATAGATAAATATATATACAGAGTGATTTTTTTATCAAGCAACACTCATTGTGTTTCATGTTTTTGAAAATATTTTTTTAAATAGTAGTTTCAAATTATATTTTTTATCCTTATTAATTTTTTTAAGTTTTTTTTAATAATTCTGCTTTTTTAAATAATTCTGCTTTGGAATATGAAATTAAAACACTATGTTGCCATTCAAAAAAGTAAAAAACTTAAAAAATTATAAGGATAAAAAATATTTAAAAATACAGTAGAAACCGTTTATAATGACACCGGTTGTAGTGACATACCGGGTGTAATGACCTTAGATTGAAGGTCCCGGCAAAACTCCTATATTGTATGTACTAATTTGTACCGGTTATAATGACGTCTGTATAATGACTATACGGATGTTATGACGGTTATTTTTGATTTTATTGGAAAAAGGTTTTATCTATAATGACTTTATTGATTTTATCGAAGGTCTTATAACAACCGATAAAGCTAATTTATCGTTGTTTTGTAAATTTATCGTCAGTATTCCGATATTAAAATACATAATAATTAAATATTAAAAAATTGTATTATTTTTTTTCCATATGAATTAAAATTACGATTTATATACATATATAATATAATAACACATTAAAAATGTTACTGTAATAAAATATTTTGATCATTGCATGTATATAAAAGAGTTTTTAATTTAATTTTTGTCATTTTGGTTATAATGACAATCGGTTATTATGACCACTTTTGACTAGTCCCTTGAATGTCATTATAAACGGTTTCTACTGTATAATTTTTTTTAATATAAATATTGTTTTTTTAAAATATTTTCAAAATCAAGAATACTTGATAAAAGAATCACCCTGTACATAGAAAATAATATATCGCACGTAAACAATGTCTAATTAATCTTTTGCAAAAAAAATTTTAGGCAGAAAGCCCCCCAAAAAAATTGACGGCGTGGTGGCGGCGGTGACGTCTGCCGTTTCAACCGTCACTGGGGCGGTTGAAAGGTCGACGGAGGTGGCGGTGAAGTCGGTGGTTGCAGCTGAAACCGGGGCCGTAGCTGCGGACACCGGGGCCGTAGCTGCGGACACCGGGGCCGTGAGTGCGGACACCGTGCCCGTAGCTACGGACCCCGAGTCAGTACAAAATCTGACGGGGGCGGCGGCGGCGATGAGGATCGATGTAAGTAATATTAAGAGGACGTTATACCCGCATGCAGTGGCGCAAATAGGAAAAATGTTTAGGGGGGGCTCAAGCCCCAAAATTACCATAACCGGTAAAAATAACTTATTAAGAATAACATACATATATTATACTATTATTTTTTGAGGGGGCTTTGAGTTATTTCCCCCCAAGCCCCCCCCCCTATTATGCCACTGCCCGCATGTGTTTTCTCTGTCTTACTATAATGTAGATCATAGAAAATTTTCGTTCAGCAGAACACATTTTGTGATGTTAGCTTTAATATTAGAGTAAATTTAAAGGCAAGAATATTATCTAGAAAATGTCATATGCTTTTATTGATATTTTCATTTTAAATTGAGTTATGAATATTTTAAAGTTGTAATATTTTACATAGCTATAACTCACTTAAATATGATATAATTTATGACATTTTCTAAATAATATTCTTACCTTTAAATTTGATAATAGGTAAATTTACACTAATATTAAAGTTAACATCACAAAATGTGTTCTGCTGAATGAAAATTTGCTATGATCTACATTAGTAAGACAGAGATAAGACAGAGACAACACATGCGGGTATAACGTCCTCTTAAGAAATATTAATAAAAGTGAATTAAAATTAAAATGTGTAATACATTGTTTACAGGATGAATGAACATGATCGTATATATTATATGGTAAGCTCCTATTTACTTTTTTTTTATTTGTATTTTTTCCAATTTTAATTTGTTGTGTATTTTTCAGAACCAATAATAATTTTTTTTTCTTCGAATAACTTGTGTTTTACTTTTAAAAGTTTTTCCTTTGTCCTCATACTTATATATTTTAAATAACAATTAAATTAAATTATATGGTTTTAATTAATATGACATATAACTTCCATGTGAAACATAATATGATTGATCAAAGTTTGTAAATAATCATTTTTTTTTTGTATCCTTAGCATTGGTAAGTTACTCAAAAAATGGTATTTATTGGTTTATTTAGGTTTTGGTAAAAAACTTTATTACTAAAACTCTATGGTGTTTTGTATAGTTGTATCACAATATCTGTATCATATAGTAGAACTTTGAATATGAAGATCACCTAATGTAAAAAATATCTTTATTAATGTAGAATGTAGGTATATACATTATTGAAATTAAAATATCATCATCGTAATACATTAATAATTTTAAGTGAAATGGAAATATACTACAGTAGGTAAGCATTAACATTTAATAAACATTGTTATTTATATACTGTAAAAGTAAAAAATGTTATTGTAAATGTTATTAAGCACTATATATGGTTACTCACATACAATATACACACACGGTGATAATTAATAATTATTTAAACAACACTGTAGGTAAAAAATTAAATTGCACTCATGAAAGTATACTACTCTGTTATGCTGTATAACAGATAACATAAGTAAGCTGAGTATTATTTCTCGTGTAATCTTTTGGGACTTAGAAATTTATCTAATGTACACTATCAAACATTAATGTAGGTAAAATGTATTATTATACATTAATATTATATTAATATATACTATATTCTACAAAATTATGTTTGTGTTATTAAGGTTGGTATATATGTATATTATATATATATACTATAATATATATGTAAAAGTCTTACTATTTTTACTTAAGTCATATTAATTTAAGTGTAATGTATATAAAATACTCTATAAATAACATGTGTGTACAATTGAGCCGAATATCACTACATATATATATATGTGTATGTCCTCAAAGCAATGCACTGTACGACACAAACATCAACGGTTAGGAGCACGATATGTGTTAAGGTCGACCTACCGACAACAGAACAATATAAATACGATGATATAATGCAGTTTATTGAATCCATAAAAAGTAGTGTACACGGGTAAATGAAAACTGTGCGTCGAACAGACATCACCGCTCTCCATAAACCTGCAACACGTTTAAAAACTATATTAACTACTATGAGTATATTAGTAGTAATGAAGTAATGACATAGGTACGTATTATATTTCGCTTCGCAGACGGTCGAGAACGATGCGGCAGACGACAAAAGTAACGAATAGGCCTAAAACACGTAAAAATAATATAATATATATTTATATATATATACAGTACAAAGCAAATATAAGCGATACTGTTTTCGAAAGGCGCACTTCACGAATACGGACCGAACAGTCGTAAAACACGAAACTGAAAGAAATCGTCGTTCGGCGGCCTTAATTGTTATCGCGTTTGCGATCGACACGAACGCAATAGGAGAACAAACCGTATACGTACGGCTTGAAAAAGTCGCGCACTACACGAATACGTACGGAACGGACTCGAAAGACGAAGGAAAAGTCTCGAAATCCGGTGAAAAACGGAAAATTTTCAAAATAATAATAAGTAATAATTGATAACGATCGCGGTGATAACGAAGCGGCTCGGAACGACGATCGGCGGGCGGGGCGGGACTCGAAAAAAAATCTAATTTTCTGATTGGTAATTCACTATAAATACACCTAGCGCCGACGGCAAACGGGCGAACTTCTTACCGTTTTATAATATAAGAAGATTATTCGCGTTTTGTTCCTTTTTTACATTATTCTGCGTTATTTCCGTATTATGACTAAGTTCGATTTCCAGTTGTCTGGCTAGTTGCATAGCTACCTACTTCTAAAGTTTTTGGATCTCTCGCACGTATTATTGTTTGTAAATTCATTTTTAAACCATTGATGTATATGGCCAATGCCTGTTCCGTTATCGCTTGCCTAAAGATTTTCGCTTCCTCCGCGGGTTTATTTGCTACCGTTGCGCTGCATAAATTATAATACAATTTTTCTACGCGACCGTTATAAGACTGTACGTCTTCGTCATTTCGCATGCGTAAAGAATTTAGACTTATTTGAAGTGTTTGCGGAGATAATGGTTGTTCAAATGCGCTTTTTAAAATAAATTTTATATTATCCCAAGTCGAAGTTTCTCTATATCGACATACGTCTAATGCCTTCCCTGTTAATTTAGTTGCTATGAATTTAGTTAATAATGGTAATTGTTCTTTTTCTATCGCCTCACATGCGTAATCGCATGCCCTAATAAACGCGTATACATCTTTTTCGTCAGCGCAATTTGGTATTAACGATGAAATATCTTTTAATAAAAGTTTAGTTTCTGCCATTTTTACTCTAGGTTTTCTAGTTACTGGTTGCAATTGCGCGTGTATTATATTCGGTTTTGTGCGCGTACCTATAACCCTTTTTTCGATTTCGTTAATCGAAGTAAATTTAATACTTGTATCTAATAAACTTTTTTCTACTATTTCACTTAAATATTTATTTTTATCAAATTCTTGCGGACTTCCGTAACCTTCCGCTGTAATTAATTCACTATCTGTTTTATTTTTGTCAGATTTATCTATATTTAATTCCACTTGAATTCCTTTTTCTTTAGTTTCACTATTAATTTTTTCCTCCGATAATCTATCGTTTAATTCGTCAGTTATACTACCTTCCGTATCACTATTCATAAATTTATTTTTATATTACTCATTAATCACCGAAAAATAACTATTCGTAAAACAAATTGTTTATTCTACTCTTATACTTAAATAAAATTAACTTATTTAACCCTTAATAATAAATTACGGCTAAATTAATACATAATATTTTTTTTTTGTTTTTTTTTATATTAATTACTAACTTAATAATATTCTATTTTTTTTATATTTTTTTTTTTTAACTTAATTATTATCGTTTTTGTTCCAAAATTATTTTCATATATTTTCAATTACTAGGCCTTTGCCTCTAAAATTCACAATTATTTTCCTCAATTATTTATTCAACACAATAGGGCTTATTTCTGCCTAACTAAAACTCTCAATTATTTTCTCATTTATTTATTCAACACAAAATAGGACTCTCTGCCTAATAAAAATTCACAATTATTTCTCAATATAAAATAGGTACTCTGCCTAATAAAATTCACAATTATCTCTCAATTAAAATAGGTACTTTGCCTCATAAAATTCACAATTATTCTCAATACAAAAAAAGGTACTTTGCCTAATAAAACTCAAATATTCTCAATATAACTCAATAAAAACTTAAGACTTCACTGTCTTTTATAAATTCACAAAATATAAGGTCTTACCACTTGCCTTCTAATAACTCAATATAACTCAATAATAGGATTTAAATTCCTTCAATAAAATTCTCAATTGTGATACATATATTTCTCTAATAAATCAACTTCTTTTAATTCTCAAAAAAATATTTCTCCGTATTTTTCAACGTATTATCCACTTTTATTTATTCTCAACAATTATTTATTACGTATTATTTCCAACGTATATTCTCTTTTATTTTTATTTATTCTCAACAAATTATTTATTACGTATTATTTCCAACGTATATTCACTTTTATTTTTATTTATTCTCAACAAATTATTTATTCCGTATTATTTTCAACGGTTACCCTCGTTTTCGCAAAAACGATAATTATTACGTATTAATTTCAACGTAAAACCCTAAAAAAATTTTCTTAATCCTCAATAAATTATTTGCTTATGTTCACTCTCTTTTTTTTTTCTTATATTTATTTAAATCCTCAATTAATATTTAATTCTATTCTAAAAATTCACTTTTATTTTCTAAATCTGAAAAAATTATTTTATTTTATTCACGTTTATTTTTCTAAGTCCGAAAAATTATTTTATTTTATTTTTTTTTTTCTTTGATTATTTTCTACTATTATTTATTTATTTCTATATTACCTTTATAATTAATTATCGAAATTAAATTATTGATATACTTTTATAATAAAAAAAAAATTTAATTATTTTGACTGTTAGAAAAATTTTCTATGTCACTATTATTTATTAATTATTTTTATAACTGTTTGCATTTATTTTATTTCAATAAAATATTTTATTTATTAATTATTACTTATTTAAATTTCCTTTATTTTATTCTTTAATATTTAATTTAATTTAATTTATTTATTTAAACACAAAAATCGGAACTTGAAAAAATTCCTAAGTATTATAAAAATTATTATTTTATAACTTATTATTTATTAAATTGTTTAATTTATTTTATTTTATTTTATTGTAAAAATTCCAACTTAAAAAAAAATTATTTTAATTAATTTTTTATTTTAATATTTATTTAATTATTTTTAATTAGAAAAATTATTATTGATTATTAAAAATTTATTATTTTATTTTACGGGGAGAATATATATACACCTTCACAATAAAAAATTTTACGATGGAATATTAATTCCAAAGGAGACGGATCAGAGCTAGCGCTTAATAATTATTTTACATTACAAAAAAAAAAATTATAACTCACACTACGACGGCTTGAGTTGCTGCTTCCATTTCTGGTTGTTGAATTTTTGACGACTTTGAATCGGTTGGCTCGCTACGCGTATGGTTCTTTCTCAGAGTCGCTGAAGTTGACAGTGATCAGTTGTCCTCTTCAACAGTGAATCGTGATTGATTTGCCTCTCGAATTCTTCGTTGAAAAAATTTTTTCAATATTTCGAAAAAAAAATTTCGAAGTTGAAAAATTATTTTTTATTTAAAAAAAATAAATAAATTCGTCCAAAGAATTCTTCTTGAAAGAATCCTACCAACTGCGCCAAATTTGTAGTGGGCCAACAGCTTGTCGAAAAGATATAGGTAATGATGAAATAAAGTAATCGAAATAATTCTAAATGTTTTATTAAAACTGATTGAAAATATTCTAAGTCCATATAATTAATTTAATTGGAAAATAAACTAAGTCCAAATGAACGATTTCTGGTGTAAAGTGACGTGAAGGTGCTTGCTCTAGCTCTGGAAAATCACGTCTGCGGGAGTCCTCTCCTGGGCCCCCTTATATAGTCAGTGTCCCCTGATCTCCTACTCATGTCCCTTCTGGCCTATTCGTATTCAGGTCATTCGCTTCTCACACTATTACGCATTTCAGAGGATGCGCGTGCGATGATGACGTCCGGCGACATCCGGTGACGATATCCCCACGCGCCTGTGGTCAGCCTCGCTCGAGATTCTCAGAACTCGAGATTAATATTCATTAATCATAAATATGATTGACAGTCATATTATAGGCTTACAATGTATCGTTGAGTTCGTTTATCTCCGATTTCCAAAGGTCAAAGTATAAGTGGCTATTTTCATAGCGACTAGGCATAATATATTACCCCTCAGGTATGTAGGTTTTTACTCCCCATTATATATTCTTAAGTATTTCCTCGTCGTACTATTCCCATTACGAGTCATGATATTATAATATATGGTTGATTATTATCTTATTACTCAGGCCTACTCTGTATGGACCCCTTTATGTATTATATTATTGGTATAGGACATCAGAGCACGTAGCACCTCCCCACGAAAAAAAAAAGGTTTATGTCCTCAAGACAGAAATCTTTCAAAAGTCTTAGCACAAAAATAGTTATATAAGTTTACAAAATACAATACAAGTTTTGTAACTTGTTTACAATAATTTCAATTACAATACATTTTACAATTATTTGTATGTTTTACAATATCGTATTACAATTATTTGAACATTTTCATAAAATTTCAGTTATACAATACAAATTTACTGATTACAATAGTGTACACATATATATAATACACAAGTGAAATCGTAACACACAATAAACATGTTCTTACATGCAAACATTCAACAATACACTCAGTAACGAATAATATACATGCAAACAATATGTCTAGCCAGAAATTTCCTGTAATCCCTAACAACGGTCAACTCTCATCAATAGAGATATTATCCTTAGAATTAAAAATCGTTTTCACTCGAGAACCCATGTCACTTTTGACATCTCTGACTAAAATATATAACCAATACAAAAGTGAAAACGTGACCATCTGTTTCAATTACAAAAAATGATCAAGGAGCAAATCTTTTTTTTTTTTTGAAATTAGTCGCATTTCAGATATTATCATTTACATACTTGAGTTTATCTACTGATTTTTCTACAAGTTAAAAGATGATTAACACATTTTTCTTATATATGTGCTATTATTTTCTTAATCCGTTATGGAAACGAAGATGATTGTATAATTACACGAGCAGAACTCATTGCTATCCATGGGGAAGTTTTTCAGGAAAAGTAAGTTATTTCGTTTTAATTTATAATTTATTATTATTATTTTTATTTCATTATTTTTTATAAAGTGAGGTAATTGAAACAAATCAAACGATTACCCCGATAAATTCACCAACTATAAGAGAAATTTATGAAGAGTACCTAGAGGCACACACATCTCATCAACGGATGCAAAATTGGGCAACACGTGCTGGTTTACTTTGCAGGGGAATTAATATGGAATTTAGAGCGCTGGCGATGTTAATGTCTGATACTCATACCGATAACTCAATTCCCATAGACGAGAGAATAGTAAGTTTATATAAGATTATAATACCCCTAAATTAATAATAAATATTGCTTCATATCATTATAGGTTATGATGTCACTTCGTGATGTTTTTTATTTAACGAGGAGAATTATACGTAACCATACACAATATTACGTATTTATGCAACTGATGTATTGGCTTAGGCGGTTACAACAAATCGAGCCCATGGAATACAGACAGCGTCTCCAAGTTCAATGGAGAGTAAATACAATTATGTTTTTAGTACTATATAACTTCCCTAGTGATACTATAGATTTTATTATGGAAAGAATTTCTAAGTTAATATAGTTACTATATAACGTTAAAAAAAAATCTTTTTTTTTTTTTTTATACCTATACTATCCTTATTTAACTAAAATGTATAGCCGCCGCACGAAAAACATTTAAATGTACAAAGACAAAAGTTCCAAGAATAGTAAAAATACCAAAAAGAGGAGGTGTGTTACCACTTATTCCGATATTTGCCGGGTTATCAGCTCTAGGAGCTCTGACTGGTGGTGTTGCCAACGTTGTTAAGGTCGCTAATGAATTTAAGAGAAATATCCCGTCGCATTTGGGTAATGGCTTATATCTTACACCGTACAAAGACAACTCGTACAAAATAGGAAATGGTCTATATCACACACCATATAAAAGTGGAGGGGGTGTAAAAACGAAAAAAACGAAAAAAACGAAAAAAAACTAATATCTACGTTACCCAAGAGAGTGTTGTACGATTTCGAACTTATAAAAATCGCTCGTTTAATGAAAATACCACATTTCACTGGTATGTTTAGCAGAGATAAGTTGCCCGTTCGTCCTAAACGATCAGAATCAGCGATTGTTAACTTGGATACGAAAAACGGTACAGGAACGCATTGGGTAGCGTATAAAAAAATCGGAAACCAAGTCGAATATTATGATAGTTTCGGAAATTTACCACCTCCACTAGAAATACAAAAATATTTTCACGGATGCAATATTAATTACAACTATAACACAGAGCAGAGATTTAATACATCAAACTGTGGACACTTGTGTATAAAATTTTTATCATGTACACGATAACGTTAAACGGAGACTCGAGTGAATTGTCATGTGACATTTTTCCACCTTTAGAAGTAGAAAATACAGCACAAATATGTCTTTTGAGCTTGCTAACAAATAATTCAATTCCAAACATAGAACCTGGTTGTAATAGCATAGGTTTTCGTAATTTAATCAATCAAATTGAACTCGTTATTATACCAACGGGTACATATGAATTGAATGATTTAGAATATGTTATAAATAAATTAAAGCCTGACTATGTAACTTTTTTCGAATTGAAATCAGATAGTAACACTTTAAAGTGTAAAGTTTCGTGTAGTCATGAAATAGACTTTTCAGTCGTGAACAGCATAGCCCCATTGTTGGGTTTTAGAAATGTTGTCTACACTATTGGTGCTACTCATACATCTGAAAATACAGTCAACATAATGAAAATAAACTGTATAAAAATAGAGTGTAACTTAATAACCGGCTCATTTGTGACGGATCGCCTAGCCAGACTATACATGAATTTTATCCAACTGTTGCTGCGGGCTATAAAATTGTAGAGGTGCCTAGACATTTAGTTTTTTATAGTCTTAATACTACATCGATAAGCAAGGTTGATATCATACTAAAAGATCATAAAGATTGATTGATAAATCTGCGTGGCGAGCCAATTACGATTCGTTTACAAATAACGCGTAGATAACATGGCGCTCAAGTTTAATATAAATACAGCTGCCATAAAAAAACCTGTCATTAAAGTGCCTACAGTTAAGAAGTCAACACCTATATCCAAACCGAAAAAGAACGAAATCAAGCTCACGAAAAATAATTTAAAATTTCTTCGTTCACTACAATAATGGATGACACATATTTAGACGTAACAGCCGGCTATGTGGACGATTGTAAGATAAAACAAATGGAATATCATTCGTTCACGCCGTATTCAAACACGTCTTTTTCACACAATGATGAGATTAGAATAAATATTCAAAATATGGATTCTTACACTTTACCGTGTGAAAGTTTTATTTACATTGAAGGAAAGGTACAAAAACCAGCCGATGCTGTTGGAGAAGTACGTTTTTCGAATAATGGTTTAGCATTTTTATTCTCCGAAATGCGATATGAAATAAACGGAATAGAAATACAAAAATTAAAATCGCCTGGAGTGTCGTCTTGCTTGAAAGGATTCTGTTCCTATACTCCAAGTTATATGAATACGTTAGACAATTGTGCTTGGGACTCGGCAATGGATGGTGATGACAATAAAAATTTTATGACCGATAATGTATTTACCGGATGCATCCCTCTAAAACATTTATTCGGATTTTGCGAAGATTATAAAAAAATATTACTTAATTGCAATCAACAACTTATTTTAAATCGTTCGTCTACCGATTTGGATGCAATACGTGTTGTGGGTACCGGAGCCACCGAAAACGTCGAGAAAAATAAAAAAATTACGATTGAACTGAGCAAGGTGGTGTGGAAGATGCCCATTATCAGAGTCTCTGATAAAGAAAAATTAAAACTGTTAAAAGTAATAGATTCTCGTAAAACGATATCATGTGCGTTCAGAACCTGGGACCTATGTGAATATTCGGTACTTCCAAGAAATACTTCACATTCATGGACGATAAAATCTAGCAGCTTGCTTGAAAAACCTAGATTTATTTTGTTTGGTTTACAAACAGATCGAAAAAAAAATATAGAAAACGACGCCGGACGGTTCGATCACTGTCAACTAAAAAATCTTAAGGTACACTTAAATTCTGAAGTGTTTCCATATGAAGACTTTCGAGCCGATTTTATAAACAATACGACCAGCTTGCTGTTCAAAGCTTATACAGACTTTCAAAAATCATATTATGAAAGAGACTATTGTGAACCATTATTATCAAAACATATTTTTCAAAACTATGTTACAATAGCCGTTGTTGATTTATCGCATCAGAATGATAACGTTAAATCGTCAAGCATAGACTTACGAATAGAATTTGAAACAAATACATCTATTCCACAAAATACTGCAGCTTATTGTTTAATACTACATGATCAGATTATAACTTATAATCCGTTTAGCGGTGATGTTAGAAAACTGTAATTTTTTTTTCTACATTGTAAATATTTTGTATATTTTTTATATTATTTTGTAACAAAAATCATATTATGAAAGAGACTATTGTGAACCATTATTATCAAAACATATTTTTCAATACTACAGCTTATTGTTTAATACTACATGATCAGATTATAACTTATAATCCGTTTAGCGGTGATGTTAGAAAACTGTAATTTTTTTTTTCTACATTGTAAATATTTTGTATATTTTGTAAATATTTTTTTATATTATTTTGTAACCTTATGATTAATAAATAAAAAAACTTTTATTTAAAAATATCACTTGTTTTTATTTTACACAAATATCATACATATATCATACAAATATCATACATAGTACATCGTTAAATAGTATACCGTCTTACGGGTTTAGATACTAATAATTTGGTGTACTGTGGTCCGTATGGTCCATCATTTTCATCGGCTGCAGCTCTGCTCCATATTGGTACAAATTGACTCTGTGTAGATGGTGGTGACGGTGGGGACAGGGATGAAATAACAGATTGACTTTCCTAAAACATTATATATTAAAATATGTGTTTTTTTTTTATAAGTTAAATTTTTATATTACTTGACCGAATAAACTGTAAAACGTTGGTGGAGAAAAAACCTTAGAACACTCTTCGGAATATTCCTATAAAATGTAAAATATTAATATCTGGTTTAAATAAAAAAAAAAAAATAAATATTTTCTTACCTCATCTTTTTCTAATTCTTCCATCCATCTCTGTGCGATATGATTAGCTGCATATAATTGTAGCTCACTTGTAAAATTGTAGTCGGTGATACCAATAACATGTGATGAAATGAAAACGTTGTTAATACTTTTCACGTGGTTTGTCATCTCTTCAAGTGATCTGCTAGCTAACTCGACGCTTGATTTTAAGTATGCTGCGATTTGGTTAATTTGTTGTATTACAGCGGTTTAATGATTTTAGTTTTTCTTTCGACGGTCTCAAAAATAGTCCATTCTAAATATTGTAACTGTAATAAATCGCTACGATTTAACAGAATACGGCATCCATCTTGAATTTTAGACTCTATAACGAGCATATTCTCTCCTTGGTACACCATACTAGATATCGACATTGAATCGGAATCCAAAAATAAATTTCGTTTATACTTTTGTGGTTGGTCGAGTATAAATGATAAAATGTTTCCCATAAGTCTGTATATGCGTTTGAGAAAATCGGGCGAAATATTTACAAAACGTGATGGTGTTATAATATGAATCACTGTGTTGAATTTATCTGCCGGATCGAGTCCAATGTTCAAAAACTTACGAGACGAAAAATCAAGGAGGAAGTTACTGGAGTCGATTAGTTTAGTTGGTGGTGACGGTGGTACATATGAATATTTCTTGTAAACAGCACTCATGTTTTCGATCGAACCAGCCATGTTCAAAATTTTTATTTTAAACACTGACAAAATAATTATCTACGAAAAATTAAACAACGCACTTGACCGAACGAATAGCGGAGACAGACTGATTTCACTTTACATTCTGAATCCCTTACAAAGTATATCTTATGGTGGGGATTTATTGACAGGACTCTACAGGTTTATTAGGGTGTATTGTTGAATGTTTGCATGTAAGAACATGTTTATTGTGTGTTACGATTTCACTTGTGTATTATATATTATTCGTATAGCGGGTGAAATTATTCGAAAAATGTAAACGGTAATATATCTGATAACTGATTGTCGACCGGTAATATGCGATAACTATTTGTTACCGGGTAATATTGTGGCGACACCGATTGTCACCACTGACTGCTCGACCCGTCCGACCGGCGCTACCATTTTTAGTACGTGAATTTTACCTTTTTATATTATATTCGTTCCTAATATTTGAATTATATTCGTTTTTATATTTTTACATGTATTCGACTATGGTGAATTTTATATATGTTTTTATCTACGCGACGCAGCGATCGCGCCCCTACTCCGCGCCAAACCGTCCCGCGAAGGCACAACGCCGATCGCGACGTAAAGCTCTATCTCTTTGCTCCCGACGTTCGACCGAGCCACAACGCGACAAGTCCGACCGAACTTATATATCGCCGACCCGGACCCGACGTAATGCGCCATCTTGGTAATGCATTCTCGTGCATTTACCACGCGCATCGACGACCTTTTGCATCGAGATGTAATGACCACCGACTCGACCCGTACGGTTCGCGCTACGTCGCGCACGGTCCCGTTACATCTCCCGATCCGCGACATACGAGCATTTCAAGTTATTGCAACTTCGGCCGCTCTCGTCATGTCGATATACGCCTCCGACGTTCCCGGTCACGCGACCAAGCTCGGCGGTTTTCGTGCCTACGCACCAACGCTCCCGCGTGCGCCCCGACGCAAACGCCGCACGCCCGAGCATCGAGCACCCGACGAAACGGCAAACTTGTACGCCCAGTCACGCGCGCTATTTATGTGTTTTAACGACGTGTTTTATTCAATAAACGACATTCGACGCACACGCGTCCTACACATAAATACGTGTTTACTTATTTTACCTCCATACCTGTCTAGCGTCCTACCTTCAAGACACGGAGTCAGATCGACGAAACGTATGTTGGCGGCAAGTGTATTGGTACGACAGGTAAACTTACGCCGCAACCGCGGTAGCCATACACTTGTACCCACAATATTTTTGATAACATAGTACGCGGTAGAGTATTGATAAGACACATGTTTGTACAATCACATGGTTCTTGTGTAGCGTCGGCGGCGGCGGTGTCGGGCTATGACTCGGGTAGGTACGGGGGGTGGCGGCGGCGGCGGCCGCCGTAGAGGAGGAGGACGTTCTAGAACTGTCCAAATCATCCTACTAATTGTATTTAGAAAAATTGAGAACAATGTGAAAACTAAAATAATACTGTTAAAATACTATATTGGATTTTAATATTCCAACATATAACAACATCAATCATAGGTGTGTATAAATATTTTTTATTTGTAACATTATTCAATTTTACGAGGAAGTTATTAGGTTTTTATTATCTTTTTTGTAGATAATCTAGTTAATTTCAATGAAGCGTAAAATAATCAAGTCTGCCCAACTACATTCCTGAGGAAAACTGTAACCTATCAATAAATAATATGTAAAGAAAATTGTAAATGAAAAAAAAATATTGTAAATGCTAGTATACTAAATTTTAATACTTCATATTATGTAGTTAAATTAAATATGGGGCAGCAATATGAATCATTAAAACTTATGTTTAATAAAAATAAAAATAATTATAATATGTATAAGTAAATTAAATTATTAATGTTTAAAAAAAAAAAACCTATCACATATTATGTATATTATGATTATCACTAAGTACTTGTTTATATATATGTATACCCAATTTAAATATTAAATTAAATATATTTTTAAAATTATATTTAGGTATTACGTCTTAGTAGTTAGTAATATGCAAAATAAACATTGTTTTTTTTTTGTAAATGGTTCATGTTGTTGCCAATTTATTGCTAATTATTAAGTTATTAATTATTACTATTAAATTTACATAATATCTAAGTTAATATATTATTAGTGCCACTTTTAAATATTACTATTGTTTTAGGTCTGGGGTTAATGGAGAATTTGTTCTGAATTTCTTGAACACATGTTTATCATTACTCATATTTTGCATAACTGCTTAACGACAATTTTGATTAAACTGTGTCATCAAATTTGGAATAGATTTTTCATAATCCTGGACTTTAAAATGATATTAACATTTTATAGTGGTTACTAATAATATAAAATAAAATGAATTATGAATTTATTGTTACTAGGGCCCGGTTTTAATGCAAACAATTAATTTAAGAATATGAACATATTTATATGCATTAACATTTAACATTATAATATATATTGTTTGTGAATATTTTATTAATGTGTATAAATATTAAAAAATATATATAAAGTATTTAAAGATTTATTTACTATGAAAAAATTGAATTGCCATTAATAAAGAGAATTATAAATTTATATAGGTATAACTGAGCAAAGTTAAAATTATTTTACTTAATTTTATAATGTTATAACATATTGAACTTGTATCCAACACCCAATAGGTATAATAATTAGCATTACAAATTACAATGTTATATTTTATTTAGATATGCATTAAGATAATACTAGCTATAGAATTTAGAAATTAAGCAATGTTGATCATATATTTAATCAGAATTATTTTAAGTGTAAAAATATACATTTTGTTAAAAATTGGGCCCTAATGACTTGAATTATGATGTTTAAAAAATATCGATTATATGTATACTTGACGCGTGAATTAAATCATTAAATTTATAAATATGTCTTGTTTTAAAATTATAACTGTATAATGCAAAATATGCTGATTGCTAAACAATATTAGGTAACTTGTATTTTTATAATTTCAGGTAATCAATTTTTTTTTTTATAATTTTAATGAAAATTAATTTATATTATACTTATACTTATTATATTAATATTTGTACCTATGCAAATTATAATTACTTAATATTATGTGTACATGTATGTATAATTTTAATTTATTCAATAAATTATTGTAAAATTAATTTTTTTTTTTTTATACTTAGGTACCTTAAAGGGAATTCCAAATAATATCAATTCATGGTATTAATATGGTACATAATATGGTATCATACGTCTTAAAAATTTTGTCAGGCAGTAATATTTAACTATTAATTTTAAATTTATTTTCTGTATAAATAAACAGTCAAGTGCCTTCAACTGACATAAATACATTATGTCTTATTCAAATCAAGAAAAAACAGATATGCTTAATTGCCATTATGAAATGGCAAAAAATACTAGAGCTGCAGCAAGATTTGAAATGATTTACCTACTAAATTAAACAAATATCCAGGGTTGAGATGTTTAACTATAAGTTAAAATCATTATGTATACTAATTGTAATCATTGTTGCTATGATTTATAAAATAATTAAATAATTAAATAATTAAATATTATAATAAATAAATAATTCGCAAATTTTTTTCATTTTTACGTATTTAGAATATTAGATTCTGAACGGAGTGTTGAATGTATTGATTTTACAATGATGTGTGTTTTTTTTTTTGTCTGTGTACAGCATAACTAGTCAAAATAATGCTTCAATTTCAAACTTTGGGGGTGGTTTCTGATGGCAAAGTGGAATTGGTGCATTATAGAGGTCAAAAGTAAAAATTTTCCAACAGTTTTCAAAAAATCGATTTTTTTATATGGTTGTAATTCAAAAACTAATCACTCTAAATACTTGAAATTTTCACCAAATGTTAATGTTAGAGTTATCTATATACAATTAAATTTTCAAAAAAATTTTGAATTATTTATAGACCACTGAAATTTTCAATTTTTATTGGAATTTTTTTTTGAAGTGTCAATAAAAAATTTCGGATTACCAAAAAAACATGAAAATTTAATACAAGGTTCCTTATGAGTTGTTCTTATTGTAGCTAAAAAAAATTAAAAATAGTTGGTCACAATTTTTTTTTATAAACGTTTATAGTTCAAATTTTTACGAATTATGTCAAAATCTTGAAAATTTGAAAGTAATTTTGAAATTGAAAAATCATAAAAATGTTTGTGTTTGTATCTAAGAATAAAAATTCAACACTAAGTTTTCCATAAGTTTTTCTTCAAGTAGCTATAGAGAAAACTCGAAGCATCATTATAGGAAAAATTTTAAATGCGTTAGAACTTTAAATTTTTACTAAATAGCGTGACGACAACGATTTATCTTCAAACGATTTTAAATATTAGTTGTTATTCAAATAAGTATATATAGTTGAAAATTTTACCAGTTATTAAGATGGCATTTTCTTCACACGATTTGATTTTCAAAATATTTTGATTATTTTTGAGCTATTTATAGGCATTTGAAATTATCAATTTTAGATTCTGAACGGAGTGATGAATGTATTGATGATTTTACAATGATGTGTGTTTTTTTTTTTTTTTTTTTTTTTTGTGTCTGTCGACAACATTTGGGGCAGTAAAAATGCTTCGATTTTCAACTTCTGCCCCTCTTTGAAAAGGAAATCGGATCTAGTTGGTACTTTGGGGGGTCAAAAGTTAAAAATTTTCAATATTTTTTAAATGAGTCGGGAAAAACCTTAAAAAATGACGGAAAAAACGGGATTTTTTACGCACAACCAGTTTTCGTCAAAATCAAATTTTTATTTTGCTATAACTCAAAAACTACTTGATGTAAATACTTGAAATTTTCACAAAATGTTTATATTAGCGTTCTCAATACACAGTTAAATTTTCAAAGAATTTAGACTTTTTTTAAGCTATTTAAAGGCAATTGAAATTTTTAATTTTTTTTAGTATTTTTTTTTTAAATAACGATAAAAATTTTTTGGCCGACCAGAAAATCTTGAAAATTTAATACAAGGTTTCTTATAAGTTGCTCTTAAAGTGATAAAAAAAATCCGAAATCGTTAGTCACAATTTTTTTTTATAAGTGCTTAAAGTTCGAATTTATACGAAATATGTCAAAATTGCGAAAATTGGCAAGTAATTTTGTGGTTGAAAAATCGTAAAATTTTTTTCTTTTATAACTAAGTTTTGAAAATTTGGTACAAGGTTCTCCATACATTTTTCTTCAATTATCTGTAAAAAAAACTCTACCGGATTAAGACAAAAATTTTTTATGAGTTATTGAAATTTAAATTTTTACAAAACCACATTAAATAACGGTTTAGCCTCAAACGATTTTTGATATTTGTTGTTATTCAAACAGTTTAAGTCGTAAATACTTGAAAATTTTACCAGTTATTTAGATTGCCATTTTCTTTACGTGATTTGATTTTCAAAACATTTTGACTTTTTTTGAGCTATTTATAGACAATTGAAATTTTCAATTTTTTTTTATTTTTTTTTTATAAATGTTGATAAAAAAAATTTAGCTGGGACAAATTACTTGAAAATTTAATTGAAGGGTCTACATAACTTGTTCTAACTCTCATTCAAAAATTATAAAAATACATAGGCACAATTTTTTTTTATTAGCATTTGAAGTTCTAATATTGACAAAAATTCGTCAAATTCGTGAATATTTTTCACTATTTGGTAGTTAAAAATTTATAAATATTTTACTATCAAAAGCTAAGAATTGAAAATTTAATGCTATACTGTCCATAAGTTAAGCTTAGAATAATTATAAAAATGTTTGAGGATTATTCAATTAAAAAAATTTTACGTGTGTTTAAAGTTTTAATTTTAATTTGAAATAAAAAATACGCGTGTAAAATTATGTTTTACTAATAAATAATTTTCGATTTTTGTTATTTTTAAAAAATTATCAAACGTTAGATCTTGAAGCTTTTACTTAAGTGTTTGAATTTGTGAATTTTTTTCAAAATAGAATATTTGACAATATTTAAATAGAATATATCCTAGACTGACAAATCATCTCCGTTCAGAATCGTTTTTCGTATACAATGATACCTATCATTCAAATTTAACCTACCCTAGTCCGAGGTCCACCCCACCCCCTAATGTACAGCAGAGCGATACTCACTTACCCGCTTTTTTTAAATTTTTTTTTTATAAATGTTGATTAAAAAAAATTTAGCTGGGACAAATTACTTGAAAATTTAATTGAAGGGTCCACATAACTTGTTCTAACTCTCACACCCACTTACCCGCTTTTTTTAACTTGAAATGCTTATAAAAATAATGACTGGATTTTTAATATTATAACAAATCAAAATATTTTGAAAAAAGTTTAATGTAGGTATAGAAAAGGCTAGTATAAACATTTATTGAACATTAACTGATGTGTTTACGATCATTTGTTTTAGAGGTACACCAAAAACCAAAATCGATTTTGTCAAAAACCTATTTTGCGTAAAAATGCCTATTTTTTCTTAATTTTTAGTTTGTTTTTTTGGGTGTTTTTGAATACTATAAAGAAATTAAAATTTTGTCCTCCCAAAAAAAAAAAAAAAAATAAAACACATAATTGTAAAACCAATACATTCATTACTCCGCGGCTCTTAAATTTTTAAATTTTAAATGTTCGTAATCAACTAGAAACGAGTCAAAATATTTTGGAAATTTTATGAAGTATAGTAATTGGTAAATTTAATATACATATGGTATACATTTCATATGTCTACGGGGTGATTGATTAAGCGTAAAACACTCATTATTTCAAAAAGTAATCATGTTTTTGAAAACATTTTTTACATAGTTTCAAGTCGTTAAAAAGACTACGTTTTTATAAAAAAATTATGTTTTTAAATATTTTTTATCCTTATATTTTAGATTCTGAACGGAGTGATGAATGTATTGATTTTACAATGATGTGTGTTTTTCTTTTTTTTTATTTTTTATTTTTTGTGTCTGTGTAGAGCATAACTAGTCGAAATAATGCTTCAATTTCAAAATTTGGGGGTAGTTTACGATGGCAAAGTGGATATCCTTGGTGCGTTATAAATGTGAAAAGTAACCATTTTCCAACAGTTTTCAAAAAAATCGAGAAAAACAAAAAAAAAATGATAGAAAAACGGGAATTTTTAAGCAAAACCAGTTTTCGACCAAATCGATTTTTTTATATGGTTGTAATTCGAAAACTAATCACTGTAAATACTTGAAATTTTCACCAAATGTTTATGTTAGTGTTATCTATATACAGTTAAATCATAAAAATTTTGACATTTTTTGAGTTATTTATAGACCATTGAAATTTTCGATTTTTATGAGAATTTTTTTTTAAAATAACGATAAAAATTTTTAAGCCGGCCAGAAAATCTTGAAAATTTAATACAAGGTTTCATATGAGTTGTTCTTAAAGTGATAAAAAAAAATCCGAAATCGTTAGTCACAATTATTTTTTATAAGTGCTTAAAGTTCGAATTTATACGAAATATGTCAAAATTGCGAAAATTTGCAAGTAATTTTGTAGTTGAAAAATCGTAAAAATGTTTTTTTCTATAACTAAGTTTTAAAAATTCGGTACAACGTTCTCCATAAAATTTTCTTCAAATATCTGTAAAAAAAACTCTACCGGACTAAGACGAAAAATTTTTAGGAGTGTTTGAAATTTAAATTTTTACAAAACCATGTTAAATAACGGTTTAGCCTCAAACGATTTTTGATATTTGTTGTTATTCAAATAGTATAAGTCGTAAATACTTGAAAATCTTACCAGTTATTTAGATTGCCATTTTTTTTACGTGATTTGATTTTCAAAATATTTTGACTTTTTTTGAGCTATTTATAGGCATTTGAAATAATCAATTTTTTTTATAAATGTTGATAAAAAAAATTTATCTGGGACAAATTACTTGTAAATTTAATTGAAAGGTCCACACAACTTGTTCTAACTCTCATTCAAAAATTAAAAAAATACAAAGGCACAATTTTTTTTATTAGCATTTGAAGTTTAAATATTGACAAAAATTCGTCAAAATCATGAATATTTTTCATTATTTGGTAGTTAAAAATGTATAGATATTTAACTATCAAAAGCTAAGAATTGAAAATTTAATTCTCTGCTGTCCATAAGTTAATCTTAGAATAATAATAAAAAAGTTTGAGGATTATTCAATTTAAAAAAAAATTTTACCAGTCCTTAAAGTTTTAATTTTAATTTGAAATCAAAAATACACGTTTAAAATAACGTTTTACTACTAAATAATTTTCGATTTTTGTTATTTTTAAAAAATTAACAAACGTAGAATCTAAAGTAGAAACTTAAATGTTTGAATTAGTTGCAAAATAGAATGTATGACAATATTTAAATATAATATATCCTAGACTGACAAATCATCTCCGTTCAGAATCGTTTTTCGTATACAATGATACCTATCATTGCATTCAAATTTAACCTACACTAGTTCGAGGTCCAATAGAAGAGGTAGACGTAGCTGAGTCCATTCTATCAGATAATATTGATGGCTTAAATAACCAGGAAGAATTGGTGAGCATTAACACCATTAACTATTAATATTATTTGTATATAGGTACTTACTATTTTACAATAATTATATGTTTTTACAGTATGAAACATGTAATGATAAATTAGCTAATATATTATACTATTTATGTACTTACTATAACACTAGGTTAGCAAGATGTACATAGTTTTAATTTTACAATTTACAGAAATCTTACCTTTACATGAAGATTGGGAGTATGGATTCCATAAGTGCAGCTGCACGAGCAGCAATTAATGAATGCTTTGTGTATGACGTGTTGGCTTCTTTCAGCTTTAAAGGAAAGACTAAGCGAAGTTTTTCAAACTTAAAGTTGTTTACTGTTATTTATGGTGAATATTTATAGAAATAAAAAATTCAAATCAATCTTATGAGTAATTTTTCTTAAATTTGTTTGTTATAGAATCGCTGTCTAGTTTTCGTACTCATTCAAAAGATGAAGAAAAATTCAATCGAACCGTGGATAATTACATTAAACATTCCAAACAAAAAAATGAAGATCAAAAAGAATGAATAAATTAATTTTTCTTATAAATCTATATATTTTGATTTTTACTGTTATCATTAATAAAATTTTATCTTTAGCCAAAGACAATTATTGTAAGGATTAATGTTATCCCTAGCTATTACCCTCATGGTTAGGTTAGTATGTACTAGTACACAGTCAGGGATCCAGAGCAAAGATCTGGAGGGGGAGGGCAAACAATTTTTTTATAGGTGCTTAATTCATAATTTAAATTTTTTTTCATAATTGTAGGTACATAGGTAATCAATGTAGTAAATAAATTAATGATTATTTATTATATATATATTTTATAAATAAAATAATAAAATCTAAACGTTCAGTTTCCACCATCATATTATGTATGTGATATGAAATATAATATTATCACAATCTGTAGTATTATTAAGAAATTTGAGAAATAACATGTCTGGGGGGGAGCCTGGACCCCTGGATCAGTCCCTGCTAGAACATATTATCATGGTGTTTTGTACAAATCTAATAAGTACATTGAAAAAAAATACAAAATTAATATACATTTATAATTGTTTCAACTTCTATTTTTATTAAATTATAAATTTAATGTTATCAATATATTTTATTTTTTAATTCAATTATGCACTCTGTGGATTATTTATATGATTTTATAGTGTTTGACTCGTCATAAATTATAACAGTCCAACATAAAAATATTAAAAGGTAATGCGAATACAAGAAATGATTTTTCGAGATGTATGCCTATTTATTCCACAGTATTGTATTTTCGTGTATAAATAGAATCATTTTAACATAATTTATATTTTTCTGGAGATGGGGTGCTCAGTTATTTGTTAAATAATTTAAACATTCAACAATTATAACACGGTTAGGGACACTGAATAAAAACAGTTATAAAACTGAACATTGAACCGTCATGACACAGTGTTAACACTGTCGGGACACCAAATAAAAACAATTTTAAAACTGAACATTGAACCATTATCACACAGTGTTGACACTGTCCAAAAACAGTTTTAAAACTCGATATTTCACGGTTATAAAACCGATATAAACACAATAATAGCACTCTGTGCTACCTATGTAAAAAATCGGTATTCAAAATCGAAAAAACACTGTGCTTAGAACAGGATTTTAACAGTGTTTTGCACTTTTAATTACTAATGTTTAACACGGTGTAAGCACAGAAAATGCTACTCGGGATCCCACCCCCTAATGTACAGCAGAGCGATACTCACTTACCCACTTTTTTTTTTGATATCCGTAATTTTATTGTGATTAACAATTTTTGATTTTTTGATTTTTACTATGCTAAGTGCAACTTATTATAAAACCTTGTATTAAATTATAAGAATTAGAAACATCAAACATTTCAATTGCAAATAAATAGCTAAAAAAAACGGTTGTAGATTGAACTATTTTATTCTATAAATAAAATGCTGCTGTGATGGGGCATAGAGTTATATATTACTATAATATTACTCTTTGGTCCGTGGACGACTCACTACTGTCCCCTACTCATTTAATTATTTTCTTATCAAAACTTTAATTAGGTTATTATCTAAATTAGTTATATCAATTATAATTTGTAACCTACAGCTACAAAGTTCATTATGATTACTGTGTTGAACGATAGTCGATAACGAGTTTATTACATGTGAAAATATGTACCTATTATTATTATTTATTACCCATGTGACTACTGGTCTTCAGAAATAAAAACCGAAAACCGCCCAATTTTGAAAAGCTATATCTAGCTAACGAATTAATGTAAAATAATAATTTGAACGTTAGAATTCATAAAAAAAATATTCCTACTATTTTATAACATTTTAAGTATAGGTTTCCATTTGAAAATCAAAAGTTGATAGTGATTTCACTATTAAATATTAAAGTGAAAAAAATAAAAATTTTACATAGTTTTAGAAGAGCATAAAACTAAAAATTTTGAAAAAAAAAAATTGAAAAAAGTTAATACTTTTTGAAATAATGAGGGTTTTACGCTTAATCAATCACCCTGTATTAAAATCATGATTTCACCTATAGAAATATAAAAGTGATGATATTTCATTCATGTACGAGCTATTACAATTTCATTTTAATTCTTTATCAAACATGATTTTGCAGGATTTAATAATATTGTAAATATTAACTGTTAATAATACATTTTATATTATTTTTTATTTTAACCTATAAATGTATTATTTTATTTTTATTTAAATAAAAAAAACAAGACATATTATATTGTATTCAAAGTTTTATTATTTATTTAAATGATTTCCAACCACCACTATTATAAACATAGTTTATTTATAATACATATCATATTCGTGTAATTTTTTTCTTCGAATCTTTCATGAAGCGGTCGAAAAGTGTTTGAACCAATTCGTTCAGCTCACTCGATATTGTTTGATCCTTTAGCAGATCGGTTATTGCAAGCTTCATTGAACATTCGGCATATTTCCATCTGTAAAAATTATTCGTACAAAAATTATTTTTTAAAATAATATCTTACTTAAAAAATAAATAACTATATAGTATTATTGTATACTATAGTTATTTAGTTATATTCGAAGCGTGATAGTAAAGTAATATAATATATTTTACCTGTCCTTGGAATCAACATGCTCAATGTTTTTCGTTTTATAATGTGACAAAGTCCAATAGTTAGTAGATTTTTTGTCAGCAGGTACCTTTACAATAAAAATTCCGTCGTCTTGTCGAATGCTCATTGAATTTGTAACTTCCAATCCAATTTTCTGATTTTTCATCATTTTTCCAATTTTTTCTCGATAAGAAATATTCTTTAAAAAAATAATTTAATTATAATTTTGTTCACTTGATCAGTTATGTAAAATCACTCACTTTTTTTGATTTTTTTACATTTTTCTTCTCGTAGACCCTCTTTTGACTACCCGGTTTTATTCCTGTTTTTCTGTCTTGCGTTTCTATCATATCCACCTATAACCATAATAAGCGATTAGTTAATGTTTTTTTAGTTTATAAACAGTTTTAATTAAATGTTTAATAATTTTATCATTTAAAAAATTATAGTAACGTTATATTTATCTTTACCATCTATGACTTAATATTTTTTTATTTATACTTACATCGCTTACAGCAACAGATTCTTCATCATCACTCCTAAATTAATTGACCGACATTATTTTATTTTTTTGAAAAGTATTTTAATTTATTAAAAAATAGAAAACTATTTGTATAAAAACATGGACTCGCTGTAGACTCGTTGAAGTAGACTGAAAATATTATATCAAAAGGCTTACTTATATACGTGTTCTCTCCTGGTCTCAAGTAGTCTGAAGTTCATTATACGACCACACCCTTTTTATTACATTCTTCAAAAAAAAAACAGGTTTCTAATTTTTTACCTATTTAATACATTAAGCAATAATAACCTTTTCTTATTTATAGATAAGCAGATCTCATACTTTAGTATATAATATGCAAATAACTCAAATTAATAATAGTCATGAGAATTGGCAGTATTTTCGAAACATTTTTGTCAAGGTTTTTATTTTAAGTTCATTGTACGACCACGATCTCGCAACTATATATTCTTTAAACCTAGGGTTTTTATACCTATTTAATATATTTGGCAATAATAACCGGTTTTTTTTATAAAATTCATTAAACGATCTCGACATCGTTACTATAATCTTTAAACCCAGGATGTTTTTATCTATTTAATATACTTTAACATTTAGCAATAATAACAGGTTCTTATTTGAAGCAATGCGGATTTCATAGTTTAGTATATAATATGTAAATAACTTAAATTAATAATAGTTCTGAGAATTGACAGTATTTTCGAAACGTGTTTGACAATGTTTTAATTTTAAGTACATTGTACAACCACGATCTCGTTACTATATATTCTTTAAACCCAGGGTTTTTATACCTATTTAATATATTTGGCAATAATAACAGGTTTTTTTTTATAAAATTCATTAAACGACCTCGACATCGTTACTATAATCTTCAAACCCGGGATGTTTTTATCTATTTAATATACTTTAACATTTAGCAATAATAACAGGTTTTTATTTACTGTAATGCGGATTTCATACTTTCGTATATAATATGCAAATAACTCAAATTAATAATAGTTATGAGAATTGACAGTATTTTTGAAACGTGTTTAACAAGGTTTTTATTTTTAAGTACATTGTACAACCAAAATCTCGTAGCAATATTATCTTTAAATCTAGGGGTTTTTTAATATATTTGGCAATAATAACGGGTTCTTATTTGTAGAAATGCGGATATCGTATTAATTATAACCTCCGACTCTGTGAATATAATACGAATATCATAAAAAAATAGTATACTTTCTATTAACTCAATTGATTATAAGATTATAAAGAGATGGAAAATTGGATATTAAGTAGTGTTTGAAGTATGAAATATTTCATGTGAAATATTTCATTTGAAATATTTCATTTTGAAATATTTCACTACATGGTGAAATATTTCACAAAAACGTGAAACATTGTATTTTTTTTTTAAACAAATTATAACGATTGTTATTTATCAATTATTAATAGTACAGTCCATGAGTTCTTGGTATAATCATTGTTATTAATGCAATGAGTGCCGTGGTTGACATATTATACTATTTATACTATATTAGGGTCTTGTTTTCGGCTGTTTATAGCAAAAATTGGTTTTTTCCCTAATAATGGCTTATCGTCGATGACGATGCAAGGATGGTTCTATTATTGTGAATTGTGACTAAATATATTATATAAGTATAATATTTATTACACTGTTGACAGTCAATAATTTATATTCGCAATCATAATCTTAACGTTATAAACTTATAACTTTTATATAGTTTCTAATTAGAAAAATATGCATGGTTTATTATCATAAAATTATTATTATTATGGTGAATAGACGTCTGACGACAGTAGTGTACTTATAGACATTTAATATTTATCATATAATCTTTTAATTTTTATAATAATTATTAGTGTACGAACGTTTATCGACATAGTACGTGTTGTATGCCTATGTAGTATAGCATATGTCATCATGGGAAAACATAGTGCAAAAATACATAAAGTGTTTAGAGAATTGAGCGACAAAAAACAAAATAATACTATTAAAAAAACTTGTAATTATTGCAATTGGACCACAGTTAAAAACGCAACTCGTCAATTAAACCACATTTTAAAGTGTAATAAATGCCCAAAAAATATAAAAGACGCCTTTCAATCGGATTCAAGTATGTATAAATATTATTTTTTAAATCTATCAGTTACTGTTACATTTATAATATGGTAACGTTAAAACGTTTTTGAATCCATGAATACCACTTTCTTACTGATAGTTAATAGTTTCAGTGATTTTATTTAATGAAAAAATATATAATGTTATTAGTGGATTTAAAACCGTTGTAAACTTATAACGTCACCACTCACCACTCGCCATGTAAAATTGTACAATTGGACATTATAGTGGCTATAGCCTTTAGGTACGGACGGTACGGTGTCTAGATGTCCAGATATTTTTTTTTTTAAATGCATATTATAATTTATATTACATAAAATATATTACCTACATTAATAAATTATTAACCTTTATTTATTTTGAAACTTAACATATTATTGACTTAATATAGTTTTTAATCTTACTTTTCTATAAATCATGTGAGTTTCATGACTAAAAACATAACTTCACTAATAATAAAATGTAATCAACTAACAATCAAAACTAAGTAGATACCTATTTAGTTATTAGATTGAATTTACACACACATTTGTAGACCACACTTTACATAAATCAATACAAATATTATAAAACTGCTTTGCAAATATTAGTTAGGTATTTAGTATTAATAACAAAAATTAGTCATAATAATATAAATTATAATACATATAGATATATTTATCAATTATCATTTTTGTTATTGTATTATTGATAAAAACTAAAAATGTCTACAAATTGACCAATTCAGGCCATTTAAATCATTTTTCAATTTGCAATTAAATTAAAATTAAATCTTTTCAAATCAATAAATTTTTATGTACTTATGTGCTAAGGCTCTTATTCAGGACATTAGTACAAGTTTCCAAAAGCAAATTGGTATTGTCTTTATAAAATCACTATCAGCCAATAGGTATATCTAGTCATCGTAAAGCCTATAGGCTATAGGTATTGTAAATTGTAATCTTGATAATATAAATTATAATGATATATTCTTTGTAATTAATAGGATCTTTCCAATCAGTGAATGATGTGGAAAATACTGATGATACCATTGAAAACAATATATGTGATGAACCTGAGCCAACTTCAAGTTCAAATATTTGCAACACGTTGGACTCTTGGATCACTAATATTAGTACCACGTCCACTCCTAATAAAGAATTTGAACGAATAAGGGATAGTACTTCATCTGATACAAAATGCTTGTCTGCAAGTTCTTTTACATCATCTACTTTGAGTAATATTTCCACGATGCAAACATTTGTTGATAAAGTAACTAAGGATGAAAAATTAAAACTAGACTCAATGTTAGCAAAAGCTATTTATGCAAGTGGATCACCTTTATCACTTCTTGATAATATTTATTGGAAGAAACTGTTTGAAAAAATAAGGCCAGCTTATGTATTACCTTCTTCTTATCAACTATCGAATAAACTTTTGGACAGTGAAGTTAATGATATAAAATGTTTTGTTGAGAAACTTATTGTTGGATCACACTGTCTAGGGATGATGTGTGATGGATGGTCGAATATTAGAAATGAAAGCATTATTAATTTTGTAATAACAACACCCAAACCTGTGTTTTATAAATCTCTACCCACTTTAACTGAAAGACATACAGGTAATTATATGGCAAAAGTAATGATAGAAATTATTGAAGAAGTTGGACCAGGAAAAGTATTTGGAATAGTAACTGACAACGCTGCTAATATGAAAAAAGCTTGGCGAGAAATAAATAATAAGTATGAGCATATTACAACATATGGTTGTGTTGCGCATGCATTAAGTTTATTAATAAATGATATTATATCTTTGAAATCATTTCAAAAAGTAATAAAAGGTGGAGTATCAATTGTCAATAACATTAGAAGACGACACGTCTTACATGCAATATTTAATGAAAAACAAAAAGAATCGAGTATAAATAAAAAAAAATCATTGATGTTGCCTGTTCAAACCAGATGGGGTTCAGTAGTAGTTTTTCTTAACAGTCTTTTAGCTAATAAACAAATAATACGACTCTTAAACATAGATGAGCGGTGTGAAGAAGACATTATACCAAATGTGAAACAATTTATAAATAATGATACATTTTGGGACCGTATAAAAAATTTACACAATTTTTTAAAGCCCATAGCATACTGGATTACAAGAATAGAAAGTGATTTACCACAACTCAGTATTGTTCCAGAGATATTTGTTGAAATTAAAAAACAATATGATACTTGTATAAAAAATGTTTCTTGTTTTGAGACTGAAAAAAATATAATTAAAAATAAAATTCAATCAAGAAAAGAATTTAGTGTTCAACAAATTCATTTAGCTGCAAATGTACTACATCCAAAGTATCGTGGAAATAATTTGACTGCAGATGAAAATATTGATGCTGCTACATTCATTCATAGACTATCTACAATATGTTTGGATATTGATGAACAGAAAGTCATGTATGATTTCGCTCAGTATAAGGTAAATTTAAAAAATGATAGTTTTTTCAATGAATCTTTATTTCTTCAGAGATAAAATAATAAATAAGTAAAATATAAATTGTAGACTTGTAGTAAATACATTTTCCATTTTGTTAATAATTTATTTTTTAATGTAGGTTAAAGAAGGGATTTTTTCAAATACCTATGTATGGGAGGCGTGTGTCAATTTAGAACCAACAGTGTGGTGGAATGCTTACTGTTCATCTACTGAACTTTCAAAGTTAGCCTCAAAGATTTTGTCACTACCTGCTACATCAGCTGCTTGCGAAAGAACATTCAGTACATATAAAGATGTGCATTCGTCCAAAAGAAATAGACTTACCAACAGCAGAGCAGGAAAATTAGTTTATGTTAAACACAATTTAAAGGTGAGATTAATCAAACATAATTTGTATATTTTCATTTTTATTTACAGTATTCAATTTGAAATATATTTTTGTTGGTAGTTGAAGGAAGAACAAGAAAAACAAGTGAATCCACCACTTGCTCAACAAGATTATTATGAAAAACTTTTAGAAGAATATGAAGAAGACAGTAATAATGAGCTACAACTAGAAGAAATTGAATGTGAAGACAATACTAAAGAGAGTAACTGTAGTGTTATAAGTGTTAACTTGGAAAATGAAGAAGAACAGAACTCAGACATTGATATAGATAGTACTGAAATAGATGAACTTATGAATATGATAAATTCATAAAATAATATTATGATAACAATTATATTATGTTTATGGTTTTTATTAATAAAAATTATTATATTAAATTAATTTATCAATTCCTTTTAGGCTTTAGGTATATCTACTAAACTAAACTAAACTATATTCAGTACCTAGTTATCTACTAGTTATCACTAGTATTCCTATTAAAAACTTGGCCATATACCTGCATACTACATTTATATTTGTATATATAAATCTATAATAAGTATTTAATTTTATAGAACTATAGAAGTGTATGGTACACTAATGTGAGCATTCGGTATACTTAATATAGACATATAGTATCATTTAAACATTTTTGTATGTTTTTTTATCAATTTAAAAATGTTGAATACTATTTTAAATGTATAATACCATTAATACAAAAAAAAAAACCATTACTAATGAAGTAATGAGTAGGTAATGGGTAATTAGTGATTGGTTTCAGTAGTATTAAATTATAAAAGTAAATTATAACAACTTTATACATAAAAATAAAACTTATTTAAAAAAAACAAAATTTATTAAAATACTGAAATATTTCACACATTTGAAATATTTCATTGAAATATTTCATGAAATATTTCATTTTTTTAAATTTCATGAAATTTTCAAACACTACTATTTAATAAGGAATCCATTTTTTAAAAACCCTCAGTTTTATTGTGAACACAAGTGTACGCTGAACACCAACATTTTTTTCAAACATATCTACAGAAACCAAAATGTAAGTACTTTTTGTTATTATTTCAATTTTTTATTCTATTATATAAAATTATTTATAATGAATCTAAAACTTATCTAAAAAAAAAAGTAAATAGTTAGATATAATATCAACTTTTATCATAATAACGCTACAGTAATGTACCTATTTTGCCTATATTATACGCCAGGTAACATTTTATTTAAAAAACAAAGTAAACGATAGTAATATGATGAAATTTGATATTTTCGTTCTTAAACAGTGATATGAACTTGGTTTTATTATTATTATTAAGGATAAAAGAAATATCGATAATATTATAACCATTAAAAAAAATATAAAAATGATCTAATACAAGTTTTTTTATTTTTTTAAATTTTTTTTTATCGGTCTATTTTAGTTAAATATTGTCTATTAATAAAATAAATTAAAATTTTTTTTAACCATTTATATTACTCATAATAGTCCCAATCTATATGTAACAATAAAAAAAATATAATATAAATACTTATAAATTATAGAATAATACAATGGATTCTCAAATTGAATATGTCAACACACTAATCGAGGAAATATTAAATCAAAGACAGCAAAATGACGAATTTTCAGATAGGGAAGAAGAAACTAAAAAAGAAAAAATTAAAATAATTAATAAAATGATTCGTCAGGCATATAAACGAAAAGTACTGAACCCAGTAGAAATAATAAATTTAAGAGACGAAAAAAATAGTATTTTAAGCGAGTACAATCATTTTAATTTTATTGGTTTACAATGTGATAAACGCATACGTAAACAATTATCAAATTTGTATGATCAATTAAATGATCTAAAAAATGGTAATTGTGAATTTATTTCTATATTAAATTATAATCACCCGATTTCAGATCACTGGTTATTCAATTAGCCATATTTAATTTAGTTTTATTTTAATGCTATTATTATTATTATTATTATTATCACTGTTTAAGCTATTATTAATTGCTATTTTTATAAATAAAAATAAATGTATCAACATTCTGAATTTATTTTTTTCCTTTAAAAAAATGAAGAATATTAGATATACACTAAACCTAAACAAAAAAATCTTTGTCAATGAAATGAAACTGTTTTAATATAAATAATTATAAAGATAAAAATAAAAAGTTTTTTTGAAAGCAGAAATTTAAGTTAATCACGGAATAATGTATACTATTTGTATCATTAATAATAAAAAATATTATAATTATGTTTTTATTTTTTTATTTTATTTTTTTTAAAATAGGTACTAACAGAACGATGACTATACCAGATGAGGCTATGTATTCATGTGTCATTCCATACGAGCTATGGCGGGTTATGGCATATCCATTTGCGTATAGCGAAAGAGATCTGTTAGATTTGTTTAATAATTCGAATTATATACTAAAAGAAGTATATGTTGAAATTATAATAAATCATAGATCTAAAAAATCATATTGTTCTATGTTTTGTGTACTCAATGATAACAATTATGGCAATATAAATAACATTTGTCTCGTTGGTTATCAATTTATCATAGACAGTTTCTAACAATTATGGGATTACAAACATATTGTCAATTCCATAGGTGTATGAAATGTTCAAAATATTTAACAATAGTTGACTTATATACACAATTTCCATTAGCAACCAATCCATTTACGACATATACATTTATACCGACACATGGAGATTTGATTAATACCGTTCATTCATAATATATAACACGTAATACATTAATTTTTAATCATAACTCGTCAACTATTGATATGAATAAGACAAGTATTGTTTTTGTAAATAGTTCATATATTCGTAAAATTTTCATAGAAAATGACCTTCTGTAGATGTGTTCGGTTGTATGAATCAATGAATCTAGCGTACAGATGGCAAAGCTCCAGTGACTTTTATAGTTCCACATTACACTCGTTTTGTGTGTCGCATAGACGATTCGTTAACATTTATAACCGACCCGAATCCGATAATTCGGTGGCTACAACGGTGTGGAATAACATATCGTATGTTACATATGAAACTATTTAAAAACTAAGTTTTATTCAAATCAATAACTGATTTGTAAAATATATATTTTTTTTAAAAGTTTTCATATTTTTTTTTCGGATAAAATATATAATAATATAAAAAATAATTTTTATAGAAAAAATGGATTTAGAAATGGATTATTCACAGGATTTATTCAATCACATCAAAAATGAAATTAAAAGACTAAAACAGCAAATGGTTGAAAACGAAGAACGAGAAATATAAGACCAAAGAGAAAAAAGAAATTCGCTAAGTTTAATGAAAAGAGATTTAAAAATGTTAAAATATGAAAAATATTTAGCAATAACAATTTCATTTGATCCGGAAAAAATAAAAAATATAAAAGAAAGAATAATAAAATTAAAGGAAACACAACAGCTTGTAAAAAATTATTATGCCTTATATTCTCATACAAGTTTTGAAAGAGATGAATCCACTTATAACCTACACAAAAAATTCACTGTATTGTTACGCGACATAAAATTATTAACAGAACCGTATGATTAAAAAAAAAATTAAATTGTTTTTTAACTAAGTATTAAATTTATATTACTTGAAATATTATATATTATTTATTTTACCTAATGATTTTTTTTATTTAATAAAAATAAAAATATACATATATATTTAAAGAAAAAAAAAAATATGTTTTTTTTATTATAGCCTCATTATGAAAAGAAAAGTAATAACAAAATATCAGCGTATGAATACGTCGGGAACTGGACTGATTGAAATCGAGAGATTTAAAAAATGTGCAAAAACTTACATCATCAAGAACTATAAGAAATATACAGATTATAAATCATTTTTTAGTTATATTTCAAATAAGCTAATTTGTAAGTTGAAACAATCATGTCTAAATACATCCATAAAATTTAATATACATGTTGACGCTGTTTACGAACGTCCAGTAACCCATGATATTCAGGATATGGCTTTTAAAACTTCAAACATTTTAGCATGTAGTTCATCTGATTTTACTATTTTATTGAACAGAATGTTTAATAAAATATTAACTGAGGAATCAGAATTTATTGCAAAAGGTTCAGGTTGGTCACTTGTATCAATAGATGGGTTGCAATTAAGAATTAATTTAGTAAACCCTTTGAAAGGAAGTTCATATTATCTTGATTTACCTATATTTATATAAAAAAAAAGCCATAATAAATGTTAGAAATAAAGATGTATATTGTTTTAAATATTCTATACTTAGCAAATATGATCAACGTTCGAATAAATCACGATTTAACCAAACCTATTTCAATATTCTAGAAAAAAAAAGTGGATTAAATTTTAAATGTATTGATTTTCCGACACCAATAAAACAAATAAAAAAATTTGAACGTCTAAACAATGTTTCAGTTAATGTTTATAGTTTAAATAATAAAAGTAATATTTTTCCTTTATGTATAAGTAAAATAGAAAAAAAAAATCATTTTGATCTATTTTTATATAATAACGATAAAACATCGTATTATTGTTATATTAAAGATTTTTCAAGATTTATTAGAAGTCAGAAAACTAAAAATTGTTCTAAGTTAATTATTTGTAAGAGATGTTTTACAACTTTTGGGAATAAACCGTGTAAAAGTAAACTTTGGGGTGAAGAAGGATTGATTAAACATAAGCAAATGTGTGATAAGAATGAATTAGGAAGACCAATAATGTTTGAAGAAAGAAAATATGATGAATTCATATATTTTAAAAGTTATAAAAAAACCAATAGAATACCGTTTGTTATTTATGCTGACTTTGAATGTATTTTAAACCCTAAACAGACTATAGAGTTGAATAAAAGTAGTAAAAAATCTAAGGTTTCTAAAACCCATATTACTCATTTACATGAAATTATGAGTTATGCGTTTTATGTAAAAGTTGATTATAACAGTATAACAGAAAAGCTATTGCATCAATTTAAAATTCCAACAAAGATAATAATGTATAGAGGTAAAGATGCAGCAAAAAAGTTTATGGAAAATATTATCGATATTGGAAAAAAGATAAATGATATATATGAAACTAATATACCAATGACTACATTGACTGAAAAGGAAGAAAAACAATTTCAGAGAGCGGAGGTTTGTGAAAAATGTTTATTATCTTTTAAAAAAAATAATTTATTAAAGGTTAGAGATCATTGTCATTTTACTGGTAAATATAGACAATGCCTTTGTTTAAAATGTAATTTTGTAATAACTAATCCATCATTTGTTCCAATTTTTTTTCATAACTTATCATATGATAGTCACTTTATAATTCGAGAACTTGGTTGTGATGATAATGATATTCACGTTATTCCGAATTCATCGGAAAAATATGTATCCTTTAGCAAAGAAATTGTTCCCAGATTTAGTATAAAGTTTGTTGACACATTCCGTTTTATGGCCTCCTCATTAAGCAAACTTGCACAAAATTTGTCTGAAGATAAATCAAGATTTAGAGAGACTCTAAAAATATTTTCTTATAAAAAATTAGATTTAGTCACACGAAAAGGGGTTTTCCCTTATGAATATATCGATAGTTGGAGTAAATTAAATGAAACTCGTTTGCCTCCAAAATCTGTATTTTATAACTCTTTAAAAGATGAAGAAATTAATGATGATGATTATTCTCATGCTGAAAAAATATGGAAAGCATTTGATTTAAAAACTTTGGGTGAATATAGCGACCTTTACTTGAAAACTGATGTAAGTATATTAACGGATGTATTTGAAAATTTTAGAGATTTATGTTTATCTACTATTAAACTAGATCCTGCTCATTATATGACTGCTCCAGGATTTGCTTTTGATTGTATGCTTAAATATCCTAAGGTTAAATTAGAAAGATTAAAAGACTTTAACATGCTTTTGTATTTCGAAAATTCAATCCTAGGTGGAATAACTCAATCAACTAAAAGATATGCTAAAGCAAACATACCAAACATTAGAGGTTTGAACTATAATCCGAATAAACCAATTACATGGATAACGTATCTCGATTGTGTAAATTTATATGGAAAGTCGATGTTAACTGAACTACCTTTTAAAGATTTTGAATGGGTTGATGACTTAGACATAGATGTTACAAAAATTCCAAACGATTCAAAAGTTGGTTATATATTAGAAGTCGATATTGATTACCCTAAATATTTACATAAAAAACATAACGATTTTCCATTTTTACCTTTAAACGAATGTCCTCCAAATTCAAAAGTTAAAAAATTAATTACTACGTTATCACCGAAAAAAAATTATATTATACACTATAAAAATTTAAAATTAGCAATTGCTAGTGGACTTAAATTAAAAAAAATTCATGGAGCTATCCGATTTTCTCAGAGTAAATGGATGGCTTCATATATTGAACTCTGTACATATATGAGAGTAAAAGCTAAAAACAACTTTGAAAAAGATTTTTGGAAGTTATTAATTAATAGTGTTTTTGGTAAATGTATGGAAAATGTGCGTGCTAGAATTTCTTTAAAATTGGTTTCGTCAGCTAGAAAAGCAAGTAAATTAATGATGAAAACTAACTTTAAAGATAGAACTATATACTCTGAAAATCTTATGGCTATTCATCAACATAAGGAAACTATTAAATTCGATAAAGCAATTTATGTAGGATTTGCAATTTTGGATGTTTCAAAAACATTTATGTACGATTTTCATTATAATGTAATGAAAAATAAATATGGTAACAAAATATGTTCTTTATACTCGGATACAGATTCTATGGTATATGCTATTCGAACACACAATTTTTTTAATGATATAAAATACGATTTATCATCGTTTTTTGATACATCGAATTATCCTATCAATCATTATTGTTTTAGCGAAATTTATAAAAATCAGCCCGGTTATTTCAAAGATGAAATGGGAGGAAAAATTTTAAAAGAATTTGTTTCATTAAGACCAAAATTATACGCTTACAGAACTGTGGACGATGTTGAGGTAAAAAAAGCTAAAGGTGTGAAAAAATATGTAATTAAAAAACACATGCAATTTAGACATTATATAGAAATATTAAATGCATACATAAACCATAAAAATGTTGATGATAAACAAACACGTAGAAACATGAATTTTATTCAATCGAATAAACATATTGTTCATTCTAAAACAATGAATAAACTTGTACTAAGTGCTAACGATGATAAACGTTATATAATGAATGATGGGATTAAGACACTAGCGTATGGACATTATAAAATTAAAAAAATAAATAATAGTAATAAATAAAAATAAATTACATACATTAAAAAATCTTTATTTTAAAACATCTGTAGACGATATCCACGAATTATGACTTGAATCGAAACCCATCCATTTAACAAGCATTTTATCTTTAACTTTTTTTATAATACGCTCAATTAAAAATGTGTTCGGGAAATCAGTTAATTTAATTTCTTGTTCATAAAAACCTCCTAGAATTATATTATCTGATTCATCCTTTAGTTGATAAGTTATCGGGTTTGTATGTAAAACTTTTGATATTGTAAAAATTTCCGTTGTCCAATTCGGTGTATATCCTTTACTAAATATATGTTTGTATTTTGATATTCTTACTTTATCATTAATTTTAAGTTTTGGTTTATGAAATATTTTATTATATATTTGTACATTTGATTTAATTTTACTTGTATTCATTCGAGCTTCATATGGTGTACACTTAATTGTTCTATGTTTTGTATGATTATAATTATTAATAATTTTTGATATTGTATTATACCAATTCCATGTACCTGTCGCAGTAAAATGTTTATATATATTATTTTTAAGTGTTCGTATAACACGTTCGCCAATTGAACATTTGATAACGCTATACGAACTGTAATGTTTAATTTTATATTTTTTCATTAAATCTTGAAATTGATTATTATAAAATTCTGTACCATTATCTGTTTGTAATAATTTTGGATTAGCTTGTTTTAATATATTAAGCATACCTTTTGTACATTCTTTTCCTGTTTTATTTTTCAATGATTCTACCCATACATATTTTGTGTATGTATCTATAACAACTAAAATGTATTTAAAACCAAGATTTTGATTAGAATGGGATTGCATGTCCATTAAATCAGCTTGCCAGAGGTCATCTTTAAATCGTGTTATTACACTACGTCTGGGAAATATTTTTCTTGCAGGTCGATGTAGCTCATTAGCTATACACTCTAATGTAGACATTATATTCCTTTCACGTAATTCTTCTAAAATAGATATGATTTCATTATTTACACCAGTATTACCAGCAATTTGAGATGATCTTATAAGATTCAATCTAGTAACTAATTCATTTGGATCATCATAGTACACTAATTGCGTTTGAGGTATATCATCTTTATATAAACCAGAACCTTTCTTAGTTGTCGGTGATAAACTAAATTTAACCTGACCTGTTGGAGGTTCTGTAATTTTAGAACTATTCATAGGAGAAGAAAAATCAAATGGATCATTTCTTATGCTCGAATCATCAATAACGTTTCTTCGTTTAGCGCTTGAACTAGATAAAAAGTTATCGAATTGTTTTAAATTTAATTGGGAAGGAGTTTTAATTTTTGCGTTATTAATTTTTAATAATTCCTCGTTTAATTGTTTTCTTCAGTTTTCATTCGTTCATAAAGAGGTTTTACAACGTTCATCCATTTGAAATATCCTGAAGTTTTAGGTTTTCCATCTGCTTTTAAAAAGAGTTTAGTTATTTTTAAAATATTATAATATGATTCCATATCTTCCATAGTCATATTTTTTGGTACTTTTTCGCATAATAAAGACCAAAGTCCTTTAGTCCAAGGATAGTAATTATCGAGCAAGTGTAATTTACCGTGTTCAAAAGTAACAGGTATATTTGATATTTTAAGTAGATTATTAACCGCATCGTAATGTATACCATAAGATTTATCATAACGTTGTAATTTAGGATTTGAAATTAAAAAATTGTCAAACGATGAATTTAGTACACTATCGCTATCTTCACCACTAGCGTACACGGTTTCTTCTTTTTTGATAGTGTCGGATATATGTGTAGTTTTTTTTTCTGACAGTGTACTCAATGGTTCTAGTAAAGGTTTAAATGTATCACGAAAATAGTTATCAGAATCTATAATACCACGCTTCATATCCATTATTTTACGTTTGATATTTTTTTTTGATGTTATCAAATTTTCTAACAAAACTTTATCTTTATTCATTAGAAATAATAAGCTTGATATCTTGATTTTTTACAATGTATGAATCAATCACATTAAGTTTGACAGGTAATGATACTACATTATCTGCAAATTATTTTCCATCTCTAAACGTTAACGAGGACTCGGAAATAGCTTTGTGTAGTGATCGCTGTGCAGGACACTGTGATCACGTTACAATTATTATTTAAACGACGTAGCACGTTCCTGGTTGGCTTGAGTTGGTGTTTGAGAAAGGTAGGTAGAATAATTATAACACTTGATGTTTTAATTGAAATAAAATATTATTACTTTATTACGTTAAACAACACAATACTAAATAAAAATAGAACAAAGTTACAAATAATAGCTTACTGCTATGTATAGTTCTAAGTACTGGGGAATGGACCGTAAACTCGCGGCGATGTGGCTGTGACGAAGTCCACGACGAGCAATAGTCTTACATTGGGAGTTAACTACCTTCTCTGAAGAATACTACCTTTCTGAATAATACTAGGTCCTCTACTCGTATTTATATGAGTTCTCAATGACATATTATAGGGGACTAGTATTATTAATAATTATAATCGGGCTTGATTCGGAATGGCGTGAGCCTATTACATAATCTACATATTTATGAAAATATAACACGTTGTTTCCGCTGAATGTGTTAAAAAAAACACCTATTTACGAAAACAACGTATTTTTCTGGACTTTGGCCTATGTAAATTTAACATAGTGTTTCCGCTGAGTGTAGTAAAAACTACCATTCGGCGGAAAGCCGTATCTTTCTGGCCTATGGCCTATTGCTTACAATGTAGAAATAATAAGTAGGTAAAAATGTTTAATTAATGTGTTTTCTACACTAAATAATAAGTTAACACAATACAAGTGTATTGGGTTTACTACATTTGATATGCTTACAAACGTTCATTTCCGAACATAAATATTCAACTAATAACAGATTGGAAATAGAAGTTATCGGAGATGGGGATAATCAATTTATTCAAGATGCGAAATTTAAATATGAATTTGAAGAAGGATATTAATAAAATTGCTAAAGAGTTATTAACCTTTAATAAACTAAACGGAACATATTTATCATTCAATATAATTATGGATCAAATAGATTTTAGATCATATATAAAATGTGATGGAATACTACATTTTGATATTTCAAACAGTATATGCTCTGTATTAGGGTTTGAAAAAAAACAATATTTTTCACGCAATGATATTCACCGATCAGAAAAAGCTGTAAGTTTGAACACAATTAATTGTATAAAAGTATTGTGTAATGTTTCACAAGGTTCATTCAACAATCATCTTCAAAGTCATTCGATTTATGAGTTTTTTCCGACCGGTAAAACAGGAACAAAAGTGACTCAATTACCACTAAACCTTATATATTATAAACTTAACAAAATAAATATTGATTCAATAACTATTCAATTAGTTGATCAGAACAATAAACCGATTGATAATTTCAGCGAGAAATTAACAGCTGTTCTACATATTAAACGTCACGGATCTTAAAATTAAATTAAATTTAAAGGTTTTCTAGAAATAAATATGAATGAATCAATCACATTGAGTATAACTGGGAATGAAACCACATTATCTTCAAATTATTTCCCGCCTCTAAACGTGTACGAAGATTCTGAAATAGCTTTGTTATGTTTACAAACATTCAATTCGTTTCCAAACATAAATTCTTCTAATAACAAACTTGCAGTGAAAGTAATGTCTAATAATAATAATGATGAAGATATATGTTATATTGCATTAAAAACGGGATGTTACGAAATTGCAGATATTGACCGTCAAATTAAGAAGAAAATAAATTCTTACAATGAAAAATATGGTACAACTTTAAAATTCGATATTTCAGTTGACCATAATGATTTTAGATCATACATAAAATGTAATGGTATAATTATGTTTGATATGGTTAATGGAATAGCACCTATATTAGGATTTGAAAAACGAGACTATTTTCCAGAGTATGAAACTCATCGATCGGAAAAAGCTGTAAATTTAAACACAATTAATTCTATAAAAGTGATGTGTAATATAGCTCAAGGATCAATCAACAATCATCTTCAAAGTCATACGATTTACGAGTTTTTTCCGAGTGAAAAAATTGGGACAAAAGTTGTTCAATCACCGTCAAATTTAATATATTATAAATTAAATAAAATAAATATTGATTCAATAACTGTACAATTAGTTGATCAGGATTTTAATCAAATCCAAAATTTTGGTGAGACATTAACAGTCGTGTTACATAATAAACGTTACGGTTCTTAAGATGGGATTAAAGTTCAATATAAACCCATTACTTCACATTAATCGAGCTAGTCATACGACTAAAGCGTTACCGATAACATCGACTAAAGTAAAAAAATTAACGGTGAAAAATAAAAAGATTCTAAAGGCTCTTGGTTATAAACTAAATAAAAATGCCTGAAAGTGATATTTTGGATATAAGTTCACGGTTTGAAACAGATTCTAAAATTACAAAAATTGAATAAGATTCATATACACCGTATACGACTTCATTTAATAATAATGATGAAATACGTATATCAATCCAGCAAACGGATGTTTATCCATATGACCATATCTACATGATAGCTTTTTATATCTAGAGGGAAAAATAACAGAAGCTGGTAAAGTAATACTTTCTAATAATGGTTTTTCATATCTCTTTGATCAAATACGGTTAGAAATCAATGGTATAGAAGTAGATAGTACACGTGTTCTTGGTATCACTAGCTCCTTGAAAGGATACTTATCAGGTACCCCAGTTAACTATTATTGTTATGAAAATGCAGGTTGGACTTTTAAAAATGATACAAAGTCTACGAATAATGCTGGTGAATTTAGTGCATGTATTCCGCTAAAATATTGGTTAGGTTTATTTGAAGATTTTAAAAAAATATTAGTTAATTCTAGATTAGAACTAATATTAACACGAAGCCATAGTGATTTAAATGCTATAAATGTAAAAAGCGAAGGAAGTGCCACCACAGGTACAGTCGATTTACATAAAATAGTGTGGAAGGTACCACATATTACCGTTGACGATGAAGAAAGGTTAAAATTATTTAAAATTGTAGAAAAAGAAAAAAGTTTGTTTATTCCATTTAGATCATTTGAAACATTTGAGTATCCCGAACTGGGAACCACTACCAAAGCTGTGTGGAACTTAAAAACTGCTTCAAAATTAGAAAAACCACGATTTATTATAGTGGGTTTACAAAAAGGTCGAAAAAATCAAATAGCAAAAGATTGTAGTGTATTTGATAAATGTGACCTAACAAACTTGAAAGTATTTCTCAATTCAATAGCTTATCCGTATGATAATTTAAATTTAGATTTTAATAAAAACAATTTTTCAATATTATATGATATGTATGCATCATTTCAAGAATCGTACTACGAAAAAAGTATACGCAATCCACTGTTGAGTCCTTCAACATTCCTAGAAAATGCTCCTATAATAGTTATCGATACTTCAAAACAGAATGATTCAGGTACGGCCTCATCAGTAGATGTACAATTGGAGATTGAGGCATCAAAACCACTTACAGGTGTTGTAGGGGCCAAAGAGCTTATTAGGCGGGCTTTGGTAAGTGGGTTAGTGGACTGTAATTTATAGGATGAATTTTACGCTGTTATTGCATAAAGTAGTTGGCATTTAGTTTCTTTTCTTTATTATAAATAAACATTAACAAATTTTATCTGATGGCACAATAGTAATACAAATATAATATTCTGGCCTGACAGCACAGATAATAATTAACAATACAAAAATGCCTGTTGGCACAATAGAAATACAAATATGATATTCTGGCTGACAGCACAGATAATAATTAACAATATAAAAATGCCTGTTGGCACAATAATACAAATATAAATATAATATTGTCTAAATTATAGTTTGTGGTGCACCACCTACCTATTGTGAGGTTATGGGGTGCGTGGTGCCGGAATCTGTAGGTAACTATTTAAATACAATAAAAATAACAGGTGTGATCCCGCACACGCACAGCACCACCGCTAACCTACACACAGAAGTCACCTTTCACCATAGAAAACTACACTAGGCTGAGCGTTGACAAAATCATAAAAAACAGCAACACATGTCAACGGACGGACAGTCAAAGAACAACCTGAACTACTCGTAATAATGTAATGTCCTAAACGAAGGAAGAAAAATGAGAATATGTCATCGACAAATGCAACAGAACGATATTTACCATTAAAGGACCGCATACAGTGCTAAATACAGCAAGTTTCTTGATAATTCTGGTTTGAAGATGAAAATGAAAAACAAGTATAACTTAACGGATGCCAACAAAACGTTCATACATGAAAAACGTGACCGCCTTGCTCACTCACCAAAACAAAAGAGCGATATTACATAAAAAAAATGGCTGTCTCATGTCCGTTGAATTATAAATACAAAGTTAGGAACGGATGTAAACAGATTATACTAATACGACTATTACTTTGATAAGTTGATACGACTAATGTTGTGATAAAACAGTTTACTGATAGGCTGCTATCTTAAACCTACTAGGGACCTTGTGTCGTCAATAGACTTATATACAAAATAACAAAAAATAAATTTATAGCTGGCTGGGGAATCAAATATAAATTTGATTAAGCCATAACAGGTGTAACTGCTTATTGTTTATTAATTCATGATCGTATTGTAGAATATGTACCTTTCAATAGAGAAGTAAGAAAACTAGTATAAATAATTTAGAATTAAGGTTACATAATATTTAATGAAACAACATATATTAATAAATGATTTTTTATTTTAATCAAACAGTGTTCTTATTCAATTATTTTTTTAAAAAAAAGTATGTAAAAATCAATTTCAGATGTTTTTTTGTGTTACAGGGAATAAAATGGTTTGAGGAGGAAAGTCCCGCTTAAACTTTTTAAATCTCCCTGTCCAAAAGTGCTCAGAACATACATTATGGTTTTTGAAAAACAGTGTTTTTTCGTGTTACAGGGAAAAAAATGGCTTGAGGCGGAAAGTCCCCCTTAAACTTTTTAAATCTCCCTGTCCAAAAGTGCTCAGAACATACATTATGGTTTTTGAAAAACAATGTTTTTTCGTGTTACAGGGAAAAAAATGGCTTGAGGGGGAAAGTCCCCCTTAAACTTTTTAAATCTCCCTGCTCAAAAGTGCTCAGAACATACAAATATATACTACTTTATGTCTATAGGAATTTATTATTGCTATAAAATTTTATACAAATACCAACTGGGCACCTTACTGTAAAACAATGTGAATTCAGTAGGTTTATGGTATAGCTTAAAATTAATTTAAATATTTGAAAATGTGATTTGCAAAATTACTAAATATAATAAAATATTTATTATTTGTAAGTGGGTGATAACCAGCTAGTTCAATGAATTTCTTAGTAATAATACGATCAAAATTGTGCATTCGTACCATCTAACCAGTTAGTAGATAACAATTAACAACTTCCAGCTAATATAGATTTAATCAATAATTTTTTTATAAGCCAACTAACTGTAGATATAATATAAAATGTTAAATTCATGTAAGATCTTGGTTTAATGTTTCCAAAATCACAGAATCAGTTTTTTTTAAATTTTTATTTAATTAAAGATTTAATAAAAATTTATAAAAATAAAATAATCTGTTCATCTAACCTGTTATTCCCAATGAGGATTATGTCAAATTACTTCACACACTTTTTACAGTCGTGAGTAGAATTCCAAGTTTGAATTGGTAAATAGTATGTTGGATCAGTCAACTTGTTTAAGATCAAAAATATAACTAAAGCACCCTAAATAGTCTTCAGTTTCTTCTTTGTAAAATGCACAACGAGTTATATTTTCATGATCACCAAAAGCACTGTAAAAATAATTAAATGATTATTTATGTATTGAAATAAAAAATTTAAATGGCAATTGAAATAAAAACATTAAAAATCTTTTGAAAAAAAAAATTAAAAACCAAGTAGATAATATATTCTACAAAAGTTTGCCTAATTCGGTAGATAACTAAATCTTAAATTTATAATATCTATATATGTTTGTACATACATACATAATGAATACATGTATAAATAATATTATAAATCATAAAATTCAATTAAATTGGCACCTCACTGATATTATTAGATTCTGTGTTAATGTAGGCAAATAAATGGAATAAATTAAATGACATACAGCAATAATTATGTTCTCAAATTTTAACTACACTAGTAATCAAAATAAATTTTCATTTAATTGTAAATGTTTGTTAATAAAAAAAAAACATTGTATGAATTCCAGTGATTATGTAATAATATTAAAAAAGCGGGTGAGTATCGCTCTGCGGTACATTAGGGGATGGGGTGGACCTCGGACTATGGTAGGTTAAATTTGAATGCAATGATAGGTATCATTGTATACGAAAAACGATTCTGAACGAAGATGATTTGTCAGTTTTGGATACATTATATTTAAATATTGTCATATTATATTCTATTTTGAAACAAATAGTATAGTTTTTATATGTTACTATGGTTACTTTATAGCATTTGTTTATTAATAAAAAAAAGTATTATTGAACTATTTATAGGCGTATGCAATTTTCAATAATTATTTGTTTATTTACAAATGTCAATAAAAAATTTTCGCTGGGTCAAAAAACTTGAAAATTTAATTTAAGGTTCCTCGTAAGTTGTTGTTAGAGGAAATTAAAAAAATGCGGGTAAGTGAGTATCACTCTGCTGTACATTAGGGGGTGGGGTGGACCTCGGACTAGGGTAGGTTAAATTTGAATGCAATGATAGGTATCATTGTATACGAAAAACGATTCTGAACGGAGATGATTTGTCAGTCTAGGATATATTATATTTTGAAACAAATAGTATAGTTACTATATTATGTTACTATAGTTACTTTATAATATCTGTTTATTAATAAAAAAATTATTTGGCAACATACGCATAATGAGAGTATGAAATTTAATTTAAATTTTGAAATATTTCGTATAAATTCGAACTTTAAGCACTTATAAAAAAAAATTGTGACTAACGATTTTGGATTTTTTTTTATCACTTTAAGAACAACTTATAAGAAACCTTGTATTAAATTTTCAAGATTTTCTGGCCACCCAAAAATTTTTTATCGGCGTTTGAAAAAAAAAACTTAGAAAAGTCGAAAATTTCAATTGTCTATAAGTAGCTTAAAAATGGTCAAAATATTTTGAAAATTTAACTGTAAAAAGATAACCATAATATAAACATTTGGTGAAATTTTCAAGTATTTACAATAGTTCGTTTTTGAGTTACAGCAAAATCAAAAAATCGATTTTGTCGAAAAGTGGTTTTTCGTAAAAATTGCCATTTTTCTGTAATTTTTTTTTGTTTTTCTCGATTTTTTTGAAAACTATTTGAAAATTTTACTTTTGACCCCACCCCCCCAAGTACCAACTAGATGAATTTTCCTATTCAAAGAGGGGCTGAAGTTGAAAATCGAAGCATTTTTACTGCCCCAAATGTTGTCGACAGACACAAAAAAAAAACAAAAAAAAAAAAAAAAACACACATCATTGTAAAATCAATACATTCATCACTTCGTTCAGAATCTAATAAATCATTTCTATATTTTCTATATTTATATTTTTATTTAGCTATAACATTTTATCACAAAAAAGTTTAAAAAGATTTCTTTTTTGCTTTTTTCTCTGCAAAAGTTTCGATAACTGATTCAAAATTTAATGATGATGTAACATCACTTTCAATAGTTAACAAAGACAAACCGTTCAAACGTTCTTGTGTCATACAAGATCTGAGTCGTGTTTTAATTCGTTTTAAAGTAGAAAAAGATCTCTCACTGGAACAATTAGTGCATGGCATTGTCAAGTATATTTGCAATAATATTTCAATATTAGGAAATGTATGATGTATATCCAATATCCATGTTACGTAAATATTTCAACTGGCTTTGAGGGTCTACTATTTTACTTGTGGATTCTGGAAAAACTATTTCTTTCAGTTCTTGAAATTGTATAAGCTCATCTATTAGTTTATAGTCCAAATCATCTGAATATGTTTGCAGTATTAATTTAACTGAGTTAATAATCTCTGGGCGTGTCATATTTTTATATAAGAAACCAAATTTTTGTTCCAACAGTTTATATGCATGATTACGTTTGACTAGTTCAGAAATTAATTCATCACAAAGAACTTATAATGTATTAACAATATAATCTTGTTTTTTAGACAAATCAACACCTGGGTTATTTGCAATATCATCTAATATTCTAGATTTGGAAGGTTGTTTTTTTCTTTTATCACAAAACTCAGAATTAATGTTAAAGCTTTTAGATTCTAATTCAAAGTTATCAAAACTACTTCTAATATCATGAATGAATGCAATCAAAGATTCATAAACAGAAACAATTACATATAAATGAATAGTAGATTTTTGCAAGTCTATACTAGTATTATTTATTCGTTGCAAAATATAATTCCATACTATAGTTGTAATACCAACTTCTTTCTTTTTTAGTTTTTTGTGTAACTCTTTTGCTTCAAATTGTACACCTATTTTTTGATTGTTGTCTTCACCAATTTCAGTTAGTGCTAACATAACTTCATGGTATCCCAAACATAGAGTTTTTACTGAATTTGCATCAGCAGACCAGCGAGTTTGAGATCTTGATTTCAGCAAAATATTTTTTTTTTTTTTGACAAAAGGTGATTTTTTAATACATCCTATCTGCTAATGGATGAAGAAAAAAATACATAAAGGGCTTGTACGATACCAAAATAAATAGCAGCTGTAGTGCATGATTCCTCTGCATTAACTCCAACTAAATTGAGTGAGTGAGTTGCACATGGTATATACTCAGCCTTTGGAGATAATTCTTTTATACGAGCTTGTGACCCAGAATATTTGCCACTTATATTGGAAACGTTATCATAGGACTGGCCTACACAATTTTTTATGTCCAGTTTAAGTTTCTCAAGAAGAGTAGAAATTGTTAATGTCGAATATGCTGATGTATGGCCATGTATATTTTCAAATTTTTAAAACGCTCATGTATATCTCCTTTTTCATCTATATACCTTAATACATAAGATAACTGATCATTGTGAGTAATATCTGGTGTAGAATCAACTATCAGACCAAAGTACTTGGCTTTGCGGACGTCAGACAAAATTTTTTCTAAAACCGTAGAAGCCATAAGAGAAATAATTTCACCAACAGTAAAAGATGAAATATAACTTGTGTGGCCAGATCCTTTATTACCATAATCGGAGATATGGTTGGCCAAAAAAGGGTCGAATAGATTGATTAATTCCAATATACCTAGGAAATTTCCATTGTGCAATGAATTAAGATTTTCATTATCACCAAAAAATGAAAGTCCTCTAATAGAAATAAATTTAATAGCAACAATAATTCTTCTCAAAACATTTTTCCAATAAGCAGTTTCTTTTTTATACTGCAAAACTATCTCCATATCGATTCTTTTTAAAATAGCAGGACGGTTAGAAAGATTACAAACAGATTTTCGGTGTGCGCATGAGTTTTCATGTTCACTTAGGCGCCTATTAATATGTGTACAATCATCAAATCCACCTCGACAAAGTTGTGTTTTATTACTTGGATTGAACAGTTTACAAACATAACAAAATGGTTTTTTACTTCATCAGAATAAATTAACTATTCTCTTTTATATGTATTTTTTTTTTTAACACAAAAAAAAACTAGACTCATTTAATTTACGTCATACCCCCGAGATAAGCTTGCTAGATGAATCAATTTTACAGATGTTTTGATTAGGTGGGTTCATTATGAAGTATTCACGGAATGTATCATCTATTACATCAGGCCAAATTCCAATATTTTTAAAATATTCCACATAACTTTTTTACCAACAGTTTCAGAACAATCAACTTCAGAAGATGAAAAATCTAATTTATCTTTTTTGTCATTAACATTTAATTCTTTTTCTGTAAATGATTGTTTTAAAGAAGTATCACATTAATACATTATTATCATAATAAAAACAAAATTACCAGAAGAATCAATTGGTGTCAATGTAGGAGGTGAACGTTCAACAGTTGTATTTAAAATCAATTTTGACTGATTATTACTTTCACTAATACAAGTATCATCAATATCATTTTCAACAGGATTAACTTCTGGATTAATTTTAAAAAAAATCAAAATAAAGTATAAATATAATATGTACATTATTATAGATACCAATTTTGTGTTGTAGATTCTTAGAATAAGTTTGATTCTCAATACATTTTACAAAACCTTATAATATTAAGTATTAAAAATTTAAGACTGTATAATATACTTATATAAATTATAAGATTTACATAAATTTAAAACTGATATACATTAATTATGTTTGAGAGCGCATTCGGATTTTTTGATAATATAATTAAAATTACCTATGTGAAATAATTGTTTTAATGTAGATGATAAACAAAAAAATATAACTAAACTTGAGTACTGTAATAGCAATTAAAATAAATAAGTAATAACAATAATTCAAAATAAATACTTAGTTTATTTTAATGTAACGAAGAATAGAATAAACTTAAAAAACTACATCATGTATAGACTATTTCTAACCATACACCAAGAATTCAGACTCAACGAACAAAACAAAAAGCCACAGTGGGTAACTTTTTACAACGATAAACATATGAAAGTATTATATTATTATTAGAAATTAGAAACCAACAATAAATTAATGCTTTTTTTAAAAATATGTTGATTTAATTTTTTTTAAATATTGTGAATTATAGCTGACAATTCATATGTACTGCAGCAATTTTATTGCTAATAATAAAAATGTTTATACAGGGTGTAACCGATAGAACTGACTTTTGGAATAACTTTTTTTCTAATCAATTTTTTTTATTTTATTTTTATTTATCATTTATAGACCCTAGCGCTACATGTACAATATTAAAAAAAAATTTTATTTTTTAATAAAAAAATAAAATTTGAATAAATTTTTATTGGAAAAATTCAAAATAGCCAATTTGTAAATTTAATTAAAAGAAAAATTTTGATGGTAAAAATATTTATCTAAATCAATTAGTTTATTTTTTAGATTTTTTTAAAATATCACTATTTTTTTGCATAAATTAATTTGGAGCGTTATAACTTCTTTCAAAATATTATTTTTGGAAATTTCCTGAAATGAGTATATTTCTTAAATTAGTTATTAATTATATAATTTTCACAATTTTTGTTGTAAGTTTAATTAGCATAATTTTTTTTTTTTTTTTAGTCAGTTCTATCTGATACACCCTGTATACATACATACCTATATGTATATATATTTATTTATTAATTTTTATATTTCTAAGTTCATAATTGCCAAATTGCCCTTGTACAGTGGATAGATGGTATCTTATAAAGTTACATGTATGAATAAAAATAAAACAAATAAATATTAGTACCTAGGTAAGTGCCCTAATAACATTTTTTGACGAGGGATTAAAAAGGGTAAAGCCGTTTCATATCTTATTTTAATCATGTTTGTGGATATCTCTAAGGCATCTTGTAGATCCCTATGCGATATCGAGTTAAAAATAAAATAGAAAGTACAAAATAGGACATCTTTAGAACGGCCAAATGATATCTTAAATTATGACATTTGTATTATCATGTTTTGAACGAAATGCTATCTATAAGATATCCCGTAGCGATAATGATAGCACATTATTATTTTATTTATCATTTACGTAAATTAGATATTTCACGCACGTGACTTCGTGACTCGCGACTCGCGAATCTGCCAAGTTATAACTTAATATAATTATAATAATATTCGGAATTCGGACGGTTCAACGGCAGTGTTACGATTTACGATGGAAGACCACCACAACAGGTATACCTACGTGCATACATTTCTTGTAGTTTTTCATTTACAGTTCAAGAATTATATTATGAACGTTGAAATAACCAACCACTCATTACTGACGATATTAATTAATTGAGATTAATCTATTATTGTTGAGTAATATTTGTTTTAATGAAAGGGATACACGTTATTTAGTTTGTAGAATTTTTCACACTGGAGCGGTGGCGTTAAATTAACGCTGGACACATTTCACCGCTCACCGCCGCGGTAAAGCCAAGACAATAGAATTTAGTATTTACTGCTACCGCTCCAGTGTGTGGGGACCTTAACAGTGTTAATTAATAATTCTATAATAATTAGTGAACTGTTATAATTTGATTGGACCTATAAATAAAATGATAAGTCATAACACAGCTGTTCTTAATTTATTGTATTCATTATTTTAATTTTTAATACCTATTATAATATAATTATATAATAAGGTAAATAATAAAAGTTCAAATGTACATATACTGTGAATATCAGTGGCGCCGAGAACATGGTTCAAGTCTGGCAACGGCTAGACCTAATTTAGGGGGTGGGTGTCCTGGGGATTGGGGTCCTCTTACATAATATAGTTTATGAATTACCATACGTAAAATGTAAATAATCGTGATTTTGATATTATTCAGTTGTAGTGTAGAACCTACAAAACAGTTAACACTCGCCACACGGCACACGGTATAGATTAAAAGTACAATTATTGTACAATTAATCTAATAGTATGTTAAATAATATGAGGTCTATGATTAATTCTTTTCTTTGGGCAACACTGATTAGCAATGTGAACCACAGACTGTTTTTGTACCTAATAATAACTAGTGTTTGAAGTATGAAATATTTCATGTGAAATATTTCATTTGAAATATTTCATTTTGAAATATTTCACTACATGGTGAAATATTTCACAAAAACGTGAAACATTGTATTTTTTTTTTAAACAAATTATAACGATTGTTATTTATCAATTATTAATAGTACAGTCCATGAGTTCTTGGTATAATCATTGTTATTAATGCAATGAGTGCCGTGGTTGACATATTATACTATTTATACTATATTAGGGTCTTGTTTTCGGCTGTTTATAGCAAAAATTGGTTTTTTCCCTAATAATGGCTTATCGTCGATGACGATGCAAGGATGGTTCTATTATTGTGAATTGTGACTAAATATATTATATAAGTATAATATTTATTACACTGTTGACAGTCAATAATTTATATTCGCAATCATAATCTTAACGTTATAAACTTATAACTTTTATATAGTTTCTAATTAGAAAAATATGCATGGTTTATTATCATAAAATTATTATTATTATGGTGAATAGACGTCTGACGACAGTAGTGTACTTATAGACATTTAATATTTATCATATAATCTTTTAATTTTTATAATAATTATTAGTGTACGAACGTTTATCGACATAGTACGTGTTGTATGCCTATGTAGTATAGCATATGTCATCATGGGAAAACATAGTGCAAAAATACATAAAGTGTTTAGAGAATTGAGCGACAAAAAACAAAATAATACTATTAAAAAAACTTGTAATTATTGCAATTGGACCACAGTTAAAAACGCAACTCGTCAATTAAACCACATTTTAAAGTGTAATAAATGCCCAAAAAATATAAAAGACGCCTTTCAATCGGATTCAAGTATGTATAAATATTATTTTTTAAATCTATCAGTTACTGTTACATTTATAATATGGTAACGTTAAAACGTTTTTGAATCCATGAATACCACTTTCTTACTGATAGTTAATAGTTTCAGTGATTTTATTTAATGAAAAAATATATAATGTTATTAGTGGATTTAAAACCGTTGTAAACTTATAACGTCACCACTCACCACTCGCCATGTAAAATTGTACAATTGGACATTATAGTGGCTATAGCCTTTAGGTACGGACGGTACGGTGTCTAGATGTCCAGATATTTTTTTTTTTAAATGCATATTATAATTTATATTACATAAAATATATTACCTACATTAATAAATTATTAACCTTTATTTATTTTGAAACTTAACATATTATTGACTTAATATAGTTTTTAATCTTACTTTTCTATAAATCATGTGAGTTTCATGACTAAAAACATAACTTCACTAATAATAAAATGTAATCAACTAACAATCAAAACTAAGTAGATACCTATTTAGTTATTAGATTGAATTTACACACACATTTGTAGACCACACTTTACATAAATCAATACAAATATTATAAAACTGCTTTGCAAATATTAGTTAGGTATTTAGTATTAATAACAAAAATTAGTCATAATAATATAAATTATAATACATATAGATATATTTATCAATTATCATTTTTGTTATTGTATTATTGATAAAAACTAAAAATGTCTACAAATTGACCAATTCAGGCCATTTAAATCATTTTTCAATTTGCAATTAAATTAAAATTAAATCTTTTCAAATCAATAAATTTTTATGTACTTATGTGCTAAGGCTCTTATTCAGGACATTAGTACAAGTTTCCAAAAGCAAATTGGTATTGTCTTTATAAAATCACTATCAGCCAATAGGTATATCTAGTCATCGTAAAGCCTATAGGCTATAGGTATTGTAAATTGTAATCTTGATAATATAAATTATAATGATATATTCTTTGTAATTAATAGGATCTTTCCAATCAGTGAATGATGTGGAAAATACTGATGATACCATTGAAAACAATATATGTGATGAACCTGAGCCAACTTCAAGTTCAAATATTTGCAACACGTTGGACTCTTGGATCACTAATATTAGTACCACGTCCACTCCTAATAAAGAATTTGAACGAATAAGGGATAGTACTTCATCTGATACAAAATGCTTGTCTGCAAGTTCTTTTACATCATCTACTTTGAGTAATATTTCCACGATGCAAACATTTGTTGATAAAGTAACTAAGGATGAAAAATTAAAACTAGACTCAATGTTAGCAAAAGCTATTTATGCAAGTGGATCACCTTTATCACTTCTTGATAATATTTATTGGAAGAAACTGTTTGAAAAAATAAGGCCAGCTTATGTATTACCTTCTTCTTATCAACTATCGAATAAACTTTTGGACAGTGAAGTTAATGATATAAAATGTTTTGTTGAGAAACTTATTGTTGGATCACACTGTCTAGGGATGATGTGTGATGGATGGTCGAATATTAGAAATGAAAGCATTATTAATTTTGTAATAACAACACCCAAACCTGTGTTTTATAAATCTCTACCCACTTTAACTGAAAGACATACAGGTAATTATATGGCAAAAGTAATGATAGAAATTATTGAAGAAGTTGGACCAGGAAAAGTATTTGGAATAGTAACTGACAACGCTGCTAATATGAAAAAAGCTTGGCGAGAAATAAATAATAAGTATGAGCATATTACAACATATGGTTGTGTTGCGCATGCATTAAGTTTATTAATAAATGATATTATATCTTTGAAATCATTTCAAAAAGTAATAAAAGGTGGAGTATCAATTGTCAATAACATTAGAAGACGACACGTCTTACATGCAATATTTAATGAAAAACAAAAAGAATCGAGTATAAATAAAAAAAAATCATTGATGTTGCCTGTTCAAACCAGATGGGGTTCAGTAGTAGTTTTTCTTAACAGTCTTTTAGCTAATAAACAAATAATACGACTCTTAAACATAGATGAGCGGTGTGAAGAAGACATTATACCAAATGTGAAACAATTTATAAATAATGATACATTTTGGGACCGTATAAAAAATTTACACAATTTTTTAAAGCCCATAGCATACTGGATTACAAGAATAGAAAGTGATTTACCACAACTCAGTATTGTTCCAGAGATATTTGTTGAAATTAAAAAACAATATGATACTTGTATAAAAAATGTTTCTTGTTTTGAGACTGAAAAAAATATAATTAAAAATAAAATTCAATCAAGAAAAGAATTTAGTGTTCAACAAATTCATTTAGCTGCAAATGTACTACATCCAAAGTATCGTGGAAATAATTTGACTGCAGATGAAAATATTGATGCTGCTACATTCATTCATAGACTATCTACAATATGTTTGGATATTGATGAACAGAAAGTCATGTATGATTTCGCTCAGTATAAGGTAAATTTAAAAAATGATAGTTTTTTCAATGAATCTTTATTTCTTCAGAGATAAAATAATAAATAAGTAAAATATAAATTGTAGACTTGTAGTAAATACATTTTCCATTTTGTTAATAATTTATTTTTTAATGTAGGTTAAAGAAGGGATTTTTTCAAATACCTATGTATGGGAGGCGTGTGTCAATTTAGAACCAACAGTGTGGTGGAATGCTTACTGTTCATCTACTGAACTTTCAAAGTTAGCCTCAAAGATTTTGTCACTACCTGCTACATCAGCTGCTTGCGAAAGAACATTCAGTACATATAAAGATGTGCATTCGTCCAAAAGAAATAGACTTACCAACAGCAGAGCAGGAAAATTAGTTTATGTTAAACACAATTTAAAGGTGAGATTAATCAAACATAATTTGTATATTTTCATTTTTATTTACAGTATTCAATTTGAAATATATTTTTGTTGGTAGTTGAAGGAAGAACAAGAAAAACAAGTGAATCCACCACTTGCTCAACAAGATTATTATGAAAAACTTTTAGAAGAATATGAAGAAGACAGTAATAATGAGCTACAACTAGAAGAAATTGAAGAAGACAGTAATAATGAGCTACAACTAGAAGAAATTGAATGTGAAGACAATACTAAAGAGAGTAACTGTAGTGTTATAAGTGTTAACTTGGAAAATGAAGAAGAACAGAACTCAGACATTGATATAGATAGTACTGAAATAGATGAACTTATGAATATGATAAATTCATAAAATAATATTATGATAACAATTATATTATGTTTATGGTTTTTATTAATAAAAATTATTATATTAAATTAATTTATCAATTCCTTTTAGGCTTTAGGTATATCTACTAAACTAAACTAAACTATATTCAGTACCTAGTTATCTACTAGTTATCACTAGTATTCCTATTAAAAACTTGGCCATATACCTGCATACTACATTTATATTTGTATATATAAATCTATAATAAGTATTTAATTTTATAGAACTATAGAAGTGTATGGTACACTAATGTGAGCATTCGGTATACTTAATATAGACATATAGTATCATTTAAACATTTTTGTATGTTTTTTTATCAATTTAAAAATGTTGAATACTATTTTAAATGTATAATACCATTAATACAAAAAAAAAACCATTACTAATGAAGTAATGAGTAGGTAATGGGTAATTAGTGATTGGTTTCAGTAGTATTAAATTATAAAAGTAAATTATAACAACTTTATACATAAAAATAAAACTTATTTAAAAAAAACAAAATTTATTAAAATACTGAAATATTTCACACATTTGAAATATTTCATTGAAATATTTCATGAAATATTTCATTTTTTTAAATTTCATGAAATTTTCAAACACTAATAATAACATAAAATTATTATTATAATATTATAAAGTTTATTATTAGTTATTTATAGAAATAGGTTGGTGGTTAGTATTCACTATTAAGTATTAACATTAAGTATTCGCTTTTTCCTTACGGTCTACACTTTTTCCATTTACATTAAACACAATTTGCAATGCCTACCACTTGTGTAAGTTGTGGTCGTGTTCGTGATTTTATTATTAATTCAACTAATTGGCAAAGACACGTATTAGCTTGCAAAAAGCGAAAGTCGTCTAAAAGTCACAATTATTGTACACTAACAGAGTTTTTAGTTCCAAAAAAACAAAAATCTCACCAGGAAAATGGTAAGTTTTTCAAATTTAATAACTGTTTGGAGTTCACAGTTGTTCATCTTTATTTCATTATTTATTTGATTGTTTTATATGTATTTGAAATTGACTTTACAAAAAAAATAATAAAGTAACAAAAACCTCCATTTTAGAAATTATAAAATAATGTCCATGCATGTGAAATATTGTTGTATAATATCTATATATTAATTTAAAAATAAATATCATATTAACTGTGTATTTTGAAATTGTCAATATGTTAGAAGATGTACATTCTCTTTCGGATAACCAAATTGCTATAGATAGTATTAATGATGGACGTGAGTCAAACCAAGGTATTTATGTGTGTTATATTTATTTGAGAATTTCATTAAATTTAAAATTGTTTAGTTTATTCTGAAAGTATTATTAACATTTAAGAATATTAATTGTTCAATAATTATGAATGTGAATATTATTATTTAACAATAAATACCTACGTATGAAACTGCATTTTTAGAAGTATACCTAATATTTTTTTTCTTAACAATTCATATAATTATTTTAATTATATAGATTTTAACAAACTTGTAAACGAACTTGATGTTAATGCTGCAGAGCGAGCTGAAGAGTTACAAACTGAGGAATGTTTAAGTAAAACTTCAAAAGGTAACTACCTAATAGTTAATACATCAAAACTTACAGTCTTAGCAGTATATTTTTGAGATTTGCATTTATTGTTGATTTTTTGTATTATACCTACTAATATATTGTTGTAAATTATTTATTATGATATTTGCTATAAATTACTTAAAATATAATTATGGTATTTGTTGTTATATTTTTATAGATGAAAACCAACAACATATTCATGGCAAGGGGAATTTTAATATGTTAGAAGATGTACACTCTCTATCCGATAACCAAACTGCTATAGATAGTATTAATGATGAAAGTGAGTCAAACCAAGGTAGTTATGTGTGTTATATTTATTTAAGAATTTCATTAGATTTAAAATTGTTCAGTTTATTCTGAAAGTATTATTAACATTTAAGAATATTAATTGTTCAATAATTATGAATGTGAATATTATTATTTAACAATAAACACCTTCGTATGAAACTGCATTTTTAGAAGTATACCTAATATTTTTTTTCTTAACAATTCATATTATTATTTTTAATTATATAGATTTTAACAAACTTGTAAATGAGCCAAATGTTAATGCTGAAAGGAAAGCTGAAGAATTACAAACTGAGGAATCTTCAAATAATCAAAAATATTATGTGAGGAAATATAGATAGTAAATTATATTATTTATAACTTGCAAATTTATTTTTTTTTCTTTTAATTTTTTGGTTTTTAAGAATAATTCAAGTCATGGTAACGAATTTGAAGAACTGATATTCATGTCGTCATTGTCTACTTGGGATAATGATCCAGCCATTTTATCAAAAATATCGAGATTTACTCCGGAGATGATTGATTTGGTGTTGAAATGGGGTCCATGTCAACCAAAAAGTAATGAATTACCCAATGGTAAATTCCCTAAAGAAGCAAATCGATGTTTTCATGAATCGTGGTACTATAGAAATTTATCTGATGGAACTGAACACAGGGATTGGTTAACATACTCTCCTAGTTTAAACAAAATGTATTGTCTATATTGTATTTTATTTGGAAGACATGCCCAAAAAGCATGGGTTACAGATGGATTTCGTCAATTTCAAAATGGTACTATAGCACTGATTGCACATGAAACAACATCTGTACACGTAGAAGCCTCACTTCGTGTGAAATTGAGAGAATCCTGTATGCCCATACTTCCAATAATGGTGGAAGAAAGAAAGAAACAGGTAGCTTTCAATCGAGAAATAGTAAGACAACTTGTTGAGATAATAAAATATCTTGGATATCATTCATTGTCTTTCAGAGGACATAGAGAACAGTGGTCTAACATTATAAAAGGAAATTTTAAAGATTTAGTTGTCCTTTTGTCCACTCATTCGCCAGAAATTTCACTTCATATATCAAATCTCCAATTAAAAGGAAGAAAAGAATTATCTTTTATATCTTGGAATCAGCAAAATTTACTTATTAGCGCAATATCAGAGGAAATATGCACAATCATCAAATCTGAAATTAAACTTGCACGGTTTTTCAGTATCAGCATTGATACTACTTTTGATGTGTCTAGGAAAGAACAAGTTACATTTATTTTGCGTTATATAAACGAATTTGGAATAGTTTGTGAAAGACTTATTGGTATGAAAGAATCTGCTTATACTACTGAACAAGCTTTATTTACATTATTTTCTGAAGTTATGGAATCTAATGATTTGGATTGGAAAAAATATTTGGTCGGACAATCTTATGATGGTGCAGCTAGTATGCAAGGCAAGTATAATGGACTACAAACAAAAGTTAGAGAAATTAACCCTCAAGCAGTGTTCATATGGTGCCATGCTCATAGATTAGATCTTATAATAACATCTGCTGTTGGTTCTTGTTCTACAGCAGTTAATTTATTTGGGAATTTAGAAAAGCTCTTTGTTTTTATAAGTTGTAGTAAAAGACGTAATTCCATTTATCGTGAAAAACAAACGCTAAGATACCCAAATTCGCGTATAAGCTCTATTAAAAAAGTTGAAACAACCCGGTGGATGTCGCAAGCATTTGCACTTGACACTGTTTTAAAGACATTAGAATCAATTCTGGATACATTAGAGGATGTGAAGAATGTAGAAGGACAAGTGGATTATCGGGTTGGAGCTGAATGTAACGGACTTATTCAGTATTTGGAATCATTTATATTTCTTTTAACAGCCAATGTTTTCAAAAAAATTTTCGACTATGTCGAACCAGTTAGTCGAGCCCTTCAAGCACATGATATTGACATTTTAACAGCAATTGATTATCCGAAAATAATACAATATTTCAAGACTTTTACGATACGGCGAAAACCACAGCACAAGATTTAAATTTTGAAATAGAATTAAACTTGCCAACTAAAAGGCAGAGGAGAGTTCCACGTCAATCTGGTGAAACGAATAGTGATGATCCAATCAATGATCCTGTTGTTTCTTATAAAGTAAAAACATACTTTGTTATTATTGATAAAGTTTTAACCGAACTAAAAAAAAGGTTTCAAGATAACACCATAGATATTGCAAAAGATTTGGCATTAATATCCCCAAAGCTTATTTATGCTATGAGAAAAGAACTAAGTATTCCCTCCGATGCGTTTTCTTCTATTTGTGAGAATTACAAACGGTTCCTCAATAAAGATGACATTTTACGAGAGTATATCCAGTTCATTAAGTCTAATATTGAAATATCTGTTTCTGAAAAATTACCTGATTTTCTCCATACTACAAACTCATCATTTGAAGAAGAATCTAGTTGTGACGAATCAAATCAAGATGAAAATGAAACTGACAACGATTTGACAACTAATACAATTCAGTATTCAGGAAGTCTTTTAATAATGTATAAATTCTTTTCACTTAAGTCTTAAAGGCTTGAAAAGTATTTTTTCAAATTTGTATCAATTAATACAAATTGGTGTAACCTTACCAATATCAAGCGCTTCTACAGAGAGATCTTTTTCAAAACTAAAGATAGTTAAAACCAGACTTAGGTCAACAATGACTCAAAATAGGCTTGAAGATCTCTTAATTATATCATGTGAATCAGATATTAGTGTACAGACAGAAAATGTTGTAAATAATTTTGCTAAAAGGTCATCTGTATTATCTAAAGCTTTATCATTATAATAAATTACATTATAGTTTATATTTTACTATTTAAAGAAAAAGTTTTTACCCATATAAATGTTTATTTTAATTGTGTTCATGTACTACAATGTACTACATAATACTTAAATAGTTTAAAGTAATTTGAAATGTTTGAACAAAACTAAAAGTTATTCATCATAATATTATATAGTGTGATATAGGTAACTGTATTTATTATCAATAGGTAATGTATTTCGTAGGCAATAATACAGTTTTAACCAGGTTAAATTAGGTTAATAGGTTAAAATTATGATTTTGAATGAAGTACAAAAAAAAATGAGAATTTTGATTATTTCATTACCTCAACTTTGGATTGTATTAAAATGTGGTTTAGTTTTAAGGGGTGTTAACGGTGGTGGGTGGTGAGTGGTTGATTAAAATTATTTTTGCCAGACCATTTTTATACTAGTTCGTCGCCACTGGTGAATATTAAAATGAAACATAAGTATTACCACAGACTATATGCATTGTTCGTATAGTCTGTGGTATTACTATGCAATATTATATAATGTATGTTATATATAGGTACTATTATAGTTTAACATAGACAGAAGTCTATACAGTAGCATATTATAATAATTTAATATATCACTATTATTTTAGTAATATTACAAATTCAAAATTTGATAACATAATTAACTAATAAATTAATTTATATATAATACTATACACTTCCATGGTCTCTATAACTGCTTAAAAAAGATTTATTTTGTAACTTTTTTCTATTTAAGTTATAGCCTTTGTAGGTATAAGTATAATTAATAAATAAGGTGACTAGGAAATACAATTTGAAGTAGATCCAAGGTAAACTATATAATTACACGGGTAATTACATCAATAATACCTATCATCTTAAAAATCATATATTTTTTCTTTGAAATATAATTCAACTAAATAAAATACTCTTCTATTTTCTCTTTTATTAATTTCAGAAATAATTTACGGTCAAAAAAATCACTTCTTGATTTGTCAAAAAGACAAATTCGAAATCGCTTAAAATTAGAAATTGAACAACTAAATAAAATGAATCAATTGAAATCACAATATGATTATTCTTCTGGTATAAATGTTACTATTGAACCTTGTAATTATATTCACCAAAATAACAATAAAAATACTGAAATAAAGGTTGAAGTAACTCAAAATATATCTACTGATGCCATTGCTATTGTTGACGAATCATTTGATTCAGAACATGAAGTTTCTCAAAATGTACATTCTACAGAATTTAGTAATTCTATTTCATCATTTCATGAAATTTCAGTAGATACTTCAATGAATGAATTCACTAAAACAAATTTAGAAATAAACCATAGTATCCCATATCATGAAGACATTTTCAGGGAAACTTTAGCATGTGTATCTCAAACTAATGAAAATTTTGAAATAAATTTTGTCAATAATATATCTCGTTGGAAAGTCGAAGAGAACATATCTCATACTTCTTTCACGAAATTACTAAAGATTCTTAGAACACACCAAAGTCTTGATTTTCTTCCCAAGGATTCTAGAACTGTTCTTCATACCCCCAAGTTTACAATGATTAGAAATGTTAACCCAGGTCATTATTGGCACAGGGGAATTAAATTAGGAGTTCAACAATTTTTTAAAAGAAATGCACCCTTTACTGAACCAACTATTGAACTAGTGATAAATGTTGATGGACTACCAATATCAAATTCGTCTCAAAGTCAGTTATGGCCTATACTCGGATCTGTATTAGGCTATAATGATGTTTTTATAATTGGAATATACCACGGAGATACAAAACCAGCTGATAGTATGGAATACCTTAAAGATTTTGTTGTGGATGCTAAGCTCTTGGTTGAAAATGGTATAACATTTGAAAGTATGCATTATGCATGTATTATTTCAGCAATATCAGCAGATAGTCCTGCAAAAGCTTTTTTGTTAAACATAAAAGGACATTCAGGATATGGCAGTTGTACAAAATGTACTACACATGGTGAATATAAAGAAAATCGAGTCTGTTTTCCTTTTAAATCTGGTATTAAGCGACTTGATTCTGATTATGAAACAAAACTTGATAATGATTTTCACATGGGGCGTAGTGCATTGGAGGATATTCCTAAGCTTGGATTAGTCACAAATGTCCCTATGGATTATTTACATCTAATTTGTATAGGTATCTGTAAAAAACTTCTTAATATTTGGTGTAATGACAAAGTTTCAGTAAGATTACCTTTTAGAAAAAAACAAATTATTTCCGAATCATTGATTGCATTGAAAACCTATATTCCGGTAGAGTTCCAGTGAAAGCCTCGGAGTCTTCGCTACTTACCCGACTGGAAAGCGACGGAATTTCGTCAGTTATTGTTATATACAAGGCCTGTCATTCTTAAAACAGTTTTAGCACCAAATGTGTATGAAAATTTTTTATGCTTACATGTAGCAGTCACTATCCTATGTTCTCCACAACTTTCTTCTAATGAAACAAATTTATTTTACACTGAAGAACTGATACAATATTTTGTAAACACATTTAAATTTATTTATGGTTCCCACCATGTGTCACATAATGTGCATGGATTATTACATATAGTTGATGATGTTAGAAAATTTGGTGTTTTAGATAGATTTAGTTGTTTTAAGTTTGAAAATTATAATCAAATATTAAAGAAACTGATTCGTAAAAAAGATAAACCATTACAGCAAATTTCAAGACGATTAGAAGAAGCAAATTATTGTAAGTTAGACTCTAAAGTAGACAATTCTTTAAGAACAAACCAAGTAGTTCTAAAAACAAGACATAATCTAGGGCCAATCGTAGATGGTTGCACAGACATACAATATAGATCAATTATATATCATAAACTTACTTTTAGTGTGTTGGGAAAAGGAAATAAGTGCTGCTGCTTATTTAATAACAGTATTGTTTTGATTTTAAATATAGCTTACCACAACATGCTTCAGGGATATGTGATTGTGGGAAAAGAATTTTTAAATAAAGTTAACATTTACAAATTTTGATTTTTTTAATGATCCACCAGGTTTACTATATTCTTTATCAACTATGTAATGTAATTTTTTGCACATGTTATTTACTGTAACTTTTGCTCATCTTGGGCGTAATTAATAAATAAATAAATAAAATAAAAATAAAATAAAATAAAGTTAACATATATGAGTCTCCGCGTGAGTCTAGTTTATTACGTATTTATAAGGTATCCACATTGTCTGAAGTAAAATGCTGGTCAATCCATGAGATCAAAGCAAAGTATTTTCTATATATGTCTCAAAAAAAGTATTTTGCTTTTCCAATGCTTCATACAGAACAAGATGAGAGGCCTGTAATATAAGTTTCATTTTAATACAATATATTTTTTGTACATACATACATACCATTTGAAAATAGTTTTATATATTAAGTCTTATAAATTTGTACTATTCATATTTAATATTTGTAACTGAATGTATACAGTTAAATATAATTGTGTTTTTAAATATGCTTATAATCTTTCTATTATTTACAGTAGAAAAATATGTTATTCTATTGTATGTATAGTTATAAATATTATATAGATAATTATTCCCTTAGTTTTAATTTATGTATATTCTATAACTTAAAATCAAATTTATAGTGGAATGACGAAATATAGTTACTACAAATATATTGTTGTGGAGTTTGATGATGAGGGGATTCAAATTATTCCAAGGAATTGGTTGATACACAATGGCAGTGCTACAAAATTTCCTCCACTCACCACTAACAATATAAGATATGAAAAGTTTTGTACAAAAATGGTTGAACCTAAGGATAATTGGAATACTTTTAATTTAAAAAGAATTCTTGCGTCTTGTGGTTCGTATTTCAATATTTTATATGCAAACACTCATTTACTGAGAAATATATACTTTGTCAATTGTTTGTTTATATAGATGATTTTCTAGCCGCAAAGAAAAAATTAAAGAAAGCCGAAAACCAAACAGATTTGGATAGCACTGATATTGATGCATCAAAAATCAAAAGAAAATATACTGCTGCTAAAGTTTTGGAATCAGATTCAGATGAGTTCTGCAATCTTCAGAAAAATGTGCCAGGTAATACATCCTGTATAATTCATAACTAGCTTTAAAATTGCATATAATTTATGTAATTTTATTGGTCAAACAATTTCAAATAAAACATAATATATTTTTTAATTTATATTTATGAGTTATTAAAACTGTTTTTAGATATATTTTTTAGTTACATTTACTTTTTCTATTTATTTTCAGCCATAAAAAAAAAAAATTAGTGAAACTTCAATAATTAGTAAAGGTACATTTGTTCAGTGCATTTAAAAATTATTAATCTTATTTAAATTAAAATATGTACTTATAATGTTGTGTGTAATGTTTTAAAACATATAGGTTTCCCTGAGGGTTTCAAACAAAATAAAACTAAGCAAATCTTATCAGTACCAAATCCTCCTGTTAATGATAAAGGTATTTTGCTATAAGCTTATTTTAAAATTTTATAATAAATTGTAATTATGTATTTCATTATTTATTATTTCTTTATTTAGTGAGTCATTTTGGGCATAGTCTACAATTGCCAAATCCTCCTCAGTTATATAAAGGTATTATTTGTTTTTAACTTGCATTTTCTCACATGGATAACAGCATTGATATAATTTTATTTCCAGACAACTATGAAAGTCATGAAGACAAATTAAACAGTCAAAGTTCATCACCTGATATGTTCAATAATTATGATCCTCAGTTTGGTTAGTGGAATTATAATTACAAATTATTTATATACTTTTAATAATTAATTAATTTTTGTTTATATTTTTAAATATAGAATCATTAATTATTAATGATTTACTGGCTAATAACAGTAAACCAGCAGAAGTCCCTATTCAAGACCACTTAATTCCCATCAACACCAGTACACAACAAAATGTAAAAATGAACATATCTGGTGAGAAAACCCTTTGTTTTATTATTTTTTTTATTATTAATTAATTTTTGTTTTTATTTTTAAATATAGAATCATTAATTACTAATGATTTATTGGATAATAACAGTAAACCAGCAGAAGTCCCTATTCAAGACCACTTAATTCCTATAAATGCCAGTACACAACAAAATGAAAAAAATTAACATTTCTGGTAAGAAACCGTTAGTTTTATAATATTTTACAATTAAGATAAAATAATTAATCTATTTATTTTTGTTCTATTGAATATTTTTATCATATAAATTTATTGGTGTATTTGCAATAATTTAAATATAAGATACCACTTTTCTAGAAAACACTGAGGTTATTATAATATCTGGACAAAATAACAACAATAGTTCTCCCGTGCTCTCAACTGATGAAATGAAATCTTTATTGATAAATATAAATGGTAATTTTTCTTTTTTTTCCTTTTTATAACTTTAATGCCGAGTTGCATGAACAGTCATTTAACATTTAACGAATCAATAGTGAGCCAATGGTCCCTTAAACATGAATTAGTAGTCTGTGATTGGTTCATTAAATTTTATTGAACTATTAAATTAATAAATTGTTCATGCTACTAAGCATAAGATTTGTAATAATACCAAAATGTATCATACATATTTATATATTTTTATTATTATTGTTATGTAAGGTCCATTAATGGATGTAACAAATCAAAATCATTTAATTGAAAGTGTTTGTAAAATGCAGTTCAAAATTAACCAAATGTTACTTGTATTAAAAAATATCAATGATAATAAAAGAGAACTCAAGAATACATCTGTAAACTCAAACAAAAATACTGATTTAAACATGCATGTTTACTTTCCTATTGATACTGAAGATGCACTTTTATCTATTGAAGTTAAATTAGTAAATGACGATGACTTTAAAAAACAGCTGGTAATAAATATAATTGTATTTCTCTATTTTACACTTCAATATTTTTTTAAATTTTTATTGTTTTCAGATATATGAGTTATCAAAAATTGGAGGTGAATCTGTAAAACAAAAAACCTTTAATGCATTAAAATTTTTGATAACTAATAAACTTGCTTCTTGCATGACATATGCTGGGATAAAAAAGAATAAACGAGGTTTCAAAACACTTCAACTTCATAATATAGTTATTGGTAAGTTTTATACAGAGTCTTTATTAATTTATCTATTTAAATTTTTTTTTTAAATTTTTAAAAGATGTGATAAGAAACAGTTCTGAAAAAGCAACTAATCATAAGGTGATCAAAGAAATACATAACTGGATACGCCGGGCTTCTGAACGATATAGAAATGAACTGACGAGACATAATGATAAAGATTTAGAAGTAATGATGACTGAATGCGGCCCCGAACATGGTGATGAATCATGTTCAGATTAATTGTTAAATTCCTATTATTAATAGTTTTTTTTATGATTATAATAAATAAGTATGGAAGTGTACCTACTTAAGTCAATATTTTTTGTTTTTCAGTTATAAGTATTATATTATATTATAATATACCTTATAATGTTGGTTTTTTTTATAATTTTAATTAATAACATTATAAAAAACATGTTTTTACAATTTATTTGTGATTATATTATTTTGTTGTTATATCCCCGTGTCATTTTTTATGAATAATATGAAAAAATATGGGTAACATGGGTATACATTTTTTTCTTCATATTTATTAAAATCAACTTTTTATTTTTATATCATCATTATTACTTATTAGGTTTTAAAATGTTTAATGGTATTCTACTCGTAATTCGTATATTCTATATTTACGTTATATCTTATAATATATAGGCAGTCAAAATATGACTAGGTGTTTAAATTATAAATCGATACAATACCCACACCCAGGAAAAAAAGCTTTGAAATTCTTATATATAGTATACTTTCTACTCTATAAGTATACTTCCTAGAAAATATAGAAGGTATACTGATGTTTATAAAATATATGTCAAAAATATATAAATAAAGCCATCCAATGTATATTCATGAAATGTATAAAATGGTGCAATTAAAGATATCCTGTGGGTGATGATTATAGACATCAAAAAGGTTTAAAAAATGCTATCACCTGGATATCATTAAGAACTTCATATGGTCCAAATTAAGTAATCTTGTGGATATCTATTAAAAGATGTACTATATACACGGAAATTTGGATAGCCAATAAGTTACCCAGAAGATATCAAAATAAGTTGTCCAGAATCTGTCTTTCCCGAAATTGGGATATCATTTAGATATCGTTTGGATAACTTAGTGTTGTTAGGGTATTTACATTAGTTCACATTTTTTAATGACTGGAAATATATATTTTTTTAAATTAACCATTTCATAAAGAAAAAAACAACTAGATATAAAAATTAGTTTAAAAAGATTTCAAACACTGATAAATTTGACGTTTAAGTTTTTATTAAATTGTAAACAAGTACCTACCATTAAAAATATTCATCATAACACAATGCATTTAAATGAACACACATTATTTCAGATGGAAATGATAAACTCATTAGTTAAATAATCATAGGTATTATAATTTATATTATATTTTATGTTTTAGTAACCGAGCACTTACCTAGTATTTTATTAAAGTATCGATCCATAGACCCCGATAGCTTTTTTTTTTTGTTCTTCTTTTCCTAATTTAAGTTTTCGTTTAGCCGCCCCGCTTAAATATTGCTGCGACATATTAGTTATTACCTATCAAACTTTTAAAACAATTACATTTAAGTCTAAATAATATTCATGAAAATTAAAAAAGAAGTTTCGAATGTTATAAATTATCACATTAATGCTCACCTATTCAAATACACGTGTGACTCGTGTGAGCGACGAGCGTATAAATTTATTAACCACGGTACTGACTACTGACAAAATATATACAAATGTAATAACGGCTAAAGCATAATATTCATAATAATAAAATAACAAGATAATAATATTGTCATAAATAATATATGGTAAAGCGATCAGTGACGTGCGGGCACAACGCTAACATGTACATGTACGACAACATTGGACAAGAATAACTATATTAGTTTATTTATAACATTTGTTTTTCGATATTCATTTCCGTGGATAACTGAATAATCTAAACCAATAGTTCTAAAAATGGTAATTGTGGGAGCGAAATGCATCACCAACGACCGGTTAATCAGTAAATACTGGGCTGGAAGAAATCTATAAATAGTTATTATGTATCAAATATTTCCGATGTTCGAACAATTTTCTATTATTATTATTTTAATATGACGTATTGAGGTGTAGAATAACTTATACTAGTATAAGGTCTATGGGAATTATAATTTATTAAGAATAATTAATTTAAAAAAAAATTTTCTACAATTCGCGGAGATCGGGGGCATACACAAGTATACTAATAGATAGGCAACCACAATGATATTATTCGGGACATTGAACACTGCGCTCCCGGTGGCTGGTGAATGAAACTTGGATCCCTTCTCTCCAGTCTCCACCAACCCAAGACTATGCGCCGCCGCCGCGTATATAGATTGCCAACCCCGGGCGCTAGGCGCATTAACCATTGTTAATTATTATTTTAAATACTCATTTGAAATTAATAAAACAAACACCAAAAAAAGCGGGTAAGTAGGTATCGCTCTGCTGTATATTAGGGGGTGGGGTGGACCTCAGACTATGGTAGGTTAAATTTGAATGCAATGATAGGTATCATTGTATACGAAAAACGATTCTGAACGAAGATGATTTGTCAGTTTAGGATATATTATATTTAAATATTGTCAAATATTCTATTTTGAAACAAATAGTATAGTTTTTATATTATGTTACTATGGTTACTATGGCCAACATTCGCATTATGAGCGTATGAAATTTAATTTAAATTTTGACATATTTCGTATAAATTCGAACTTTAAACACTTATAAAAAAAAATTGTGACTAACGATTTCGGATTTTTTTTTATCACTTTAAGAACAACTTATAAGAAACCTTGTATTGAATTTTCAAGATTTTCTGGCCACCCAAAAAATTTTTATCGGCATTTGAAGAAAAAAAAACTTAGAAAAGTCGAAAATTTCAATTGTCTATTAGTAGCTTAAAAATGGTCAAAATATTTTGAAAAATTAACTGTAAAGAGATAACCATAATATAAACATTTGGTGAAAATTTCAAGTATTTACAATAATTCGTTTTTGAGTTACAGCAAAATCAAAAAATCGATTTTGTCGAAAAGTGGTTATTCCGTAAAATTTACATTTTTCTGTCATTTTTTTTTGTTTTTCTCGATTTTTTTGAAAACTATTAGAAAATTTTAATTTTGACCCCCCTAAAGTACCAACTAGATTCAATTCCCTATTCAAAGAGGGGCTGAAGTCAAAAATCGGAGCATTATTACTGCTCCAAATGTTGTCGTCAGACACAAAAAAAAAAATCACATCATAGTAAAAGCAATACATTCATCACTTCGTTCAGAATCTAAAATAATGTACACCTTCTCTTAGATCGAAACCTCTATTATAAAAAAAAAAAAAAAAAAAAAAAAACACACATCATAGTAAATGCAATACATTCATCACTTCGTTCAGAATCTAAAATAAAATTAACAAAGTGAATAAATGAAATAAACATACTAAATAATATACTATACATATATAGTTATAGCTTGATAAAATAAACATATTATGTCTAGGCAATGGGAATATTTACACATATTTCAATCCTAAAATTAACAAAGTGAATAAATTAAATACACATATTAAATAATATAATTTACATATATAGTTATAGCTAGATATAATAAACATATATCGAGTCAATGATATAATTACACAAATTTTACACTTATTTCAAAATTAAAATTAACAACGTGTATAATATAATATAATAATAACATCTTAAGAGGATCTTTTTTTTTTAGAAAACAGTTTGTACCTATCAAAATCATTTATTTTAATTTTATCCGATTCATTTTTACTTAAATTTATTTTGCCAGATAAAATTCTATTTATTTGCGTACACCAATTATGTACCATTAATTTTACCGTAAAATTAACAAATTTTTGTGGAAACATTAATTTATGGTCAGGACTTGACGTTATGTATTTTATATCAACCTTTTCTTCAATAATATTAATTAACTCTATTTTCAAATTTTTATGATGGCAAATATTAGGTAGATTATGAGAAATAATATTAATTACATTTTGCACCAACGTACAAAAATTAAAATTCAGATATTTTTTTTAGATATTTACCATTATGTTTAGTCTCTAGCCTGAATTAATTTATGGTCATTTGACCCTTTTGAACAAATTTCATCTAGACATATACGGCAGTTTTTAAACAAGACAGAATTCAACTTTTTCACAATATATCCTGCTATATAGTTCTGGGTTTGATTCCCTAATAATGTTAAATTATAATCATTGTCTACAAACTTTTTTGGCAAACCATCAGCGACTCGTTCTTCAATTTCACGTTCGATAGTATTTGCTTCACAGTTTGTAAACGTTTCAAATAATGTTTGGTAAGAAGTCAAACAGCCGCCTGAGAAATCTTCTTCGCAGTTACTACCTGGAGAATGTGCTAACATAAGGTTGTTGAGGAGTAAGGTCTTGAATGCTGTAATCTTGTATGCTGAGGAAAACATTTCGCATGTCGGATTATTATTTCTATATCCTAAAGCCCGTATTGCAACGAATAAATTCTCCAAAGTATCTTGGTTCAAATGTCTTGGCAACAATACCTTAATATTGTTGTCATTTAATGTTTTGAATATATTTTGAAAACCTGTTTTGGATTAATAAATAATTAGGTAAATAATACACTTACTAAAAAAAGTTGAACTTACTTTTAATAGTTTTAATCCAATTCTTTAATGTGGGTGGTTGTGGAGTACATGGTTTGTTAGTAGAAGGATTCACAAATTTCATGGTACTCAAAACTTTCAAAGACTCTTCCCACAATTTGTGATGCGGAGAATTTTTTTTTACTCCTGATCTATAAATCTTTCCGTCAACTACTTTGTCAAAGTTTCCATTAACTGAGTCAAATAATTTGTCAAAGAATAAACAAAATTTTGCAGTGTCTCCAGCTGTATCTCCAAGAATATTTTGAGCTGTGAAATACGTTTAATGAAACAAAGTTATATATTATATTAATTAATTTTATTTTGATTTCACTCACTTCCTAAGAATGCCATAATGGATGAAACTCGTTGGCTAAACACTTGAACAGCATTTCTAACTTTCATTTTTGGAATTTCTGTAGGTATGACATGTTGTCTAGTCAACCTAGGCAACGTTTTAACATCTTGTATGTTGCTGTCCAATTCATATAGCTTCACTAAATCACTCAATTGAGCTAATTTTTCACCGTCAACATTAAATATTACATTTTTTGTCAATAAATTGTTATGGATTCCTTTCAAAAGGTGTGGTGTATCATATAAGTGAAAAATTTTAACTAAATTGTTATGGCTATTAGATTCACATTCTATTTCATAGAAATCGCCATAAAATGATTCATTCTTTCTTAAATAACGTGCTTTGGTGTCGTTCATAAGAATATTAATAGCTACTGTATTGGTCGCTCCTTGATCACAAATACTTGATATTATATTCAATCCAGTTGAGTGTACTGCTCGAACTACCTCTCGGATTTGATTAGCTAAATCATATCTATTTGTTGTACTTTTACAAAGTGAATAACAAATAGGTTGTTTAAAGTTTTTGACAATTCCACGCACCATAAACACTAAGCCATGATCAGCAAATTTTTGAGTTTGTGTGGACCCATTGTCTTCAAAACCATAAATTCTTCCCTCACTGTTATTAAAATTCAAATTTGGATTTAAACTAACTTCGTCAAAAACAATTGAGCAAAACCTGTGTTGAGTTTTAAGTTTTTGAACATTAATTTTTAGTACGTTCAGCAATCTCTGATCTATCCCAGTACATATTGGAATTAATGACATCATTGTAGAAAGAGTTCGTTTACAAGGCAGAATAAACATCTTGCACAGCAATCTGTATGATTTTGGGCTTTGCTTATACAAGGACAAACTTAATAATTTTTCGTCTAATGTAAAACGACGTCCTTTTGGTTTGTTCTTTGTTTCTCTTAGTTGTAATTTTGTAAAAATTTTGGCAGCAGTAGTCATCTGGTCTTAATCATGTATATTTAAAAAATTGCTAGCACTTTTCAAACGTTCTTTAAAAGAGTTACATTTTCGGCGTTCTTGGTATAGGAGTTTTTGAAGTTTCAAACCATCTTTGTATAGAGATTTACATTTTGGTGTAAGTCTGGAGGTTCGGTTTATACCATTTTATGCAAGAGACCTAAAGCAAATTATAATTTTAAATTAACATATACCTAATAAAAAAATTAACATTTATATTAACCAGGTTTATAATAGCCAGATTTTAAGCAAGCAGCGCTTCCACTACTAAAAGCAATTTCTGAATCAGGAACACTACCATTATCTGTAGATAAGTGAAAAATGAACAAACTAATTAATGATAAATGAAAAACCCAAGACTTGCTGTTGGTTGCAAATTGTTGTTTAATAAAACAGGGTTGCTACTCATTTTTTTCTTGTGAATCAAATAATTTATGTATGACCTATTTACGTGGAACCTTGTTTTACATTTTTAATCATTAGCTATATCAATATATAAATATATTGTTACTATAGCAATTGAAATATATTAAAAATATATTGTTATAATTTTTTTTATAAGCATTTAATGTTCAAATTTTAACTAAATTTATCAAGTTTAAAATTTAATAATTATTTTGTAGTTAATAACCTTTATAAATGTGAGGCGTCAGTGAAAAGTGCAAACAAAGTGAAAATAGCGATACATAGTGAGTGTGTAGCAATCCTGATATAAGCTCATGCATTGCAAGCATTATTAAATTGCAATTTTTTATAAAACTTTGTTTTTTAGTAGGTACATACAAACCAGGTCAACGGTGGAGCATTGAATATTATATTTCGTTGCACCAGTAGATTCATTAAGTTCCTCTATGCCAGAAATATTTAAATTTGTAGACATGCAGCTGGTGTGAATTGGTATAGGCATAACAGAATCAGCTAAAAAAGAAATTGAATTAGTAGATATTAACTACATTTAAATAGGAACTTATTTATTACTTGCACTTTGATTGGCCATATGGAGATGTGGGAATGCATTACGATTTATGACTTTTGTCCCAGGGCTGAAATTGTCTTGACTAAGATGATTTGAACATACTCTGCGCTTTTCATAAATCACAGAAGACTCCATATCCTTAAGCGGCCCTCACACGATCAATATTACTGACAGTATTTTGGATACTGTCAGTATTATTGATCGTGTGATGTGAGTACTGATGTACTGTCAGTATGAAAAAACGATACTGATGACTGATGAAAAATTCGGATATCGAATCGTCAGTATTTGTTTACTGATGATGATGTTGATAGTGTGAGGTCGATATTGACATTTCGTCAGTATTGACATCGCAGCGATGGGTGACGCACGCTGTGATGAACTTCCAAACGCGCGCGAATGCCGTGACCAACAATTACGTGATTTTATATCTAAGTATAAAGATTTAAAATGTTTATGGGATATTCGTTGCAAAGACTATAGTCTTAGAGAGAAAAAAAAAGATGCTTATAATGAATTATTAGTTGTTTATAAGTTAATTAAGCCTGAAGCATCTATAGATGATGTAAAAAAGAAAATCAATACTTTACGAAGTAATTTCCGTAAAGAATTAAAAAAAATTCATGACTCTAAAAGAAGTGGTGCTGGAGCTGACGACATTTATCAACCTTCGAGTTGGTTATTTGAAGAACTGGCGTTTTTGGCCGATTTGGAAAAACCAGTAGATAGTATTTCATCGATAAATGACGACACAAATAATGACAAGGTAGATATTTTATTTTATTTTTAAAAATATAATAAAAGAATAATACAAATATAAAATAGTTAATGTTTATTTATAGTTAATGTATTTTATTAATATTAAACTGCCATGGGACTTGACCTTCTTCACAGAAATAATCGCAATATTTATCTCTTACAATTTTCGCATCTGCACTTTTATTTCGAATAGGATTTCTTTGCAATGGAGTTAACACATTTTCGGTTATTTCATCGCCAATTTGAAGTTCGCCTGTCTCCAAATTTTCTGTTATGAGTACATTTCTTGAACAATAAAGATGTTTATTATTTTCTATTAAGAAGTTATGCAAATAACAGCAGGCTAATGTAATTATAGATGCTTTATCTGATTCGAGGTTTATTGGTTTTTGAAAAACTCCAAATCGACTGGCTAGTATTCCGAAATCGTTTTCTACCACACGACGGGCACGCGAAAGGCGGTAATTAAATATACGGCGCTTATTTGTCAAATCATGTTGACTATATGGTTTCATAAGATTAGTCTGTAATGAAAATGCCTCGTCACCAAGAAATACATACGGGTATTTTTCAACAGTAGTTGTTAAACATGACGGCGGTGGAATGTTTAAAGTATGGTTTTGAAATTTTTCCCAAAATTTGGTATAATATAGTACTCCTCCATCCGAAATTCGGCCATTAGCGCCAACATCAACCATAATAAACTGGTAATTTGCATTAACTATTGCCATTAATACGATACTAAATGTACCTTTATAATTATAATATGTAGAACCAGAATTTTGAGGTTTTTTTATATTAACGTGTTTACCATCGATAGAGCCGATGCAGTTTTCAAAGTTCCATTTGCATCCAAAATCATTTGCTATACTTTTCCATTGTTCAGTAGTCTGCGGAAGCTGAAATATATTAAATAATACATTTTTTTACAGAATATATATATATTTTTTAATTTGCTTAATATTATTTGATTTTAGAGAGGTGATAATGACAGTGGACTAGTTGAGATAAATGATAATTCATCATTCTTAACACCAAAATCGAAAAAACTAAAGACTTCATCAAATGTGGCTCAACAAAACGAATTGTTATCCTTGGCATGTGGTTATTTAGCTAAAGACAATAACCAAGGTAGTCATTTGGACATAGTAAAAGTGTGGGCTAGTAAACTCGCAACTTTGGATTCAAATCAAAAACTATTTGCAGAAAAAGCTATAAATGACATTTTGTTTGAGGCTCAACTTGGGACATTGAATAGAAATTCAGTTCACATTAACCCACAAAGTACTACTGGAAACTACATTCCGTCATTGACAGAATCAACAAACTTTAGTCGCTCAACAACACCATTAATATGGACGGATCATTCTAGAAGTACATCGGCAGAAAATGTAATACCACTTTCCGAAAATTTATCAACATATTTTACAAGTTTTAATGAACAAGCCTATCAACAATAATTTGTGTATAATTACTAAATCATTATAACTATGTACAAATGATATTTTAAAAACTAATAAAATGTGCTGTTTATATAATTAAAATAATTATTTATTATAAAACATTAATAGGTATAATTTTATTAACCTGAATGCGATCCTTGAGAACAGTAATTACAGCTTTGCAGGTTTCCATCACGATTTCACTTATGGTTGTTGGTGCTATGACTGCAGAATATTTCAAGTCTTCAAACGATCGCCCAGTTGCAAGGTATCTTAGAGTAAGAGCCAGCCTTTGATTTGGAGGAATACTTTCCCTCATATTAGTATCTTTCTTAATAATAAGTGGTTCTACCATGCTTAGTAATTTATTATAGATGTCAATGTTCATTCGAAAATAATTCTGGTAGTCTTTTGGGTCGGAAAGCTGGATTTCTTTTAAAAGGTTTAAATGACAATACTTCTTACGTTTGCTAATCCATTCTTTTACCCATCGCTTCCTATTAGTTATCCGTTTACTTGGAATAGAAAACGCTAAAATAATTGCTATGCACGCTTTACGACGATTTTCGTCCATTATAATAAAATTATTGTTTTTCAAATAACTAAAGACACGTTTACAAAGATTAAAGTAATTGACAATCGTTGTTCAACGAAGTTTGCACCTTCACTAGTCGAATGCCAAATAAACTAAGTAATGACAATAACCTACTGACCATGTGAGGAGTACACTGTCAGTAATGTAAATACTGTCAATAATTATACTGTCAGTAATATTGATCGTGTGAGGGCCGCTTTAAAGTCATCATTCCCTATCACTTCCGACCATTTTTTAAACATCAACAATTTTTTTTGGGGGTTGGGAAATCTATGTGATGTTCCACCTAGATTCAGGTGTTATAAAATAAAATATTTAAGTACTTAGTTTGAGCAAAAGATTATTCATTATAAATTAAAATGCTAAATACATTTATTTTAAAGTTATGTTATACTATGTTTCTGGAGTATTTTATTTTATTTATTTATTTATTTCAGCCAAAATTAATTACAATTATATGATACAATTAGTAAATTATTAAATTAAGAATACATTAACAATAGCCGGTGTGCTGTTTGTTTTCATTTTAATAATATAGGTATTAGGTACATAGGAACATATCAATTAGAAATACTAGAACAGGTAATATATATATAGTATAGGTATTAATATATTATATACCTAGTAATGATCAGTGTTCGGATTGGATAAGTAATTTTTTTTATCTAGATACAGATAAGATAATGCAAAATAAATAATAAATGGGAAATAACCACAGTAGAAACTGGAAATAACTAATAATATAATCGTTATTTGTACTTACTATTAAATATAACTTTACAAATAATTTTAAAAACTGCATTATTTGTAAACCATAAACTGTTTGAGAGTCTGAATACAAATTTTAAAATGCGTTTGTACAATTTCGTGATTTTTATCAATAAAAAATGTATCTAGATGAATTTATTTAGATTAGTAAAAAAAATATAATACCATGTAACTAATAACTATTTATCTAAACAAGTCCGAACACTAGTAATGATGTACCTCATATTAACAGTACTGGATTGTGTGCACAGAACTTAAAATACCTACATTTTGCAATATAATATACGATATCAAAATTAGTAATAAATTAAAAACACTTACCCTTATACGAGCAATCTTTTATACAACATTTGTATGCTGCACGACCCATCGAGATTGTTTTGAAAATTAAAACGAAATACGAATTACAAAACTCAATAATTCGCCAAATCACGATAATTTGCAAATCAAGTGAAAAATGTTAAAATGAAAAAATCCGTTGGAACATGGAAAATACAAAATTGTGCACTATCACCAGTTGGCAGTTGAGTGTTGACCATAGAAAATATATACCTAGAAGGCGAACTCCACTCATTTTTTGATACCAGTGCGACACTAGCGCTAAACGAATTTCTTTTGCAACAAATATCGATAGTGCGTTTTATCGACAGCTAGATATCTGTTATCGATTTTTTGACAGTATCGATATTAATGAGTTAGTTTATTATTTTATATTTAATTAAAATAAATTATTATCATTATTATGGATATTTAATACTTTTATAGTCTTATTATTTTATAATATAAAACAACATAATATTATGTACAAAGTAATCAATTTATTTTCACAACCAATTTACATTTAATGTGATGAAATTAAATACATTTAATATAGGTATATAAATTGTCATAGAAACATGGTTAATTTTAATACATAATAATACAGATAGAAAAAACATTACAATTATAATAATATTAGATTGAGAAAAATATTTACCAACTTAATATATTACATTTTAAAGTTGCATTTAATATACATAAATTGTCATAGATAGAAACATAGTTAATTTGAATGCATGATAAAACAAATAAAAAACAATACAATTATATAAATATAGATTATAGATTGAGAAAACTAATTTAATTACCAACAAATATATTAGAAGTGGTACATTATGGATATGGGACTTGTAAGGTATAACTTAATATAACTATTAACAAAATTAAAGACATGGTCACATGGATAAACTAGAAAACCATAAGTTAATATAATTACTTAAACTAAAAATAATATATAAAAATTTACTTTAAATTAATTTCTTCTTTTATGTTTTAAGCAATAAATAAGAGCTAACTCTTTAAGAGTATCACTTTTATATACATTGCGGTCTAAGCCATTTAAAATCTTATTTATATTTTTTACATAAGTAAATAAAAAGAAGTTTTTAAATTTTTCAAAAATTACACTTTTTAAATCATGTTTTGGACATGTAATACAAAATTCAACATTTATTTCAAAAAGTAAAATTAAAATTTTACCTATATTGGCTTGACCAAAATTAGGTAAAATATTTTTTGTAATATAAAACATTTGATTTATAACATTTTTAAACTTATCAGAAGGATAAAGTAATGATTTTTTGGTGAAATCCCTATTAAATCGTTATTTTCAACATTACTAATCAATTCATTTTTACAAAGTCTACAAAAATGAGTGTCTTTTAGTACTGAACGAGCCAAATATCCAGATATATAACCTATTGTCATATCAGTAAGATGTGTATACTTTACTGAAGTTGGTAAGTCAATCATGGTTATATTAATTAAATTTACATCTATATCATTTTCATTAATAAGAAGGGTAGAACTTTCTATAAAGTTCTTAAGATTATATTGTCGTATATGCACTTTTAAAGTGATATACCTTTACCGATAATTGAGTAATTTGATCCTCAATATATCGATATCGCTACCTTACTTGTTTAGACTTTTAATCTTCAAAGACCATAAATTAACCGGTTACAGATTAGATTAAAAGAATACAACTAACATAGGACTACTTTCACCGTCTAAACTTTAAATCGTCAACGACCATAAATTAATCGGTTATAGATCAGATTCAAAGAGTATACTTAGAATTGTGTGGCTACTCAAACAAAACATATAATTTTTCACGACGGAAACACTTTTATTCAAAAAAACACAAAAATAATTATTAAACGTACCGCAGTAGTCGTATACCACGACTGCCCTCCTTTTACTATATTTCTGCCTTATATCTAGTTTACAAATTAACTGCCTCAGCACATTTGCTTCCCTGGCCTACATTACTATTTTATTTATAAACAAATATTACTACACTTATTACTACACCCCCCTATGTTAATTTAAAAATATGCCCTCATATTTTATGCTTAATACTAATATAATTATAATACATGTATTTATTTTATATATGTATATATATGTGTGTAATGTGTATTAACATCATTACATTATCACAAATTTTGAATTTATAGTAGGGTTTTTTTTTTTTTTTTTTTTTATTAGATACAATAAGATGTTCCTAGCCTTGGCTATCTACATCTATTGATATTACAATTTTTAACCATTTTAACAAGATTATTAATTTATATAAAATTTAAAATGTATGATAGTATGATTAATTTGCTAGATATCTAGTGTAATATGTACCTATATTAGTGATAGTTACGCTGAGACGTAATTGACTATAATTAAGTAACAGTGAACTGATATAATAATGTTAACCATAAAAGGGTATAAACAGATATAATTTAATACATAACAAGTTATAAAACTTAATATTAGAGTATTAGACGCTACGAGTAACAAATAGCTGCTGTATTTTGTGTGGAGTTATTAAACCAGAATGTCATGTGGACGTCCACGTTTTAATCTACGTTGAGGCGGATGTATGTGAAGTTTATGGTGAAGTGAGTCATTATAATAAGTAAGTTTTTATTTAGGATTATCTGGATTTTGGCTTAGGATGAAATTTACAATTTGTTCAAAACCTTTCTTGATCTTTTCGTCTATTAATTGTTTGTCGTTCTTCTTTAATTGTCTCCGATACTTATTAATATTGAATGGTCTTTTGTTCTTTTTTAATTCTTTTAAGTTGAATTCAACCCTTTTTATAGATTTTTTTATTTTTTTTATCATATCCACATTTTTGTTGTTGTCTGACATCTGAAATGTTTATAGCATGATATTAATATTTTAAAATATTAATTGTTGTTTTTTTTTTTTTTTTTTTTTTTTTTTTTTAATAGAGGTTTCGATCTAAGAGAAGGTGTACATTATTTTAGATTCTGACCGAAGTGATGAATATATTGCTTTTACTATGATGTGTGTTTTTTTTTTTTTTTTTTTTTTTAATAGAGGTTTCGATCTAAGAGAAGGTGTACATTATTTTAGATTCTGAACGAAGTGATGAATGTATTGCTTTTACTATGATGTGATTTTTTTTTTTGTGTCTGACGACAACATTTGGAGCAGTAATAATGCTCCGATTTTTGACTTCAGCCCCTCTTTGAATAGGGAATTGAATCTAGTTGGTACTTTAGGGGGGTCAAAATTAAAATTTTCTAATAGTTTTCAAAAAAATCGAGAAAAACAAAAAAAAAATGACAGAAAAATGTAAATTTTACGGAAAAACCACTTTTCGACAAAATCGATTTTTTGATTTTACTGTAACTCAAAAACGAATTATTGTAAATACTTGAAATTTTCACCAAATGTTTATATTATGGTTATCTCTTTACAGTTAATTTTTCAAAATATTTTGACCATTTTTAAGCTACTAATAGACAATTGAAATTTTCGACTTTTCTAAGTTTTTTTTTCTTCAAATGCCGATAAAAATTTTTTGGGTGGCCAGAAAATCTTGAAAATTTAATACAAGGTTTCTTATAAGTTGTTCTTAAAGTGATAAAAAAAAATCCGAAATCGTTAGTCACAATTTTTTTTTATAAGTGTTTAAAGTTCGAATTTATACGAAATATGTCAAAATTTAAATTAAATTTCATACGCTCATAATGCGAATGTTGGCCATAGTAACCATAGTAACATAATATAAAAACTATACTATTTGTTTCAAAATAGAATATTTGACAATATTTAAATATAATATATCCTAAACTGACAAATCATCTTCGTTCAGAATCGTTTTTCGTATACAATGATACCTATCATTGCATTCAAATTTAACCTTCCATAGTCTGAGGTCCACCCCACCCCCTAATATACAGCAGAGCGATACCCACTTACCCGCTTTTTTTTTTTTTTTTTTTTTTTTTTTTTTTTTTTTCAGGAATGAAATCAGGAAGAGATTTTAAATCATGTATTTTGTGAGCTTCCTTATTGTTTGAAGAGTGTCTTGAATAAGTTCCTTCTGCTGTCTGTTATAGGTACAGTTATCCTGGGTGCAGTGCATTGGTTGTTGATGTTTTGCCGATGATACAATATAAATTATAATTAGTTATACACATTTTTTGTATGTGTATAATGTGTATACATTTAATTTTTTTTTTTTTTTTTTTATTCCTTCCTGAGTGGAATAGGTGGTGGCAAGGTCATAAATGCGGTTTTAATTATTACAGGATAAATTTTGTAAATAATGAAACCAATTGTGATTGTGAGGATTGTTAGCCATGTTAAGTATATGATGTCTCCTAAGAACTCGTCTACAAATTGTTTGTTATTTTTTTTTAGGATGATATCATTTAAGTATTTTTCTATGTTTGGTATTTGTTTCGTGACGTGAAAGTTTGGTATTTCTTTGATCCAATCAGTATTTAATATTTCTGACATATTGGTGAAGTACATATTATTATCTTTGGTTTCTTCATAATTGGTTTTTAATGACTTAATCTTTGTCCAAGATGCTGGTAACATTCTATTAATTTTAAATTTGTTTAGATTATTAGATTCACATGGGTACATTTTTGGGATTAAAATCTTTTCGTCCTTTAATAATTCATAATTACATGGGAATGATATTTTAATTAACCCTGGGTAGTTATAGTTTATGTTGAGTTCTTTTATAATTGTGGTATCCAACTTTTCAATTTTTATTTTTAGAGTTGGCTGTGGGTTTGTTAGTGCATAGGTGTGTATTCCTATTTGTTTAATTATTGTAGAATCATCACCTTGTTGTTTAATACATTGAAAATAACAGTATTGATTAATTACGTCTAATGGTAGGTTCTTAAATATTGCTTCTACACATTTTGGTGAGAGGGTGATATCGGACGAGAATTTTGGGATGTAACATAATTCAGTAATGGGTGGATCACAATGTTGTAATCCAATTCCTGAAATAATCCTATGTTCGTCATTTATATGATTATTTGCGATATATGTTTTTTCTGAATGTATAAGACAGACAGAGTCATGAAATTTGAAATGTATCGGTATGTATTGGTACAATTTCCATTTTGCAAATCTTTCTTGGATTGGTATTTTTAATTTTATTAGAATTTTTGTTTTTGAAAATTGACACTCAGCTATAGGTAAATTATAATACGCAGAAAGATCTTCCCATGGGATGGTCAGTTCGTACCCATCTTTTTTTATTGTTTTTTCTAGTTTTATGAGATCATTGTACAATGTTTTGGACTCTATTATTCTTGGTGGTATTTTTTGTAACTTACAATGTAAGTGGGTACTAGTATCTCTTTCATAATTCGTGAATTTTAATATTATTCTCATGAGGTTGTATATTATCTCTTGTATGCCTTGAATTGTATTTTCGTGATTTGTTTTTTCTAGTAAATTATTGGTCTTTTCCTCATTTGTGAATTTGATGAAGTTATCTTTTAATAATTGTATATTATTATTTGTATTTTTAGTATATTTGTTTAATTCGGTTGTAATATTAATTAAGTCCCTATGGTCTGACACGAAAACATCTTTAAATTTATTAATTTGTTGATTTAGTGCTTCTTCGTTTGTGTAAACATTTTTCAGTTGTTTTTCAGTAGCTATATTGCAACAGAAATGATAGAGGTTTCCGAATAATTGTATGCCTCTTTTTGATCTATTATTTTTAAGGTTGAGGTTTATGATATCTAATATATCTTTGTCGTTGTCCTCTATATTTTTATTTATGGTAGTTAGGATTTCTAATGTTTCTTTCATAATATTACAATAATTGCTGTTTTTATTTGTACAATATTTTTCTACCCCCCAGCTATAATTGATGTTATTTGAATTGTTATCTTGGATTTCTTGCGTGTATATTAATGGAATACTTTTGTCATACATGATGGTTTCTTGGATTTCTTCAAAAAATGCTCCGGGTGACACAGTTATAGCCATATCTTCTACCGCATATGCGTTGGTAATTGCTATGAGAATTAAAATATATTCGGATAACATCTAGAACAGATTATTGATTGGTAATTGGTTTAATATTGTAATTTTATAGTAATAAATATATAATATATATAATTTAAGAATGTAAATTTAATTTTTATTTAATTTATAAATTCTCATGAAAAGGTTTTATTCGCTGTACGTGTATAATGTCTAATACCTTTTTCTTATTCAGAATTAATTCTACTTTATAGTTTACCTCTGTTAATCTTTCAACAATCGTAAAAGGACCTCTATATTTGTTAGCTAATTTTTTTGTTTTGTTTGGTTCCTGAAAATCGAATTTTATTAATACCTTCTGTCCCGGTTTGAAGTTAATGTTTTTGTGTTTTTGATCATATAACTTTTTCTGAATTGATTGTTCCTTTTTTATTATTTCTGGTATAGTTTCTCTAATTATCTGTAATTGTTTTAGAGATTTTGTAAGATTAAATGTTTCATTTTCTCCAGACATTAATTTGTTGTCCAATGGTTGATTGGCTTCCATGCCATGTAATAAATAAAACGGGCTGATCTTTAGTCTTGAGCTAGGACAAGTATTATATGCAAAAACTACCATTTTGTAATATAAAGACCATTGTTTTTGATTTTCATTTACGTAGTGGGTTAGGCTACTACAAATAATTTTATTCATTAGTTCAGTCATACCATTTGTTTGTGGATGGTAGGCACTTGAGAATATTTGTTCAATTCCTAGTTTTTTGCATGCATACTCTACTTCTTTGTTTTTAAAGTGAGTTCCTCTATCACTGCAAAAATATTTAGGGACTCCGTAGGATGTTATTAGTTCCATAAGGAAATTTATTGTGGCTGCTCCGTTTGCATTCGTAACTGCTTTAGCAAAGGCCATCTTTGTTGCGTTGCAGGTTGCTACAATAATGTATTTTTTTCCGTTGGACGTTGGTAATGGACCTAGATAATCAAATGTTAGTCGTTGTAATGGTTTTCCCGAAATTAAGGGTATTGGTTGTAGTAGTCCGTTGATTTTACCTGGAGGTTTTTTGGAAAGCTGACATGACGTACATGTTTTTATATAAGCATAAGTATCTTGTATAATGGTTGGCCAGTAATATTTTTCTTTTAATTTTGATAAGGTTTTCGTAACACCAAAGTGTGCCAAAAAAACGGATTCGTGGTAGGATTTTAAGACAGTATTTACCAATTTATTTGGAATAACTAATAAATATTTTATGCCATGTGGTGACCAATTTTTGAAGTATAGTAGTTTGTCTTTAATAATGTATTTCCTGGATTTTTTATAGTATTTATTTTTAGTATTTCCTAATAAGGATAAAATTATGTTTTTACAATATTCGTCTGTTGACTGTAATATTCTCAGCGTCTCAGGTTGTATTGTGTCGAAATTAATTGTGTTTTTTTTTTCTTCTTCGTCGTCGTTATTGTTTAACATATCAGCAATTTTTGTTATATTAACTGGGTAACGCGAGAGACAATCTGCAGCCGTGTTCCATGAACCTGGGCGATGTTTTATTTCAAGATCGTATTCTAATAGTTTAAAAATAAATTTTGTAATACGAGATGATGGATTTTTCATTGTTTGATAATACTGTAAGCTGGAATGATCGCTAAACACAGTTATTTTTCTCCCTAAGAGATATTCTCTGAAGTGGTTTGTCGCAAATACTACAGCCGACATTTCTAATTCTGTTGTTGTGTAGTTCTTTTCACCACCTTTTAATTTTCTAGAAGCATAGGCTATAGGGTGCCTTTTACCGTTGTTGTCTTCTTGTTCCAGTATACCAGACAATCCTTCTAGTGAAGCGTCAGTAGTAACAAAGACTGGGTATCCATCTTCGAAATGCGCCAGAACTGGTGCTGTGGTTATGGCCTTTTTTAAAATTTCAAAAGCTTCTATTTGTTCTTTTCCCCAAACAAATTTACTATCTTTTTTTGTTAAACTTGTTAAAGGGCTTGCTATTTTTGCAAAATTGTTAATGTATTTCCTATAATAACTTGTAAGTCCAATGAAGGCTCTTACGTCTTTTATTTTGTTTGGAGTTGGAAATGAAGTAATCGCTTCAACATTTTTCTCTAATGGTTTTATTCCTATGTTTGATACTGAGTGTCCAAGTAATTCAATATTTGAACAAAAAAAATTGCATTTATTTGTTTTTAATTTTAGACCCGTTTCTTCCAGTCTACTGAATATATCTTTTAAGTTAGTTAGCGCTTCTTCAAAATTGTTTCCGAAACAACATATGTCATCTAGGTAGGCAATCATTGTTCTGTATAGGTAGTCACTGAATACATTATTTATTATTCTTTGAAAGATTGGTGCTGAATTTTTAAACCCTTGTGGTATCCTTTTAAAATTAAAAAATCCAAAATCTGTTATGAATCCCGTCTTATTTTGGTCCTCTTGTTTTATCGGAATTTGAAAATACCCCTGAGCCATGTCTATAGAAGAGTAATATTGAGCCCCTTCCAGGCTTCTGAAAAGATCTTGTGATCGTGGAATTGGGTGTTTGTCGGGTATCGTTTCGTAGTTCAATTTCCTATAGTCTACTAAGAATCGATATTCCCCTTTTTCTTTCTTAGGAATTAAAAATACTGGAGCAGCGTAATTACTTTTACTAGGTTCTATTATATCTGCGTTTATCATTTCTTCAATTAGAATTCTCAATTTATGTCTTTGGGCAGGTGAAACTCTGTATGGCGGTTGGAATATTGCTTTATCTGTTTTTAATTTAATTTCACATGGTTCTACTTTGGCACAACCGATGTCTAAAGGATCTGATGTAAATAAATGTTTATAATTGTTTATAAGTATTAAAGCCTTTTTTCTTTGTTCAGTGTTTAATTCCTGTGATATTTTAATAACATTTCCTTGCTTATCCATAATGTCTTCCATGTTATCGTCATTATAGTTTTCTGTTGGTGTTTTATTCGTGATGTTTATTTGTTCACATACTGTATCGTCTTGTATTCTTAGTGTGTCAGCATTTATTAAATTTGCTATCGTCATTCCTTTCGGTATGTTACTATATAATTTTGAAAAATTGTAAATTGTAATTTCGTCATTAATATTAAAGTATTTTGATTCCAATTTTAAATACTTGTTTTTGCTTAAACTGTCTTTAAGTTCTATTACATAACTTTTGTTTGGTTCTTTTGTGTCTATATACATATTTTCTGTTTTTATATTTATTCTACTTTTTGGTGATATCGTTATATTGTCTTTACATATGATTTTTCCAATATATTTTGTATTATAATTTATGCTAGCTATATTATATTTGATTTCTCTGTTGTTTGAATTATTCTCTTTGTAATAGTTGTACCATACTTCGTTCATCGTTATGACATCGTTATTGATTTTTATATTTTTGTTTTTAAAATTTATTATTAAATTATTTTTAATATTGAAATTGTTCCCCAATAATATTTCACAATTTAGCCCTTTTATAACAAATGCATCAATAAAATATTGCTGATTATTTATTTTAATTATTAAATTAATTTTTCCCACTTGATCCAATTTTGAATTGTTTGCACCTGTTATCGTAACTTGTTCTTTGTTTTTTATGCATTGAAGGTTTTTAATTAGCGAAACATTTATACATGAAATATTTGATCCTGTATCAATTATGGCGTGTTTCTCAATTCCTTCGTGTTCTACATTTATTGACAATACTCTATGTTTATTATCATATTGAGTTCCGGTGTTTGTGCTTGTTTCTGTGCATTTTGTATGGTCTACATATTTATTCATGTAGTGTTGTACATGTTCAATGATAATGTTACGTTCGGGAAAAATTGTGTTTACTATTATACTTGAAAATATTTGTGGTTCATTTGTTTTTATTTCGACTGCCGGCATCCAGTGATTATTTTTATAAAAAATGCCTATATTTGGCCTGTTTTTTTTCCAATAAATTATAGCATTTGAAGTGTTATTATTTTCAGCTATTATAAATAAATTCATGTCAAAATGATCGCAAACATACGCTAAATCGTCGTCTCTAAAATTATAACCGGATTTTATTTTATCAATAGTCAGCATGTTAATTATTTCTAAGGTAGTTTTTTTTATTCCATGTTGTAGTAAACAAATCCGTAGTGAATGTGCACCACAATCTCCATCGGCTGGTACTTCCTGTATTTTTATGAATGAGCCAGCGGTATGTTTAATTTTACTTTCAATTTCGTCATCACTTTCGTTTTTGTGATGTTTTTCTGGAGTATTATATTTAATTGCTGAATTGTATTTTTCGATGTTGTTTATTATGTCAGTTTTGTTATGATCTCTTAGTAGGTCGATGTTCTGATAATTGTTGATTAAGCATTTCTTCGTTTCTTGTGTGTTGTGCCAGTTTTTTACGTAGTGTATATAATTATTTTTCTCTATACCTATTGTGTCATTAAAATTGTTACTATTATATCCCCGAGTTAAACAATCCGATTTTTTTTTCAACTCGGTACCTTCTAGTTTTTTGCATTTGTACACTTATCAGCATAATGACCTCTTTCATTACACCTATAGCATGTAACTCTTTCTGATTCTTTATTGTAGCGGTCTCCCCTGTATCTTTCAGGTGTTTTCTCTCGACTATGTTCTCTGCTGTATTGTTGCCTGTGGCTGTAATTGTAATTTCCATTATTGTCTCGATCTCTTGAATGTGATCTGTTTCTATAACCTCTGCCGTTGACTGTATTTAGGTTATTTTCTCTATTGCGTGAGTTATCTCTATATTCGTAATTATTTGAATCATATCTATGACTTGGATTTCTTTCGTGATCTTGATTTGTATTATTCTTGTTTTGTATTTTATCGTAATATTGTCTCTCTCTGGACTGTGATCTTTCTCTACCATATTGTCTATTTCTGCTAGATTCTCTACTTCTGTCATTAAAACTTCCTGGGTATGGACTTTTATCTCTGTATTCTCGTTGTCGCCCTCGATAATTTGTTTCTCTATTATAACTTCTGCTCCTATCCTCATTATAGTTATAATCTTTATTATTATATCGATTATCTATTTCTTCATCATCGAAGTTTACCGATTTATTTCTTTTTCGTGTAATGTTGATTTGTTGAATATTTTCCCTCAACTGGTTTATCTCCTTTTTGTATTCTATATCTCTCTCTATTAACTGTCTTTTTAGTTCATCGATTTCTCTTCCTTTTTCTTTTGTTTTTTGGTTTAGTTGAGATACATGTTCATTAAGAATTTCTGTATAATCACTTAATTCTGGACCTCTGTTATTAATTCGAAATTGCATCAGTTCAAATTTTTTTAAATTTTTCTTTAGCTCTTTTAGGTTGCTATTGTCATGTAATGAAATTGCATGTAAGACTGTCTCTTTTAATCCCTTTAAAATATAAGTGCAAATTTCATCTTCATGCATATTTTTATTTAATTGTCTGCATATATTTTCAATTTCTGTTACAAAACTCATTATAGACTCTGTATCTCCTTGTCGTCTATTTTCTAATTTAGTTTTTAAAATTGTATTGTAACCGATTGGTTGAAATTCTTCGAGAAACTCCTGTTTCAAATTATTCCATGTCCAATTATTATTTTTGTCCTCTAAATTTTCCAAAAATGTGCTTGCTGTACCTTTTACAAATGCCGATAATAATCTTACTTTATCTTCGTCGTTCCAACCGTTTACATCTGCTGCTTTTTCATATTGTTTGAAATATTTCCTTACGTCCTCATTACCTGAGAACTGTTCTGGCCTAATCATTAGTATTTTTTCGGTCATTATCTGTGTTTGTTTATTTATTGGAGTAGAATGAGTTTCAGAGTTTACGTTATCTCCTTTTTGTTTATTTACAATTATTGCGGCGTTTTCGTTTTTGAGTTTTGGTTTTTCACTTGTGTTATTAAAATCAATAGTTGTTGAATTATTAAGATCTATTAATTTATTTCCAATAATCTCACTATTTTCTGATTGATTTTTTAATTTTATTTCCTCATAAATATTATTAGAACTATCATTAATTTTAAGATTTTTTAATATATTTTCATAAGTTTCAGAACTTTCCTTTTGACAATTTTGATAAGTTATATCTGAATTTCCTAGAATATTTTCGGTATTATTCACAAATGTGCTTGTACTTGCATTAAGATTATCGTATAATCTTAACTTATCTTTTGATATTTCTGAAAAGCTGTCTGGAGTTAATTTGTTAATTTTATTTGTGTCAGGGCTTGAATCGCTCGAATCGAATATTCCTGCTTCTTTCTCTAATTTATTAAAATCGATTTTATTAGCTTTTGCTCTGATTAAAATTGAATCGCATTCTTCTTTACTTAATGTGTTATCTATGTCGTCTAATGTTATGGTGCCTTTTAAGTATCTACTAAGTCTAGCTCTTAATTCACTAGTTGTACCTGTTGATTTTAATTTTTTATTTTCGCAATATTTAATAAGAAATGGTTTTTTGAAAGTATAGATTTCTGTTGCGGTATTTATTGTTATAGAAAGATCCGATTTAGGGTCTTTAAGTTGATTCATTAAATTATGAAATTTGAAAAATTAATTTTAAATAATCCTAAGTCTATACCCCGTCATTTCAACTGTTTTTAATTATATTTATCTTCAATTAACTAAAATTATATACCTACTTTATACTATTGTTAAAATCCCTTCCAATTTAAATTATTAAGACATTTTATTAATTTTATTGTAAAAAAAAAATCTAACTAAATAATTTTACTCCTTCTTAAATTTAAATATTAATGAATGAAAAAAAAAATATCAGTTAAAAAAAAAATATTCGTAAGATATAGATCGCATACATACAAAAATTTTAAAAATTAAAAAAAAAATATAACCATACACCAATATTCACCTCGAGTGTGTGTTGAACACCAAAATGATGGACCTAATTTCTTGTAATCTTCTCGCCGTAAATCTTCAATCTGGTGGAAAAATGTATAAAACGCGATATGTGTGACACACAAAATTTTACAAATTAAAACGCACACAAACAAACAAACAAAAACACAAATGTTAAAAAAAAATATTTCGGGTCGTGGATTACGAATGTCGTTGGGCGCCACTGTCGTATATGCACTTTTAAAGTGATATACCTTTACCGATAATTGAGTAATTTGATCCTCAATATATCGATATCGCTACCTTACTTGTTTAGACTTTTAATCTTCAAAGACCATAAATTAACCGGTTACAGATTAGATTAAAAGAATACAACTAACATAGGACTACTTTCACCGTCTAAACTTTAAATCGTCAACGACCATAAATTAATCGGTTACAGATCAGATTCAAAGTGTATACTTAGAATTATGTATGAAAGATGTGCCAAAGATGTATGAAAGAGTTTAATGTGAATATCCAATTTCTAACAGAAGGTGGTACAGTGAGTTTACCAGTTCTTTTGTTAATGAACTTCATTGACTCAAATACTTTGATAGCATACTTCCAATGTGCCATATGAAGGGATATATTTCGAACAGCACTCCTTAGAGGTTTCCCATATTCAGCATTAATTGTAGATGCATTGACTGAATCGAATGTTTGGTCCATAAATAAACATAACTTTGCTGTACCTACAGCATTTTCAAGCAAGCTTTCTTTGGGACCTAAAATATTTAATTAAAAAATATTAGTTACTTATGTTTACAGAATAAATTCAGAATTCTATTAATATACATACCGTTATCAGCAACGAGTTTAATTACTGAAGCAACTTTATGACTGAAAACTTGTGCAGCATTTGATACCTTCATTTTACTCCTTTCAATGTGAATGTGGTTGTGATTTAATTTAAAAAGAGCCCGTAGACCGTACTCTTCATTTTTTTTGTCATGTTCATAAATGGCCACAATATGATCCCACGACGCAGTCTAAGTGGTCTCATCCATGGTAAAAATCAAATCTTTATCATATAAATTATTTCTTATCACTTAATAAATGTGGCGGGTCATAAATTGGTATAATTTCTTTACCGTCCACTTCAAAACCAACATTTTTTTTTCTCGTTTGAGCAAGGTATATTTTTTATTGGTTTCAGATGTAAGGTGATTGATAGCTGCCCTGTTTGTCCTTCCCTGATCACAAATAGTAGCCACAATTTCAAATCCAGTTTTATTTGTTTTAGATTTTCTTTTAATCATATTGTCAACTTCCTTTCCTATCAATGCATTTATTATATTTTTACAAAATTCGTCATCGTTTTGGTCTTTTTTCATATTAATTTGTGATATATTTGTTATACATTCAATATTGTTGCTATTGTTACTATTTTTTTCCCTTTCCTTCAATTCAGCTACACTATGTCCTGAAATTGTGGAATCTATAATATTTTCTATTGTTTGTCGTGATAAGGCATCAGCTACTTTATTTTCTTTCCCCTGTTTGTAAATTATTTCGAAATCGTAATCTTATTTTATCTATTACATGGTTGGAACCTGCTCCCGTTTCGTTAAAATTATTTTTATTGCTTAAAAAATTATTACTTATATCAAGACAAGATCCACTTTTTCCTGCACACTAATTAATTTATTATTAACCATCTCAACCTCCTGTTTTGTGTTATTTAAAATGCTAGAACTAATGGTACCTATTGATGACTCATCTGAATTCGAACCCGAATCTTTTATTCCAACTTGTCTAAGTCAATTTTATTTGATATTGATTGTTCTAAAACTTCGTCAGTTTCCTGTTGATTTGTACTCTTGTTTGTATCAGTTCTTTTTAGTTCACCCCGAAGAAATCTACCTACTCTAGCTCTTAAATCAGATAACTTCCCTAAAGTTTTCAATCTGTTTTGTTCGCATAATTCTATGAACTTATCTTTTTTTAATAAATAAATGTCAGTTATTCTACTAATTTCTATGAATGCTGATTCCGTCACATGGTTAAACATTGCCTATTACACAAAATAGTCTTATTCATTTTTTGAAAGTTTTAATATATATCGAGTCCTATTGGGCGCCACTTTGTTATAATTTAAAATAACAATAAGCCCCTAAGGTCTAAATTGGTAACAATTAATAATAAATAAATAAAAATATTATGCTTACGTGAATGGCAGTGACGGGAACAACAGTTCACAAAGGACGGCCTTCTCCTCGAAATGGTTTACACTGATTACCCAGGTCCAAGAGATAGGTGTCTTCTGTGTTACTCGCACGTCTATAAGTAGTGCCTCGCTTTGACTATTATGTTGATCTATGTGTTTTAATAATTGACGAGTCACTACTTGTCTTATTTGTTCCAGTTGTGATGTCCCCATTCACGGTTGTTTATTAAATATAGATATTAAAACACATGTACTACAAATTGCCTATACATCGGTGCCTATGCTATTACATGTAAAATTTAAGGGAGAGGTGCTCCAAAATACCCTATTTCTACCTACTTAGGTTTTAAGTATTTTTATGTAACACAAAAAGATTTTCATGAATTACCATAAAAAAAAAAAAAATGAAAAATTTTCAAGTGCTTCACAAAAAAATAACAAATTATTACAACAATCAAATTTTAAAAGGATCATCCAAAGCATTAATTAAAAACTAATAATTGATAGGTAAAAAAAATTAACTAATGCGACGCATTGTAATAAATTAAATGGTTATAAGTAATAGTCAAATTGTTATTGAAGTAGCGAATCGTACCTGTTGTACCTCCTAAATGCGGCCCTGATAAATGTGCCAACTATTTTGAAGTTAGAAATTCATAAACATTTTTCAAATGATTTCAAAGATTTTAAAACTAAATACAACATATGTTTTCCTATGTTTAGTAAAAAAAAAGTTTACCGGAAAATCAATTAAAATTTTCATAAACGTTTGAAGCTTAAATTTTTGTGACGTTTGATATTTATTTTTTATAGGTTTTTCTTAAAATAGGTTAGCTAATAGGTAGTTTTAAATATTATATTTAAAATACATACCTACAATTTTTTGTAAATGTATTTAAAGTTTAAATATTGACAGCATTTGTTTGAATCGTGAAAATCTGAAAAGTATTTGAAAGTTAAAAATAAAAAAGTGGGTAAGTGGGTATAGGTCTGCTGTATATTAGGGGTAAGGTGGACCTCAGACTATGGTAGGTTAAATTTGAATGCAATAATAGGTATCATTGTATACGAAAAACGATTTTGAACGAAGATGATTTGTCAGTTTAGGATATATTATATTTAAATATTGTCATATATTCTATTTTTAAACAAATAGTATTTTACTATATGTTACTATAGTTACTTTATAGTATCTGTTTATTAATAAAAAAAGTATTTGGCCAACATACGCATAATGAGCATATGAAATTTAATTTAAATTTTGACAAAATATATCGTATAAATTCGAACTTTTTTAAAAAAATTGTGACTAACGATTTCGGATATTTTTTTTTATCACATTAAGAACAACTTATAAGAAACCTTGTACTAAATTTTCAAGATTTTCTGGCCACCCAAAAAATTTTTGTCGGCATTTGAAGAAAAAAAACTTAGAAAAGTCGAAAATTTCAATTGTCTATAAGTAGCTTAAAAATGGTCAAAATATTTTGAAAATTTAACTGTAAATAGATAACCATAATATTAACATTTGGTGAAAATTTCAAGTATTTACAATGATTGGTTTTTGAGTTACAGCAAAATCAAAAAAATCGATTTTGTCAAAAAGTGGTTTTTCGTAAAATTGTTGTTTTTCTGTTACTTTTTTTTTGTTTTTTTCTCGATTTTTTTGAAAACTATTCGAAAATGTTTACTTTTGACCTCCCAATGTACCAACTAGATGAATTTTCCTATTCAATGAGGGGCTGAAGTCAAAAATCGGAGCATTATTATTTATTACTGTTCCAAATGTTGTTGTCAGACACAAAAAAAAAATACACATCATTGTAAAAGCAATACATTCTTCACTCCGTTCAGAATCTAAAATGTATATAATTTGAGTACATTCATATAATTTTATTAAATTAGACAATTTAATATAAGGTTCTTCGATGTCCAAAATACATTGGTGCATTTTTTTTTATAGACATTTGAAGTTTACATTTTGCCAATATTGAATATTTCAACGGAAAATTTACCTATTTTGTTATAATTTAATTTACATTATTTTTTGAGAATTGAAACATATCATGAAATATACTTTAAGGTTTAGGCTGACAATCAACAGATAAATTATTCTTTCAGAATCGTTTTTCGCAAAGGTACATTGATTATCATTAATTTTAACTCATTTATTATAATGATAATACTTAACGCCTGATGGTAGTCGTACATTGTAATAATTGCAAAATAATATTTTTTCGAAGTGTTGTTTTATGTATTATTTTAATTGTATTATTAAGTAGGTATAGTCCACGGTTATCTACACAGGTTGGGAATCGGCGTATGATTCTCCATAGCGAGTTTTGACCCGCGCGGCGTGCATGCGAACTAACAGCGCTGCCTGTCACAGGACCATTGATTGTGAATAAGTGATTACAAACACTTATTGACATTATGATTTTTTCGTATTAGTTACAATGTTACATTGTTTTCGTGTACTATTTAACTATTTATTATTGTTTAACGTTTTTATATAAGTGTATAGGTAGTTATTTTACATAATATAATATTAACTGCAATGGGAAAGTGTTGCATTGTTAATTGTACTTCGGGCTACAAGAGCAATAAAGAAACCGTTTTTAAATTTTCTGCTCCAAAAGATTTGAATTTACGAACTAAATGGGCAAAGGCTATTCCACGACAGGATTACGTCGTCAACGACAACACATACGTGTGTGAAAAACATTTCATCGAAGATGATATTATTCGATTTTGGCAATCTGGTAGTGAATCTACATTACTTGTTAAGGTAAGTAATTTTGTACTAACAATAAATAATACCTACGTTTTCTAATAAATAAAAATTTGAATTGAAAATGCTATAATATAATATTATTCAGTAATAATAATAATTTTTAACTGTATTAGAAAGATTATAGTTAAATATAATATACAGTAGAAACTGTTTATAATGACATTCAAGGGACTAGTCAAAATTGGTCATAATAACCAATTGTCATTATAACCAAAATGATAAAAATTAAATTACAATATAAGAGTTTTGCCGGGACTTGCAATCTAAGGTCATTACACCCGGTATGTCATTACAACCGGTGTCATTATAAACGGTTTCTACTGTAGTTCAATTTACCTATCATAAATATGTAAGTAGTTTGTTACTTAATTTGTTTTTAGATTCCATACAAGAAACCTAAGCTCAGAGAAAATGCCATTCCCTCAATTTTTCCTGGACCTGCATACCTGTCTAAGCGAATTAAAAAAAGAAAACCACCAACTGAACGACATAGTACATTAAATAATAAAAAAAGGATTAAAATGCATGACCGTGAAGATGCTGATAATATATTTGATGATTTACCTACAAAATCTGAAAATTTATATGACCAAATAAATATTTTGGCTACTGATGGTACTTTACAGACTTATTGCTCCTGGTCCAATACTACTGTAAAGAACGGGAATGCAATTCCCAATTTCAATTTTTCAGTTTTCTGCATGGGAGATCATTTTTCTGTTATTGAAAAATCAATAAGTGTTGCAGAAACTGGTGATGTCACTTTTGGAATTCTTGGTAAGAAGATTGATTCACAACAGCTCAATATTACTCCAGCCACAACTATAGATGATTTTGTAAATAACCTCAAGAAATTTGAAGATATAAATGTGTGTCATGGAGGACCATCAGTGAACAATTTTCCTAAAGCTCCTACTTCATTATGTGTTGTTAATACTCTTGGACGACTTCAACATTTGAACTGCAATGTCATTTTAAACAAAAATAACACCAGTTGTATAAGATGCCAAAAACTTGGAAATATTTTGAGAATGCGTGAAAAAAGAAAACAGTACGATGGTCAAGATCAATTACTTTTATCTTCTTCTAAACTACAGAAAATTAATAAAATCAGAAATCAAAATAAAGGACTAAAAAGAAAAATTGTACGCACTAAACAAAAAATATCAAAACTTAGGTCAGAATTAGACAATGTTAAAGGTAGAATGGCAACATATTGTGAACAAAATATTGAAGAAAAATTATGCAATGTTAATGGAATTAATGATTCTCAAAAAACATTAATAAAAGAGTGCTTTAAAGCTAGTAAAATTGTAAAACCAAAAAATCGTAGGTACAGCGATAACTGGTTAATGCTTTGCTTATTATTTAATATTCGTTCACCTGGAGCCTACAAATATTTACGTGACAGTCAATTATTACCTCTCCCTCACCCAAAAACCGTACGTCAGTTGCTCTCAAGTATAAAAACAACTTGCGGTTTTGATGAAGAATTTTTGTTACTTTTGGCTAAAAAAGTACAACACATGTCTTCTAGAGAAAAACATGGTGTTTTGTTGTTTGATGAAATCAGTCTCCGGAAAAGCTTACAAGTAAATTCATCAAATTTGTCTTACATTGGACTTGAAGATTACGGCGATAATTCAACTTCAACTTGCCATAAAGAGTTTGCAGACCATGCTTTGGTCTTCATGTGGAAATCGTTAGGTTCAAATTTCAATCAAACTATAGGAGTTTTTGCTTCTAAAGGAGATGTTAAAGGTAAGACATTATCGTAATAGCTGTTTACCTAAATCTAAGAATAAAATCATTAATAATAATTATTTTAAATATATTAGGTACTGTGTTGGCTCAACTAGTGTTAAAAGCCATAACTTTAGTAGAGAGCACCGGTTTACTAGTCGAAGGCATTGTCTGTGACGGAGCGACAACAAATAAAAAAATGTGGGTAGAACTTGGAATTAATGGTACCCAAGACAACCTCAGGAATTATTTTGTTCACCCTCTCGATTCCAGTAGAAAGATTTTTGCTTTTTCTGATTTCGTACACATTTTTAAGTGTGTACGCAACCGTCTTTATAATAGCAAAACTCTGCGTGTAAGTATTAAATAAGTTGATGTACTTTTTTTAAAATTCTGAGATTAATTGTTTTGTAAACTTTCTTATTATTAGTTACATCCAAATAGCGAGAATGTATCTTGGAACTATTATAAAGAGGTGTTTAAAGAAGACATTGTACATCCTGCAAATTTAAGGATGATTCCTAGAATTACAGCACAACATCTCGATCTGACTTCAATGTCTAAAATGAGAGTTCGACTTTGTACACAGGTTTTTTAAAATTTGTTTTATTTATAAGTATATTAATTATATTGCTTTTTTTCAGCTTTTTTTACAGACCTATTACTGCATCTTCTATATTGGCTGTTGATTGTTGAATCTACATTTTAGATATCTCTTGCTACCTGTGCTACCAATGCTACCTCTGGATTGCTTCTTACTTGAATAATTAAGCTACAAATGAATTCTCTTGATAACTATTTTTAGGTTTATTGGATATTTAATAGTACTTTTGTTCCTCAGGTTTTTAGTTCAAGTATGGCATGTGCCTTACGTTTCTACATGAATAAAGGTTGTAAAATGTTGAAAGGAGCCACACAAACGGCCAATTTTACCGAATACTGGAACAATTTATTTGATAATTTTAATAGGAATTTACCATGGCAAGGATTAAAATTAGGCGATGATGGATTTGAGGTAATTTATTATTAATAATAAAATCAATCAATTAATTTGAATTAATTTTTATTATTTTGACTATTTTATAGACATTTAAAGATGCGATTAAATATATCGATTGTTGGGAAAATGAAATGCATATGGGTAACATTGAGCCTAATGAGTTTTTGTCGTCACAGACAGCACAAGGACTACGCGTTACTTTACATTCTACACTAGAACTTTCAATGTACTTGTTAGAAAAATGTAATTTTGACTATGTTCTAACTGGTAAAACTTGTCAGGATGATTTAGAAGTAAACATTAGTAAATTTATATTAAATATTAAAGTAAAATAACTGAAGTGCTGTGTTAATATTTGTTTAGAAATTCTTTGGTATTACGAGACAAGCAGCTGGACCCAACGACCATCCTTCCGCTCCAACTTTTTTGCACCTGTACAAGATACTTTCAGTATATTCAGTTTTAAGACCACCTAAACATGGGAATTGTACTATCACAGATGCTGATGTGCCAAAAATATCTTTGGCAGATCTTCGAGGAATTTTTCATGACAAAACCTCTGAAAGATTTGAAAAAATCGTAAAACTGAAAGAAAAATTGGACAGTTTGATAGCTAACAATGAATGGGAAGCTTGTGAAATATTGCCAGATGTAGATTCAGAAAGCGATTCAAGTATTAGAGACTGCATAGTCTACTATGTGTGTGGGTATGTTACTAGAAAAATATTAAAACATAAAAAATGCCCAACATGTATAGAATTTTTGAGCAGTGGTGACATTGCACATAAATCAGGCGAACTAGTCGTAGCTAAATCTAAAGGACAATTAATTCACCCCAATAAATTTTTATTTGAATTTTTGAGTTCAGTGGAACAATCTTTTTCTAAACATTGTGAAGTCTTAGATGTTTTTGAAAAAGTAATTAGTGATGTGACTAGTAATATTCAATTTAAGTACACCTGCAGTGTACACATAGTTGATGTCACTACGGAAATAATAGTCTATTATATCCAAATGAGGATGAGACAATATTCTTACCAAGAAACTCTTAAACTTAAAAAAATTTCAAGAGAAAAAAAAAAAGTATCAAAATTATATCACACTTAATAATATGTTATCCTAAACCACTAAGGAAATTCTAGTATAACTTTCAACTTTCTCTTAATGTTTGCATCTATTTTTATTTTGTTATAATATTTGACTATTGTCTTCTGTTATACGACAGTAAGATTATTATTATTTACCATTTGCTGGTACCTATAAGCTTTTAAGTTTTTACATATTTTAAAAATTTTACCATTTGACTATTGTCTTCTGTTATACGACAGTAAGATTATTATTATTTACCATTTGCTGGTATAAGCTTTTGAGGAGTTTTTACATATTTTTAAAATTTTACCATTTGACTATTGTCTTCTGTTATACGACAGTAAGATTATTATTATTTACCATTTGCTGGTATAAGCTTTTGAGGAGTTTTTACATATTTTTAAAATTTTACCATTTGACTATTGTCTTCTGTTATACGACAGTAAGATTATTATTATTTGTTTTTTTATATATAATATTATGTTATATTATATTACAATTTACACTATTAAAAATATTTAACTTAAATGAGTTATAGTAACAATTATGTATTATTATTCATTATTGCCTTGTCTGTTTCAGGTTAAAAGAATCCGCATTAGGAATAAACTCTGGTCTTTAATTTTAGTTAATTTTAAAAACTAAGTCATTTCATTATTAAGTTAACATAAAAAATTAGCTATTTAGTATTTTAATCAGTAAGCAAAAGGATACTCTATGAACATGTTCAATTCCTGATTTTTATACTTATTAATTAAGAAGGTGTCAGCACACAGTTTGTTTTCTCATTCTGGTTCTTGCGCAACATAGACAAAACACATTTATGTAGAATTGTTTTTTTTCGAGTAATTTTCAAATATAATAACCTATTAAAAAAACGATAGAGAATAATATTTTTGAGGGTATGATATATCGATTTGTCTAAATATTATAAACATCTTTAAATAAAATGTTTTTATTTTTATTTGATAGTTGAATACAAAGTCAAATAATAATAAAATATTAAACTGTTATTATGTCATACCTTCAAAAATATTATTCTCTATAATTTTTGTATAGGTAATGTTGCTCGTGGGTCTGAAAAAAAAACAAATATTGTGCTGACATCCTCTTAATATGTTACAAATACGTAGAGACGACAACTACAATTACATGTTGCCTCTGTATAATTGAGAGATATCGAAGAAGAAGAAAATGTATCAGGTGTCTAATAAGTGTATAAATAATAGGAAAATTAAATTTTAAATACATATTTTAGAAACAGTGTGATGAAATTATAATATTGTAGTTTAATTTATGTATTTTATTTCTGGAAACTAATTATTATGATTGATTTGTAGATGAATTAAATTATTAAAATAAAGGAACTGAAATTTTCTTATTGAGTAATTTAATGCATTTTGTTTGTATTTTGATCCTCAATCCTTATTTAGCCACTATAGAAAAAAATTCAAAATCAATTAATAGTAAAATAAATACTATAATATTGTAATTTGTAATGTTCATTATACCTCACCACCACAGTTTTAAATAACTGCATAAAACAAAATTTCTAGTAGGGATTGTCCCACTAACTCTCCCACAATATTTTATTACGGTATAACATTGTTTACAATTAATATTTCAACTTTTACATGACGAAAATGTTTTACATTTTGTAAATTCCCGTCTATAACAATGTAATATAATTATTATTATGGTCCTGTGACTACTAGCGCTTTAGTTCATCAAAACACCGTTTTGGAGTCAGAATTCTTATCTCGTCTTCCAACCTGTGTAGATAACCGTGGTATAGTCCCATAGGCGCAACTAGGGGGGGATTAGGTAAGCTTAGCCCACCTAGTTTTTTTATGTTAGTTTTAATAATCAATACTAGTGGTGTAGGGGCAAAGCCCCACGGGTCGCCAATATCAATTTAGCCTACCCTTCAGAAATAGAGCTCTGGTTGCGCCTATGTAACAGTCCCTCAGTAAAAATGAGCATCTTACTTATTTATCTAAATGGCTATAAAGATCCTTAAACATATGATTTTGGAGATACAAATGTAATGTTCGCGCCAAGCCGATTCGGCGACGATCGTGATATTCGGCCGGCTATCGCGATATGCTAATGACCACGACGGCGCACTATTCCACTATAATCTCCCGTTCCTTATTGTTTTTATTTTATTATTATATATTGTCTTTGATTACCGAGGTGGCTAATCATATATTATTGTATCTATTCTGTTTTATCGTTTTTATACCGTGTGTTCAATTTTAAAGGTAACAGGAAATATTTCGATCGTGTGACCTTGAATTTGATTCGGGGTGTTTATACTGCATATAGGACTTATAAATACATATTTTTTTAATAAATTCAAATTTTTAATTTTTTTTTATCAGCGCATGCGCAGTAAAATAAAAATTTCTTAAATAGCAACCACTATTTTGGAGACCGGATTTCGATTTCTTTATTTTTTCTGAACAACTTTGATCTTTACTGTTTGTTGATATCTACAAAATTGCCATTTTTATGACGGTCGGAAGTTTTAAAATAGTTAATTCGTAAATATCGCATTTTTCAACGGTCTATCTTAATTTATAGGTATTTATAGCTATTGTTATAACAATTTATTTTTATTATAACTACAAGGTGTATTTATTATTATATCGAATTTATAAAAAAATATCTTTACAATTTATTCGATAATTTATTATTCAATGAACTGTTCAAAGTTATTGCCATTATTTTCAACGCATGCTTCCATTCGTCGCAGTAGTTCTCTTTGTGTAGCTGTTATTATTTGGTTTTCGGTGAGTTCACTACACGCAATGATTATTTTGTTTTTCAAATCTTCAAGATTAATAGGCGGATTAGCATAAACTACTGTTTTTAAATGTCCCCATAAAAAATAGTCTAATGGTGTTATATCTGGAGATCTAGGAGGCCATTGTACTGGACCATATGTCCCCATCCATTTATGGCCAAATGTTTGATTAAGGTATTCTCGAACAATTATTGCATTATGGGCGGGTGCCCCATCTTGTTGGAAAAATAAATTCATGCGGGTATCTAAGTTGAATTCATCCAAAAATGTTGGTAGTGTGTTTGACAAAAAGTCTAGGTATCTCCTTCCTGTCAGAGTACCGTTGTAAAAGTAAGGACCTAGTAATCTACCACATAAAAGCCCACACCAGACATTCGTTCCCCACACATGCTGAAAGTTTGAATCATTTGTCCAATGAGGATTAGTATCCGACCAATACCGGTTATTTTGTTTGTTGATCACACCATTATTAGTGAATTTTGACTCATCAGTCCAACAAAAATAATTTAAAAATAGTGGTTCTTCTTGAATTTTTACCATTAACCACGCAATAAATGTAAGTCTTCTATCGGAATCACCGGGTATTAAATGTTGTATTATGTTAGGTCGATATGCGTGAAATTTATGTTTTTTTAAAATTGAATGTGCTTTCCCCACAGAGACACCGACTTCTCTAGCCAAATTTCTAACAGAAGAACGAGGATTTATTTGAATGTATGCTAATACCTGTAATTCTTCATTTTCATTAGGTTCATGAACTCGCGGTCTCCTATTGCGGCGGTGGTTTGCAATAGCTGAAAGTTCTCCGTTTTTTCTAAGATTTATTACAATACGTAAAAAATAATTGTGTGGTGGATGATATCTCTCGGGATATCGTTCAGCATAAAGTGCCGCTGCGTTACGCGAATTTTGATGACATTCTCCAAAAATTAATACCATATCGGTTTTTTCGGAATAGTTTGCAATTGTACAGAAAATAATGTGTCACGCGTGACTTACGAAAAACATTTGACTATTCACAATCAATTTTAGAATGCTATCAAAATATCTTATTCACACAGGTTAATAGTATAACTTTCATTATAATACTATTAAAAACAAATAAAGATAATAGTAGTAGATAATTTAGTAGTTATAAATTGTAGTAGTAGTATAAATTGTTATAATAATACCTATAATTTATAGGTATTTATAGGCTATAAATACCTATAAATTAAGATAGACCGTTGAAAAATGCGATATTTACGAATTAACTATTTTAAAACTTCCGACCGTCATAAAAATGGCAATTTTGTAGATATCAACAAACAGTAAAGATCAAAGTTGTTCAGAAAAAATAAAGAAATCGAAATCCGGTCTCCAAAATAGTGGTTGCTATTTAAGAAATTTTTATTTTACTGCGCATGCGCTGATAAAAAAAAATTAAAAATTTGAATTTATTAAAAAAATATGTATTTATAAGTCCTATATGCAGTATAAAAACCCCGAATCAAATTCAAGGTCACACGATCGAAATATTTCCTGTTACCTTTAAAATTGAACACACGGTATATTATCATTATTCTGCGGCCAATGCCCTAATTATTTTAGTTATATTATTATTGTTATTATTATTTTCTGATGTTCCGCTATTGTAGCATTATTGTTTTTTCGTTGCATATGAAGTTGATTTTTTTGTTAATATAAGTCGAATTAAACGCACCCTTCGTATAACGTATTATATATTATAACATAGTTCTTATTTTCATTCATTGTCAGTGCGACACGAAATTCAATATACTTGTTTCGCCATTCAGGCGTAAAATCATTGAGGTATTTTATTATTTTATTATTTTATTCATCACCCGATTTGTCGTGTGTGACTGTCGCCATTCCGCCTCCCCCTGCTGAAGGTTAGTACTTAACTTGCATACGGCATACCCATCAATTACGACATCGTCTTCTGATCATCGTGCTATTCACACCCGCGTAAGACCGCCAGCACTCGCCGTGGTGTGTGAGAGGCCGCCCAGGTTGACCAGATCATCGGTTTCCTTGAGTTCAGCCAACTGCTTCAAGACTTCAATAGTTTTAAGTCTAGCTTTAATATTTTTCACTGGTTTTGTGAGCTCTGTGGTCATTGCACCAGACCGGACCGACCACAGAGACCCCCGCCCATAACTAAACTGTCATATCCTATTTCCCCTGGGCCCTGGTACATTATCTCCTGTCCACGTCGTCGTTGTCGTAGGGTATTATATATTGCCTACCCTATTTATTATAAGACGTCGGCTATTTAGTTGCCTACCTACGCCCCGTAAAGAATATTATAATTCATTTCGTTCTTGGACGTCACCGAGTGGTCCTTCGGATAGCCCATATTGTTGGGCGCGTACATGTAAATCATTTTAAATAAATCGTTGCACATTATTCACGTAGTAAACCGCCTACATGGAATTTAAGTACTTCGTACAGTTCTGTTTCGTTAATTTTACATTTGTTTTCCTAATATACATTTTATTACTACTATTTATATGCAATTTTGATCAAGGTGCAAAATAAAAAGTTAAATTATCTACAAATCATTTTTACTTTAAAAAAGATACTAAATAAAAAATTGATATATTTTACCTACCGTTCCAAAGTATGATAACAAACATAAAAAAAATCCGTCATTGTAAAATAAATACACCCTTTAACTAGCTTAGAAACTAATTCAAAAATTATATCTCAAAAATATTTTAATTAAATTTGTTTGAAAATTCTTATCATATTTAAAGTATTAGATATAGTCTATACATTGAAATATAAATCAGTGGAATCTGGAACAACTAATAAGTCGACAAAGTTCAAGTGCAACGTAATATTTTCTTCGGCTATCCAGGTTTATAAGGGTTTATCAAGTTAATCGTGGTTTTAAAATACAATTAAACATAAAAATGTTTTAGTTGCATGTACTATTGGTGTTTTTTTATACAATGTATACCTATTATTATTATAACAAATCGTTATTTTTTGTTTAAATATTATATTCTATTTAGGTGCAAATTTTAAGAGGACGCCACACCACCCGTAATTTGATTATAAAAAGTGTTTTGCGCTGGACAACTTTTATCGCACCATATTTGTTGTAGAGCTACCAAATTTTCACAACACATAAAGAAGAACTTTATCTGTGCAACAACGTGCTCTAATTTTTGATAGCACTCTCCAACCATTTTTTATAAGTAAATTAAAAAAACAAAAAAATGAAATATTTAGGAGCAAATAACTTTGTTTCTATTTGTGTTATCTAAATTATAAGCACGTTATTGCACAGATAATTTTCTACACTATATGTTCAGAAATTTTGAAGTCTCGACTATAAATATGGTGCGAGAAAAGTTGTCCCGCGTAAAACAGTTTTACAGAAAAAAAATTATTATTTCGATGGATATGTGCTGCGCTCATATTATGTATACGGCCGCGATCGGCACTACAACGTTCATCATCCCCACTCAATTATTCGTTGGTGACGTGCAAGTTTGACGGCCAGCGGGCAGCGACCTTCCAGACCGATCGCGCTGATTACGATATGACCAAAATAGAAATAATGAATTACTTATTATATTTCTGAAAATTATTATTATTTGTAGACACAATCATAATTCTACAAAAACATAAATAGTAAGGCGTCTGGGAGAGGGTCTGTATTCTGTAATACTATAATTTATAATAATACAAGTTGAAAAAACATTTTATATTATTATTATAGTATCGATCACTGACTTAGTGGGTACTAGAATTATAGACAAATCACGTAGTGTTTTACTGGTATTATCTTTTTCATATATATATATTTTTTACGCTGAAAAATGTCGCCAAAAAAAACACGTGCCATTATAAAAAAGCGTGCCCGATCAGGTAAGACGTGTATGAAAAAAAGAATGAAAAAAATTCGTAATACACCGTAAGTAACATTTAATATTTACTATTTATAATTTATACAATATGTTATATATTTTAAATTGTTCAATTATCGAATAAAAATAATAAAATAAAAAAGCGGGTAAGTGAGTATCGCTCTGCTGTACATTAGGGGGTGGGGTGGACCTCGGACTAGCGTAGGTTAAATTTGAATGCAATGATGAATATCATTGTATACGAGAAACGATTCTGAACGGAGATGATTAATTGTCAATCTAGGATATATTCTATTTAAATATTGTAATATATTCTATTTTGAAACAAATAGTATAGTTACTATATGTTACTAAAGTTACTTTATAGTATCTGTTTATTAATAAAAAAAGTATTTGGCCAACATACGCATTATGAGCGTATGAAATTTAATTTAAATTTTGACATATTTCGTATAAATTCGAACTTTAAACACTTATAAAAAAAAATTGTGACTAACGATTTCGGATTTTTTATTATCACTTTAAAAACAACTTATAAGAAACCTTGTACTAAATTTTAAAGATTTTTTGGAATGCTAATTTTTTTTTATCGGCATTTGAAGAAAAAAAACTTAGAAAAGTCGAAAATTTCAATTGTCTATAAGTAGCTTAAAAATGGTCAAAATATTTTGAAAATTTAACTGTAAAGAGATAATCATAATATAAACATTTGGTGAAAATTTCAAGTGTTTACAATAATTCGTTTAAGTCTACACGTCTAAAGTATAAGTTCGTAGTGGGGTTCGGGTTTGTAAGGATGTGCAGTAAGTACTTTTAAATATAAGCTTCAAAATAAAAATACATTATTTCATGTCCAATTTTGTGACTTTTGTAAGTAAAATATGTTATTTTGTAGAACCTAATATGTTAAATTATAACTATACAGGTATATATTATAATACTTTTATTATTTTATAAATACTACTTGATTTATAGCATAGGTATGTTCATATATTTTATAGTGATGTGAGTCTCGTATACATTTGCAAAAAAATTTACGATTTACATTTTTTACCGTTCAAATAGTTGAGTGATCACTTTATTTGTATACTTCTATATTTTTATCGAGATTTTAGAATTATAAAACAAATCAATATTTTATAAAATTATATTGATCGATAATATGTTTTTAATTTGTAACATTTTATTAATTATTTTTATTTAAACACATAATAGAAAACTATAATTATTAATTATTATTTTTAATAAAGGGATTAAATACTAATGATTTATTTTATATTTGTCTTGCCTTCTTTACATAATATTGTAAACAAAATTAAATAGGTACAAATTGTATATAGTATTCAAACCAAAAGGTAACAAGATAAATTCAGTTATAAAGGCTGATTCCTAGGACTAGGAGTCATGTATACTATGTAAAAACAATTTACAATAAAGTGTACACTAAGCTTTTATCTATGAATACATTATACAATTAAAAATAAATATAAATAACATTTTTTAAACTAGTGCCCTACAAAACCTAGTTGCGGCACTGTAATGTAGTTTCTCTAAATTCTAATCAGTCTAATTTAATAATTGTAATAAATTATACATTTATAAATAATTAGTTATTACGAGTAAATAATAATTTATGCAAAGTTAAAAAAATATACAAAAAATGGTATTCAAAAGTGACTGAAATAATTTTTCAACATTTTTTTTTTGATTTTATATTTATTTAGAAATGAAGATTTAATTAATGAACTAAATAATGTAATTCCGTCTTCTAATGCAGAAAATATGATTTTGTATTATAACTCAACAATTGGGCTGTCATATAGTATGCGGTCTACCGGTGAATTTACGAGTATAGTATGCGGTCTACCGGCGATTTACGAATATAGTATGCGGTCTACCGCAAATAAATAAATTAAAAATTATATCATAATATTAAAGTATAATTATTGTAGCAGTAATAGTAAAAAATTAATAATTAAAAATTAGTTTGTCAAAAAAAATTGTTGTCAAAGAGTACAAATAAATATAATGCAATATGTTATACAAAAACTTCCGCCATATCTCTCAAAAATGCATTAAATAAATCTGATTTATTTATGCCACGCCACCATGTTTCCATGAGATATCTGTAATAATATGTATCATTGTATTATAAGTATTACGTAATACGTTAAATTTATTATACATCACTTATAATAATTTTACCTTGGAAGGAGATCAGGACTTGTACCACACATATTTTTAACTACTTTTAAGCGTAATGGTCTCCATAAACTTTCAATCCGTTGAGTGTGCGCTTGTGTAAGTGGATCAACAAAATTTTCGCTATGGTTAACTGTATTATGCGTATAACCATATTGGGCGATCCCATTATACGCTGGCCACCCATCAGAGTGTATAATAGAACCCAATACAACCTCTTTTTTAATAATATTATGCAAAGTTTGCTTGTCCCGCTTGTCGACAACAAAATATCGTGCCTCACTATCGTCGCATAACCCAAACACCCAAGGACCGTCCATTCGTCTACCATAATTTCTATTTCCATTTTCAAGAGGGTCTTCATTTTCGTCTTCGATGTTTTCACTCGGCAAATCTGCAAGTCGATATCGACCTGTAACAACATAATGATGACTTATAATATTCAATATACAATTGTATTTTATTATTATAAAATATAAATTACCTTTATGGTTTTTTCTGGATCCTCTTAACAAACATTCGTCAACTTGTATAATAATATTAGGTCCTCCAAATTTATTACGTTTTTCGAACATTTTCACTGGTATATCCCGACACAAATTCATCCAGTCACAAACGGTGTTGGACGATCTCCCAGTTAATGTCATAATTGTTTTATTGGATAAACCTTGAGTCCAGTAGAACACCAGTTCTAACTGTTGACTGAGGCTTAGTCCACTATTTAGACGACCATTTTTGTCAATAAAAGTCCAAAAAGCATTATCTTTCCTATAATATTATGAACAATTATGATTAAATAAGCCAAATGAATATAAGAAAATAATTTTCTTAGGTACCTTAAGCTTTGTGTTGTTTGACATCCCTTTCTCTTACAACGTAAAATTCTTCTTTCCTTACCTCTCTCCTTGCGTAGATATAAATTCATAGCGCTTCCACACTTAATACATTCGGCATTTTCATTATTTGCCACAACATTTTTTCTAATTAAAAAATTTGTGGTTGATTCGTCACTACTAATAATTGAATAAAAATCTTTTGCTAACATATTAAATGTGTAAAATATAAATTTTGTCGCGCAATAAATGACGTACTGAGCTATTGAGTCCATACTTTTACAAAATGTCGAAATATTGTTATCTGTGTATAAGGCAATAAAGATAAAGTATTGACCGAAGAAAAAGATTAAAGTTTGTCTATCAAAAATAAACTTAAACCTATGTAAAAACCGCAGGTAGACCGCATCCTACAGCGATCGGTAGAACGCGTTTGCCGGTAGACCGCATACTATATGACAGCCCAACAATTGATTCCAATAAGTATGCATATTTGTATTTTCTTTAGATTATATTTTAATCTATCAATTTTTTTTTAATGCAGTGTTTTAGTACACGATTTAAATCTTGATGAAACGTCTGTATCATCTGTAGTGAATACATTATCATCGGATATAAAGTAAATATTAAAACCATGTTAAATTATGAATATATCGAATAACTTTTTTATTTTATGAAGTAATTTAGATGCAACATTGATTTGTCCTGAATATGAGGCCTCATGTTCTCGATTAGAGTGAGCAAAGATTTAATACTATTTTTCTTATAAGTACCTAAGGTTTTATTTTAATACCTATTACTTTTTTTTATTTAGTAACACTAATACAACATCCATTAATTCGGATAATTATGAACATTTGACTAAAATTCAGTCCGTCAGTGATGATTCATATATAAACGTTACCGAGTATGAGTTCACATTAATTATAGTTACTTATTGTTATTATTTTTTATTTATTTATTTGTATTTGTTTTAACTATAAACTTAGACCTTTAACTGGGCGAAGAATTGTTGATATTTTATATTTTATCAATCAAATACAAACAATGGTACACGATGGTGGTTTCGATTGCTCATTTATGAACATGGAGTATCAATCCGAAAAAATAATGGGCCATCAGTCAATTTTAACATTTAAGTGTAAAATGTGTAACGTTGAAAATAAAATTTACACCGAAAATCCAAAGACGGAAAAATTTACCGTAAACAAAGCTGCTGTGCATGCTTGTCAAGCAATTGGTATTGATTACACACAGTTATCAGAACTTATGGCATTTCTTGAAATTCCTACAGTATCAGAAACAAGCTATTTAAAAATTCAAGAAGGAGTAGCAGATACTGTCCATGACACTGCGTGGGATGAGATGAAACGAGCGGGCGAAGAAGAAAAACAAATTGCACTAGAGTGTGGCGAAGTGGATGTAGATGGTATACCAATTATAACTGTTGTTGCAGATGGCCAATGGTCAAAACGTAGCTACAGAACAAAATACGATGCGTTATCTGGTGCAGTAAGTTACATCTACAGACAAAAATAATAATTTTACATTTTTACACATACAAAAATAAACATATTAAATATAGTAAGCATTTAGGTAAGTACATCAATTTAGATTTTTCTTGTATCAAATTATTTATAGGCAACGATAATAGGATTTAAAACAAAAAAAGTTCTTTTTATCGGAATACGAAATAAGTATTGTACTATATGCCAAAGATCGAAAAATAGTAATCAAGTCATTGTTTCTGAACACAAATGTTTTCTTAATTGGCATAAATCTTCAACTAGTATGGAAGCGGATGGTGTGCTCGAGGGTTTTAGCAAAAGTATAGAAATGCACGGGCTGAAGTATAATTGTTTAATTGGTAAAATCAAAATAAATCTTAAACAATTTATAAAAACTAATAATTCTATAACTATTTTTATACAACAATTTAATAGGCGACGGGGACAGTAGTGTCACAAAAAGTTTGAATGAATGTCAACCGTATGGCCCTAATTTTCATATTCGTAAAATAGAGTGCCGAAACCATATGATGCGGAATTATGCTACTAAACTTACAGCACTAGCCAGAAACACAAAATTTCCACTCCGAATACGTAAATTTATTTTAGCAAATATTTTGCGGTTTAGAGGAGACGTGACAAAGTCTGTTTTACACTGGAAAAATGAAATTGGTGTCACTAAATTACAAAAAATTAAAGGTATTAGTGTATGTCTAATATAAATATATACCTATGTATATATATAGGTACCTTCTTATAATTTTTGAATGCTTGTAACTAAACATTATATTTTTTTTTTTAAAAAAACGTTATTTGTATTGTAATAAATTAACCAAACAAATCAATAAAATAATTCATACATAATTCAAAAATAAAATATAGTAAACTTTGGTCTCGATAACGAGGCTTTCCTTTTTTCCTTACTAAAAAAAAATATATATATATATAGTAAAATTAATTCTATTTTCATATTGTAGGTATCCAAAAAGATATTGCGAATGCACCATACCATCGACTTGGCCAACATATAAATTGTAGTTCTTATTTTTGTGACGGGTCGAAAAATAACGAACAAAACTTGGTTCCCGAGGCTGAAACCTCTGGAATAATGTATGAAATAAAAAATTATACATCGTGGCTTGTATCTAACGCAGATAGTTTGTTAGAGAACAAAAATAATAATATATGCGAACAGTTCAATGCTTTAATAAACAAGTTCGTAGCCGGTAAAAGATTGAATTTCTCGGGAAAAGGTAGTTATACAACGAGAGTGGAGGCAGCTGTTGTATCTTTTAATTCAAAGCAATATTTAAGAACAATTCACAAAACGATAACTAGCTGTAGTCCAGGTAAACTAAATTATTAATTTATTATTTAATTGATATTTATTTATGATAACTGGTATTATTTAGTACAATATACTTTTAATCATAAATATTTAAGGTAAATTTGGAAAGCGATTTCTTCTAAATTACGATCGAAAAAGAGCCAACACAATTAAAAGGAGGAAATTATTTCCAGAAATTAGAAAAAATAAAACTAAACGTTCAGATGGACCAGATGCAGATTACGGCATGGCTGAACCTCTTATTGATTCGTATTCTCAAAAAGAGATTGAAGAAAAAAAAACAAATTTCCTGGAAACATTAAGTCGGTCTAATTTTTCACAAATTGAAAAAGATACGAGAGGACAAAGTGACACTCAAATTTGGTTCAAAGAACGAAAAACACGACATACAGCTTCCAGATAGGTCAAATTTGCAAAATGCGATCTAATACAAGCTGTAAAAGTACAGTTTATAATATTTTATATGGAACGGAACCTTACACAAAATCTTTAGAATATGGAAGAAATATGGAGGCAAACGCTCGTCAAAAATTTGAAGAAATTACTACTAAAGAAGTGATTGAATGTGGCTTAATTATTGATCCTGAAATTCCATTCCTAGCAGCAAGTCCAGGTATTTTTTTTAGTGAACATGCAATAATGTATAAATTAAATTAATTGTTAAATTATATTTTTTCATTTTACATAATTTACGATCTATCAACAAATTTGTATACTTTCAGATGGGTTGATTGGAAAAGACGCTTTGATTGAAATTAAGTGTCCATATTCAGCTCAGAATACAGAAAATGCAATCGATGCCATAAATAATAAACAGGTGTTACTATGATTTGTAATTTATATTAATTTATTACCTAAAACTATAAGTTATTAACAAAATATAACAAACTATTAACCATTATTATTTAAAAAAAAACTTCATTGTTTTATTTGTAATTTAATAAAATTTCAGTTGAAATACTGCAAAGTATTTATTTATAATAGTAAACGGGATAGGCCCTTGACATTTATATAAAATTAATAATTAACAAAATTATAATACACTATAACATACATAATATTAACAGATAATAATGTAGTACAAAATAATTACACACAATAAGATGATTAGATGTTATAGCATCCATCATTAGCTAATGTCATCATATGCAAAACGGGTTCATTATATAAGTAATTTGTCGCACAGAACGGGACCCGGAAAGGAGAAAAGTTGCGCAAATTAGCACCGGGAACATTAAAATTAACCCTCCCTAACATATCTGGAGCGTCAACTTCCCCACTCAAAAGTTTCGATAAGAAAACCAAATTAGTATTTTTTCTTCTAGTACTCAACGTCTCCATATTTAATTTCGCTAGAACTGGTGCATAATCATGTGGAAGGCAGTCAATACGAAGTACAAAAGAAGCAAATTTCAAGAATTTACGCTGAACACGCTCGATTTGGAAAAAATCACGTAAATTCTGAGGGTCCCAGATCACTACCGCGTATTCGAGGTGGGATCGTACAAATGCACAATAAAGGGCTTTCAAAGAACTACACATATTGAACTCAGATGAAATTCTTTTTATGAAACCAAGCATTTTTAAGGCCTTGCACGTGATTTTTTCAATATGGAGATTAAAACTTAAAGTCCGGTCAAATATGACACCTAGATCAACTACATGGCTACCAGAAAAACTTAAATTAGTACCATCAACTAGATAATCGTGCCGAATATGGCTATGGGAACGCGTGAAAGACATATAATGACACTTAGGAATACAGAGATCTAGACCAAATTACCAGGGCATTAAGTTCACTTTGGAGCAGATCGCAATCACGAGAGGAATCAATGCGAAGGAATAATTTTATATCATCTGCAAATACGAGAAATCGGCAATTCGTTATTACGGAGCTGATGCCGTTAATGAATAGAGCAAACAATACAGGGGATAAGTGACCACCTTGCGGCACACCTGACGTAATATTAACCATATATTATGTATTAGGTACTGTATAAGTCTGCAGACAGTTTTGTTATTGATTTAAGTTTTCTTATTTTTTAAATATATGTTACTTATTTTGTTATTTGTTCTGTTGTTTATTATATTATAAACTATTAATTTATTTGTTTTATTTTGATAAAAGTAATAACATAAAAAAAAAACAAAGTAATTGAACTATTGAAGTAATGTTTTTATGTTTAATACAAGTTTCATGATTTATTTTACATAATATAGTTTTATGTTAATTCATAAAAATGGTGAAAAAAGGTAAGAAATTTGATACATAAGCTTTATTTGAAAATTGTAGAAAAATTTCACTTAAAATTAGTTTTTTTTCAAAATTTACCAATTTACCGAATTTTACGTAAATTTACCGAAATTTTTTTACCGGTAAATTCCACATCTCTAGGTTGGTTGTATTGGGATACCTAAACCTGTGAAAAAATAGCAAACAAATTAAATAAAATTAACTATTTTTTAATAATTTTTTAATAGACACCTAGGGCCGTATTTATAATCAATTCCTAAGTCTATTCTTATCTTTTACTTTTAAAATTAATGCTTAATCATAAGTGTTCATAAACAGGTTTAAGTCATACTTTTAAAAGTTATAAGCAAACGTAATTCTTATTCTTATTTTGATAACCAAAGTCATGGTCACACATGGTAATAGGTTGTTATCACTTATTATCACTCTTATCACTCATGAGTTTTATATTTTTATACGATAATCGTTTTTATGTAAATACATTTTCAAAAAAAAATATTTTTTTTTTTAAATACGACTAGTCAAAATGGGTAAAGGACTTGCCTATTCAGCATCCGAAAAATCTTTAATTATTGAATTGGTACAATTAAATAAAGTGGTGGAAAATAAGAAAACCGATGAATTTAGCATTCACGATAAAAACAAAGCATGGGAAAGTGTTACCAAAACTTTCAATGCGAGTGGTGATCATCCAAAAGTGAGTTGAATTTAAAATATTATATTTTATGTTTAATCATTGTTTAACGTTTTTAGTATTCTGAAGTAGAAGATGTGTATTAGATAGGGACTATACCTATTTTGATAATCAAAAATAATATTTAGACAGCTTGCTAAGTTCCTATTGATAGTATTAAAGTATTTAAATATAATTGTTGTATCTACTTCAAGATTAATTTGTTACCAATTATTTATATAATATAATATGGTAAACCATGGCAGTTTTCTATAAGTGATACGAACAATTAGTTAAATTTAATTTGACACCCCATCATTATTTTAAAACAATTACCTATATTATTAATGTATTTGATTTTAACAATTTATTATTTATTTATAATTTTTTTGAAATCAATCTTGCAAACTGCACATACAAATAATATATTATTTTAGGAACTTCCAAAATTGTTGTTATATTTTATATTTTAGTAGTCTACTATAGTAAAACTAGCATATTTTCAATAATTTACTATTCACTAATTTTATAGAGAACTGTACGTTAAGTTAAAAAATGCTGGCACAACATCAAAACAAAAAGAAAATCTGAAATAACTTCTCATAAACAAGCGCTTTTGAGAACTGGAGGTGGACCAGCAGTTGAAAAATTAGTAGAGAATCCATTGGTCGATGAATTTGCTAACATAGCATGTGAAATTCCTGGGGCCATTGACAGTGATACAATCACTAGTCACAATATTACATGTGTAACTACATCTGATGGATATTTGGAGTTTAATATTCAACCTAGTGATGATAATTGATCTGGTAATAACAAAATTAATGTTAAAATTAGATATTATATAAATTCAAAAACAATATTATTTTATAGATTCAAGTATTAATGATACTGATGCAAATTTCACAAATGCTATCCCAAGTAAATCTTTTGAAAAACAAGTGGAATTACCAAGGCAGTATTTAAAAAACAAAAAATCAAACTTGTCAGCTGAAGCGACAAGTCGTATTGAACGAGTTGAGATTCAAAAAATTAATGATGAAGAAATACATAACTTGTTAAAGGAAGAACTACTTTTAAAAATAGAAAATGAGAGAGAACTTCTGAAACGAAGAAAAATTGAAACTGAAGTCGCTTCTAATGATTTAATTTTTCGTAAAGAGAAATATTTAACAGAAATGGAATTATTAAAAAGAACTATTAAAGAATAAATTATTAAAAATAATATATACCTAATATATTATGTTTATGTATATTGTTAAACTTGATAAGATTTTTTAATTGGTTAAAATTTGTTTTCTCTAGTATCAAAAGTTATGATACTATAAAGTATAAATTATATTTTATTAATTAGGTATGACTATTATTATATAAATATTTTTTATGCTTTTCAATCAATTTTTTTAAAGATAACCATTTTTTTTAATATACTTTTTTTATGAGACTTGTTGTAGTTGTCAACACTGTCGCTATTATTATTATTATTATTTTATCATTATGTACCGCTTTCATGTTATGTATCATTCATTATAATTATTCTTCAAAAATATACAACAGAACTTATAAAACATGGCGCTGTGGCAATTCTTGTGTGTCAAGTGTTATAATTTGTGAATACACAACAAACTCAAAATGGAGACAAAAATACCCAAGGAAATGAATTTCAACGGCAACATTGAAGCCAACTGGAAAAACTGGAAGCAACGACTGTCGCTATACCTACTCGCAAGTAATAAAAACACGTGTTCAGACGAAACAAAAACCGCGATATTACTCACGTTACTTGGAGAAGAAGGCATCAATATTTACAACACATTTAGTGGTAAGAAAATCCATGATGATAAGAATGTTCCAATTTTTCAAAAAGTAATTTCCGCATTTGATGAGTACTGCCTAGGAAAAAAAAATATTATATTTGAGAGATTTAACTTTCTGAAATATAAACGACAACACGGACAGTCTCAAGAAAACTTCGTAACACAATTAAAATTATTAGCAGCATCGTGTGAGTATGGGGAACTCACCGACTCAATCATAAGAGACCAAATTATTATTAATACCTCAGATGTTGTTCTCCAAGAGCAGTTAATCAATAAGTCAGACCTATCATTAGAAAAAACTGTAGAAATCATTAAACAATCAGAAAATGTGAAACAGCAAATTGAAATAATAAACAAAGAGGAAAAAGTAGAGCCAGAATATTCCCATGTAGATTCCATAAAAGGAAAAAACTATACTTCAAATAAAAATAAAGTAGCACAAACAAATTTCAAATGCAGCAGATGTGGCATACAACATGCACCAAGAAGCTGCCCGGCCTTTGGGAAACAGTGCAGGAAGTGCGCTAAACCCAACCATTTCGCAAATGTATGCCGCTCGAACAAGATGGTTCAAGAAGTAGCAGATGCAGGAGCAGAGGAAGAGTATGCAGCGATCAACAGCTTGTTTGGAGTCAGCGAAATCAACGTACCCCAGACACATAGTATCCAACAACCATGGTTCGAGGAAATCAAGGTAGAAAATATGTATATTAGATTTAAGTTAGACACGGGCTCTCAAGTTAATTTAATACCACTAAATATATATAAAACACTTAATGTAAATAAATGTTGGAACAAAACAACTATCAAACTTGAGGCTTATGGTGGATATAAATTCATGCCATTAGGCTCAATAAGATTAAAGTGTGTAGTTAATAATATAATAGCATGGGTGACCTTTTTAATAATAAATAATAGTAATATACCAATACTGAGTCTAGAGGCATGTGAAAAATTTAATTTAATCAAAAGACACGAACAGTGTATCAGCATGATCACACAGTGCAATAACCAAAAAGACAAGTTTTTAATAAATTATAGTAGTATTTTTGAAGGGATAGGAACATTCCCGGGTGAACATACAATTAAAATAAATCCCAATAGTCAAGGGTCTATCAAACCTGCGAGGAGATTACCTCAAACACTCTATAAAGATGTACAGATAGAACTTAATAAATTACTAAAACATAAAATTATATCTAAAGTTGAGGAACCTAAAGAATGGGCTAGCAATCTTGTGATAATAAGGAAACCAGATAAAACACTGAGACTTTGTATAGATCCATCAGAACTCAATAAATCATTAAAACGAGAAAACTATCTGATTCCAACCTTTGAAGAAATTCGCTCTAAACTAATAAATAAAAAAATATTCACCGTGTTAGACATTAAAAAAGGATTTTGGCATGTAAAACTTGATAGTAAATCATCAGACCTATGTACATTCAGTACACCGTTTGGATATTTCAAATTTAATAGACTTCCTTTCGGGATCGCAACAGCTCCCGAAATATTTATAAAATTAAATCAAAAATATTTTGGTGATATAGATAACGATAATATTATAATCTACTTTGACGATATTTTAATTGCCACTACAGATGAAACAACACATGATGAAGTATTAAAAAAATTAGTAGATAGGGCTAAATTACTAAATATTAAATTTAACAAGGATAAATTACAATTCAAAAAAACAGAAATAAAATATGTGGGCCACATTTTCAATGAACAAGGTGTCTCTCCTGACCCAGACCAAATAAAAGCCATAGTGAGTCTGAAGGAACCTACATCGAGAGTAGAATTACAAAGATTAATAGGCATGTTCAACTACCTTAGAGAATTCATACCAAATATGTCCAAAATTATCAGTCCACTCAGAGAGTTACTTAAAAAAGATACAATATGGGTATGGGAAAGCAGACATTCCTTAGCTTTAAAAGAATTAAAGAATCTTGTAACAACAGCTCCAGTACTAACACACTTTAGACCAGATAAAGAAATAACCATCCAATGTGATGCGTCAAAGGACGGTCTGGGTTGCTGTCTTCTCCAGGACAAAAAAACCCATAGCTTTTGCTTCACGCAGCATGTCAGAAACAGAAATAGCGTATGCACAAATCGAAAAGGAATTTCTAAGTTTAATATTCGCATGTAGGAAATTTCATTACTATATTTTCGGTCGCACAATAAATGCACTAACTGATCATAAGCCTCTAGTGTCAATCATGCAAAAGGATATAATAAAAATACCATCAAATCGCCTACAGAAAATGAGACTAAAACTTTTAGAGTATGATATTAGGTTAAAATATTTGCCAGGAAAAAAAATGCATATAGCAGATTTATTATCGAGAGATCACATGCGAGAGAACTCTACAGAGGAATTTGATACTGGTGGTACTGTGCATTGTATAAATAGATTTAACAACAATAATGTTTGCAATATTAAATCAGAATCTGAGTTGGATCCAGTTCTTAATCAGATAATCGAATACTATTTCCAAGGTTGGCCAAATAGGAAACAAATTGATAAATCAGTCCAACTATATTATAACTTAAAAAACGAAATAACTATTGAAAATGGAATTATATATGTTGCAGATAAAATAGTGATCCCTACCAAGTTAAGGCCCCTAATACTTAAACTCCTACATGAAAGTCATTTAGGCATTAATAAAACAAAAGTAAGAGCTAAACAAATTATATATTGGCCAGGAATGTCTAATGAAATCGAACAATTTATAAATAATTGCATGACTTGCAATAAATTTCAAAATTCAAAAAAAAAAAGCCCTCTAATACCTCATGAAGTTCCGAATTATCCGTATGAAAAGGTAGGAGCAGATATTCTATCTTTTGAGGGCATAGATTACTTGGTCATAGTTGACTATTTCTCGAAATGGTTTGATTTAATTAAATTAAAATTTAAGACTGCTAATGAAATAATAAAAAAAAGTAAACAAATATTTAGTACACCAAAAACCTTCATAGCAGACAACATGCCGTTTAATTCAAGTGAATTCATAGCTTTTTCTAAAACTTGGAATTTTACAATTGTTACTTCTAGCCCCCACCATCCTCAAAGTAATGGTCTAGCTGAAAGGACAGTACAAACTAGTAAAAAATTACTTAAAAAAGCCCGAGAAGAAGGATGTGATATAGAATCAATGCTTCTAGAATATAGATGCACCCCAATAATCAGTCTGCAAGCATCACCAGCACAACTTTTATTCAGTAGAATTTTAAGAACTAAATTACCAATAGCTAACAAATTATTAGAACCCAAACTCCAACATAATGTACAAACTAAATTAAAAGTATACCAGCAGAAATATAAATCCAATTATGACAAAACAACTAATAAAAATGAAACACAATTCAAACCTAATACAAATATATTAATTCAAAATAAAAAAATCTGGTTACCGGGGAAGGTCATAGCTAAAGCCAATACACCTAGATCATATTTTGTAGAAAACAATAAAGGCACAATTATAAGAAGAAACAGTAAACACTTAAAAAATATTAAAAATAATAATGTTACAGGAGGCAGTGATGAGGAAAACATAGGGGTTGGAACAAAAGCAGAAAATAAGCCTAACAAAAGTGTGCTGGGGAAAGAGGTACTAACTAGACCCATAAGGGTAAAAAGACTACCTAACAGACTTAAAGACTGTATATTGTAAATTAGCATAAAGCCACAGTAATCTATACATATTTTGTACTATTATATTAATTATTATATATGTTGTATTACTATCATCATTATCAAATTGTATTATTATTATTAATTTTGTATTTTTATTAATTCTGTATTATGATACTCTATAAGGCAGTGGTTTTCAAACTTTTATTATACATGGCACACCGTACACTTCAAAAAAATTTCACGGCACACTGACCTTTTTTTTATATGAACAAAATTGTTTTGAATTAATTATTAATATATATAAATTTAATAAGATATGTTAGATTGATGGGCTGACAAATATTTTTAATTCTTGGACGAATAGTTGACACATGCCCTCATTTTCTTATATCACAATTCAATGCAATCGGTAATTTATAGAAAAACTGCGGCACACTTAGTGGATACTCGCGGCACACTGGTGTGCCGCGGCACCCAGTTTGAAAACCACTGCTATAAGGTTTAATATTGTATTCAATTATATTTTATGAAAGAGAGAGACGTTGTAGTTGTCAACACTGTCGCTATTATTATTATTATTATTATTTTATCATTATGTACCGCTTTCATGTAATGTATCATTCATTATAATTATTCTTCAAAAATATACAACAGAACTTATAAAACAAGACTGATATATAATATATACTTATAATACTTGTTCAATAAGTTTTATAATTGGTTTATTAGCTGTATTTCTGTTAACTTTTACAAATTATATAATTAAATAATATTCTAAGAATAATGCATATTTATAAATTCTGATCTAATTATATTTCCATACAAATTAGATGGTCCATTATATTCTTGATGAAACATTTGGTTGTTATTCAAAACTTCATCTGTGTGTGGTAGGTTTTCATATCTAAATATTGCAATGTTGTGTAACACTGCACATGCTGATATTATTAACAATGTTGTACTTAGTTTTGTAGCTAACTTCCTAGATAAACAACTAAATCTTCTTTTGATTATTCCATTTAGTCGTTCTACAGTGTTTCTTGTGGTTATATGAGCTTTATTGTATCTTTCTTCAGCTCGATTTTGTGGATTGCGCACTGGAGTAAATAAATATCCCAATCGTGGATAACCACCATCACCCAAAAGACGTCCTGATAATTGTTTTTGTTCATACATTATATTGATATTGCTGTTGCTATAAATAAACAACATATAATATGTTATTACTTAAGGAATATTATTTAATATATTTTGAGTATTTCAGTTTTTACAACTTAAATAAATTCTTTATTCTAGAAAAGTCTAGAGTTGTAAAAATATACCCAGCATTATTATAACAAAACATGTTTGTACCTAAAAATACGACTATCATGAACAGATCCTGGCCACCTAGCTACAATATCCAGTATTTCACATCTAGGTCCACTCACAATCTGTACATTTATTGAAAATATGCCTTTTCTGTTCCTGAAATTTTCCCCTTGGTCACCTCCAGGATTTAGTATTGGTATATGGGTACAGTCTATTGCACCGTCAACACCAATAAATCCTGAATAAAAATAATTTTTCAACTGTGTATATACTTATTTAAAGCATAATGAACAAATTATTTTGAAATTACCAGCAATATTAGAAAATAACACTTGATTATGTATTTTTCCTTCTAAAGTAGCAGGAAACTTTACAAAAGTCGGTAACTTACTTGCTATTATTCTTGAAATATCTTTTACACATCTACTTATAGGTAGTTGGTTGGCTAATACCAACCATATCACCAGTAACTATCTGTAATGAAAAATAGAGTAGATCACTATCATTACTCACTCAATTTACTTACTCACTTGGAAATTTCCAGTTCCATAATACCGTAACACTGCATGTAGTTTCAATAATGGTGGAATTGGAAGGCCTCTCATTGAATTGTCATTGAATACAATGTCACTAAATACGAGGGGCATTAAACTTTGCAATACTGTAGTTTTAGAAAATCTATTAAATTTAAATTTAAATTGCATTATTAGTAAGATGAAATTATGAATTATTATTTTTGTTGTAAATATTTTAATTTATATAGGTAGAATTATGTCCATAGCTAAGAATAATCGGTCTGTATAAATCCATTTTAATTATTTCTTGGATATTATAATATAATATATGCTATCCATACGCGTGTTTATGTGGTAGTGAGGATAGACACTTTATTACTCTGCAATTTTTTTTTCATACAATGAATATTTTCGTATTACCTAATAAAATGTGTTCAACAAATTAAATTGTAAAAAGTGAATATTAAAAAAAATATTGTTTTATTAATAGGTAGGTTATCATTTGATTTTTATTTATTATCATAAATTCACTCACATGATAATTATTACCCTTTGGAATATTTTTGTTTTAACTTGGGCTTTAGGCATAAATAAAAAAATAATAAATGACCTCCATATATTATGGTGATTTCTATTGAAAATTATTTCACTTGCCTGAATCTGTTAAAAAATTCTTTATCGTCATAAAAATCAATTGGATTTTGCATGTCTCTAATATATCGTTTGGGAACACGTTCATTATTTTCTTCAGCACGGTTGTAAAAATTAACTAATTCTACAAAGTTTATTATATCCATATTTTCAATTTTTATAAAACTTATCAATGTGATATGATCAAAAACAAAAAAAATCATGAACGTACCTCGTATACAATATCATTATTATTAAAAGAATTTCTTAAGCATGGTCAAGACCAGTCTTTTTAAAATCTTCTGAAATAGTCGTACTTTTCATTTTCTTAAGCTCGAGTACTATTTATGAATCTCATTTAAGTCATAAGCATGACTTAAGCAATACTTATTCTTAAGAATCGACTATAAATACGACCCCTAATCTATTTATTTTAACTAACATTATTGATTGTACATATTATTAACTATGTACCTATAATTAATGTTAATACCAAAAAACAGTCAGTCTATGATATATTATATTTAAATATTGTCATATATTCTATTTTGAAACTAATTCAAACATTTAAGTAAAAGTTTCAAGATCTTACGTTTAGTAAGTTTTTAAAAATAACAAAAATCGAAAATTATTTATTAGTAAAACGTTATTTTACACGTGTATTTTTGATTTAAAATTAAAATTAAAACTTAAACACTCGTAAAATTTTTTAAATTGAATAATCATCAAACTTTTTTATAACTATTCTAAGCTTAAATTATGGACAGTATAGCTTAAAAATGGTCAAAATATTTTGAAAATTTAACTGTGTATGGAGAACGCTAATATAAACATTTGGTGAAAATTTCAAGTGTTTACATCGATTAATTTTTGAGTTATAGCAAAATAAAAAATTAGATTTTGTCGAAAACTGGTTTTGCGTGAAAATTCCCGTTTTTCTGTCATTTTTTTTTTGTTTTTTCGATTTTTTTGAAAACTGGTGAAAATGTTTACTTTTCACCTCTATATTGCACCAAGGATATCCAATTTTCCATAATAACCACCCCCAAAGTTTGAAATTGAAACATTATTTCGACTAGTTATGCTGTATAAAAAAAAAAAAAAAAACACACATCATTGTAAAATCATTACATTCATCACTCCGTTCAGAATCTAAAAGAACCCTTACTTTCTAGTGGATTCTTCTCTAGAACATCTTAAAGCTGTTTTAAACTTTGGGAATCTTTAATTTTTAATTTTAACAAATCTAAAAGTTTAAATGATACATCTGAATAAATTGACATTAAGTTATATAAAATTGGATAAAGCATATTAAAATCAATATCAATCTAGTATATCAAAATAAAATTGTATATTATTAAATAATTAAAATATCTTGGCCACTTTTCAATAATACTTATACTTACTAATTTATAATCAGCTGGGAGCTTGTAGCTTGCCTAGTATTTTAATGTATCAGTGGTACTTTTGCTATTTTTATATATAATTTAATCTATATTTTACAGTTGCTCTCCAGATAATTTCAATTTCACTGAATGAGCAATTATCGTGTTTTAAACTATTTAAGTAATCATCAATATCAGTTTCTGAATCTATAAAAAAAAAAATAAATAAACATACAGATATTATTTATTGTACTTACATGATATTATTAGTTAGAAAAGTAAAAACAAATTTAATGTAACAAAATATTTTTTACCAATTTTCATCATATTTTGAAAGTTTGTGTTTCTTTGTTGCTTCGATTACTCCACCATTCTTTAAATTTCTTATTACATTGTGATATTTTGCATATAATTTTCCTTTTGGTGCTTTATTTCCATCACGCATAAAGTAATAAACCTAATAAAAATCATTTTTATCATTGTTTGCTAATTTACAAAATATTGAAAACAGAAATTACCTTAACTTCATTAGGAAAAGCTGCAACAATTTGATTGGAAATTTCTTCAGCAGTTTTGATTGTCATGATAATATTTTCTTTTATAGCTGTTTTAATAATAATATCAACCAGTATTAATCTAGATGCATCATTTAATGAATCAAACTTTTTGTAGTTGGTAAGCACCAAAGATCCCTGTGATTGGTCTTCAAGTATTTTGCTTAGACTTAATACTGCTTTTGTATCTACTGTTGTAGTTTCGGGCAACATCATAGGAATTGCATCAGAAATATGTTTGTTAACACTCTGAAGTTCTATTAACTGATTTGGAACTTGATTTTTTGTTTTCCATTTTGATAAACAAATTTCAAATTTTATTTGAATGCCCAGGGGAAAATTTTTCAACAATTTTTCACATTGAGTTGATATTATATTACTCAAACATTCCAAATCAATCATTGAATCTAAACATTTTTTAAATTTGTGATATTAACAAAACAGTTATATTATATTCATTGTTTTAGATTCTGAACGAAGTGATGAATGTATTGCTTTTACTATGATGTGATTTTTTTTTTGTGTCTGACGACAACATTTGGAGCAGTAATAATGCTCCGATTTTTGACTTCAGCCCCTCTTTGAATAGGGAATTGAATCTAGTTGGTACTTTAGGGGGGTCAAAATTAAAATTTTCTAATAGTTTTCAAAAAAATCGATTTTTTGATTTTGCTGTAACTCAAAAACGAATTATTGTAAATACTTGAAATTTTCACCAAATGTTTATATTATGGTTATCTCTTTACAGTTAAATTTTCAAAATATTTTGACCATTTTTAAGCTACTAATAGACAATTGAAATTTTCGACTTTTCTAAGTTTTTTTTTCTTCAAATGCCGATAAAAATTTTTTGGGTGGCCAGAAAATCTTGAAAATTTAATACAAGGTTTCTTATAAGTTGTTCTTAAAGTGATAAAAAAAAATCCGAAATCGTTAGTCACAATTTTTTTTTATAAGTGTTTAAAGTTCGAATTTATACGAAATATGTCAAAATTTAAATTAAATTTCATACGCTCATAATGCGAATGTTGGCCATAGTAACCATAGTAACATAATATAAAAACTATACTATTTGTTTCAAAATAGAATATTTGACAATATTTAAATATAATATATCCTAAACTGACAAATCATCTTCGTTCAGAATCGTTTTTCGTATACAATGATACCTATCATTGCATTCAAATTTAACCATCATCCATAGTCTGAGGTCCACCCCACCCCCTAATATACAGCAGAGCGATACCCACTTACCCGCTTTTTTTTTACCAATGCATGTATTATATAAATAGCCCAATTTCCAATCGTTTATCAATAACCACAATTTTTAAGAATCTTCATCTGTAATCTTTAGATACTCGTTCATTATAGAATTTTGAGGTTCATTAATATTTTGAAAATTAACAAGATTATCAATATTAATTTCATTAAATAAATCTGATGTAAAGCCATTTGTGACTTTATTTGCTTTGTCATCACTTAGATCCATTTTGTCTAACATACATATATAAGCAAATTAATTATTAAATATTAAGTTAAAATATATTATTTTATGCAAACATATTGAAAATATCTTATTAAGTAGATAGATACCTAAAACAAGCAAAAAAAAAAAAAAAAGCGGGTAAGTGGGTATCGCTCTGCTGTATATTAGGGGGTGGGGTGGACCTCAGACTATGGTAGGTTAAATTTGAATGCAATGATAGGTATCATTGTATACGAAAAACGATTCTGAACGAAGATGATTTGTCAGTTTAGGATATATTATATTTAAATATTGTCATATATTCTATTTTGAAACAAATATAGTTTTTATATGTTACTATGGTTACTTTATAGTATCTGTTTATTAATAAAAAAAATATTAGGCAACATACGCATAATGAGAGTATGAAATTTAATTTAAATTTTGAAATATTTCGTATAAATTCAAACTTTAAGCATTTATAAAAAAAAATTGTGACTAACGATTTCGGATTTTTTTTTATCACTTTAAGAACAACTTATAGGAAACCTTGTATTAAATTTTCAAGACTTTCTGGCCACCCAAATAATTTTTTTCGGCATTTGAAGTAAAAAAACTTAGAAAAGTCGAAAATTTCAATTGTCTATAAGTAGCTTAAAAATGGTCAAAATATTTTGAAAATTTAACTGTAAAGAGATAACCATAATATAAACATTTAAAAACATATTTAATTTATTATGTATTGATTATTGAACATTAAAGCATACCTATTATGAATAAAATTGTTTATTTATTTTATTTTTCCTTCTCCTATGGAAATATTGGCTGAAAATATGGTTAATCATGTAAATATTCAAAAATAACTTAAAAAGTTCAATTGTCTTACTCTTTCTATTAAATTGCATAGACAATAAAAGTTTTACATATTATTATCTGTTAATATAATATTAAATGGGTTTTTATAAACTGAAACTAAAATAGTCATTGTTGTATGTCAATGAATCCCACAAATAATTAAAACAATTCTATTTATAGACATTTTAATTTCTTAAGTAATTATAGGTTTTTATTTTGACACATTTTTAATAAAAAAAAGTATTCCTGTTCTTGCATGTCTGTTCTTGAAACCAGATAAAACATATTTGGTCTGTTTTATTTAATTCATAAGTATTCTGAGCTGTGATCTGAACAAGTCTATCTCTGTAACCACATTTTGTTTTAGTAAAATCCATTTTAATTAAAAAGTAATTAGTTATATTAACATGGATAATCGATATAGTAGTGTTTGGGAACATTTTAATATTATTGATGGAATTCTTGCAAAATGTGATATTTGTAAACGTAAATACTCTTATAAATCCACACTCACAAATCTCAAAAAACATTTATCCAACAAGCACTTAATAAACTGTTCACCAGCTAATAATCCAGTGAGTCAAAATCAAGTAAATTTCAATCATAAATATAATAAAATAAAAAAAGTATAAAAAGTAATTTAACTTAATATTTATATTTATATTTTTAAGAATACAATACACACCATGATAATATTGACAATCCAGATGACTCAGAAACTCATGAACCTCAACCTTCTACATCTGGATCATCAATGGCACCTGTATTTTCATCAGCCAGTAGTGGTATGTCAAGACCAACTGAAGCTACACGTAAACGTAAGCAAACTAGCATAATTGGTTATGTTCCTAAAAAAATGACTGTTGATAGTAAAAAAAAAATTGATGGAGCCCTTTTAAAATTGTTTACAAAAGACTACCAACCATTTAGGGTAGTAGAAGATGAAGGGTTTAAAGAATTTGTGAAGCTATTAAACCCAAACTATATTCTTCCCGATAGACACTCTATATCCAAAACATATATACCAGCTTTATATGAAAAATGTGTTGTTGAAATGAAAGAGTTGGTTGAGAAGGAAGCTCAAAGTGTCTGTATGACTACCGATTGTTGGACTTCTCGTAACAATGAAAGTTTTATGGCTATTACTATCCATTTCATCGATAGTAATTTCAGCTTACGTTCAGTACTCCTCGGGTGTTTTGAATTTAATGATCATCACACAGGAGTAAATTTAAGTGAAAAAATAAAACAAACATTAGATGAATGGAATTTGAAAAAAAAAGTTGTTCTTGCAGTTTCGGACAATGCGAATAATATAAAAAACGCATTAAATATATTACAGCTTAAATCTATGGGGTGTTTAGCACATACTATGAATCTTGTTGTTCAGTCTTCCCTAATACTGGAAAATAGTTTGATAGATCGAGTTAAGGCAATTGTAACACATTTTAGAAAATGTACTGTGGCAAATAATAAACTACATACTTATCAAATTAATAATGGTATCAGTCAACCAAAAAAATTAATTCAAGATGTTCAGACTCGATGGAACTCAACATTTTATATGATAAGTAGGTTTGTTGAATTGGAGGACTCTATTCGTGGTACATTAGGATTACTGGATAAAGCACCGGAAAACCTTAAAGGTGAAGAATGGATAATTCTAAAAGAAATGTGCCAAGTTCTTAAGCCTTTGAAGAAGCTACCAGAGTAGTAAGCGGAGAAAAATTTATGACATCTTCACTGGTCATTGTTTTGTCTCAGGTTATTATATTTTTAAGCCTGTGCTGCAATGTTGACCTAGATACTTTAAACTTTGCTGCAGCAGATTTTTTAGACAGCCCTTCATTAAGAACTGCATTTATTGCACTTTCCAAATTAGCATTTGAAAAATTATCTCTTTTTCTTGGCATTTTTACTAGGAAAAAAAGTTAAATAATATTGAATAAACAATTTTAAATTTTAAAAAATGTATTATTATTTAAAAATTAATATTTATTTAAATTTTAATAAAATAATACCTAACTAAATAACATTTTAATAGATGTGTCAATAAATGAAATACCGATATTATTGAAAAAATCAATTATTGGCACCCCATGCCAATAACTAAAATTTGACAATTATGATAATCAGTTATTGGCATACCATTTATAATGAATAATAACAAATAAAATGTGTTGAAAACTGTATTTTTATATTAAAAAAGTTCTTAGAAACCAGTATATGTCATTTATAATTGAATAAAATAGCTACAAACTAAATAAGAGCTTAATTGCTAAGTGTAGTTAACTACAAAAATGGATAATATTGTACCTGTTTTTGGAAGTCCTCTGGAGTGCTCGAAACCGGTGTAATTTATAAATAACGAAAAAAAAAAGTGGTAATCAACTATAACTGATAACAAAACATCAACAGTTTGGCCAGATAATAAAAAAAAAAAGTCATAAGGCACTTAAAATGAACATTAATTACAAATAAAACAAATTTTTAGTGCCAATAACTGTACGTTAATATATATTGTATAAATGTATATATATATATTTTTTTTTCAAGTTTATTATCTAAACGACCGTCTGAGTCTTTATCGAAGTCTTTTTCGCTTGGGAGGGGTAGAGTACAGTGGTAGCACTGTACCCCCTTCTCTTATGAAGATAAATTTTTCACGTGTGTGGACTTCACTCCCAGTGAAGTGGGTCCGGTGGGGGACAGAGTAGGTATTAATTGGGGGCCCATTTAAATCATCAATACTAAAAATACTCAAAGTACCTGGTTGTGTTAAATTGTCTTCAACAACATATGCATCAAAATGTGAATGATAATAATTTACTTTCAATTCTTCAGCAAGAAGTGTTTAACTTATTTTTATCAGAAACTATAATTTGTAAAATTTTAAAAAGATTTAAATCACTCTGGTGACAAACATATCTACTTTAAACAAAGTTCCTTTGTAATCTACTTGGGTAAAACATTTAAATTGGTGATGTAAAATTAAACTTCTTATAAATTCTATATGTTCATTATTTTTTATTTCGTAAGTTTTATTTATAATTAAATTAGTTGGAGTAGGATATAAAAGTTAATATGCAAATTTAATTTGCATTTTTTTCCCAAAGTATAAGTTATATTTTTACGAGAGGAAGTAGCATGTGCGTATGATTTAAGTTCTTTGTGCTTAGCTTCAAATCTAAAACACCAAAAATGCCTTGGTGGACCAGACTGTCTAATAATGGTTGGTTAATGAATCAATGGTGCTTTGGTTTTAATGAATCGTGAAATAATAAAACATACTGTCTGTTATGATTTTGAATTAAATTTTTTAGACTTATTATTTTTTGTTCTGATATACAGTAAGATAAAAGAATGTCAATAATTTGGAGTAAATTTAAGAAGAATAACCAAACTTCATCATTTTCAAGAACTAAGTCCCCGACCATTAAAGGAAAAAAAATGTATAAAAGTCATCATTTCTCGGGCAGATATTTTGACATTTTAAGATGGACGTTTTGCAAATGTTTTGTATTTATAGAAGGAGAAATATTTCCTATTTCTATTGAACCATAATTCAAATTACTTTTTCTTGAAATTAATGTATCTAAAGGAAAATACTTGACATTTTCAGTGAAATATTTAATAATATGGCACATATTATAATGACATATGCCTTCAAACAAGTCGTGCATTACATCCACACAATAATTTTGTGTAACATGAAATGAAGGTATTCTCTTTAAAAATGAATCACCATGAACTCCTGTGTTACGAATATCATTGATAGCAACATCATCATTATAATTAGTAATGTTCCTCATTAAAAGGCTATCTTCTTCAAATAATTGTTTTGTAATATCTTTACTAGCTCTGCAAAATCTACAAAAGTATGAAGCTGAAAAAGATCTAGAAAATTCTAAAATCGAATTTAGCCCAAGATTATTTCCTAAAACAAGCCCCAATATAAAATAAACCCGTGTGTCTTCTTTTTCAGGAGTAGAAATAATTATGCCTTCTTTTTCAAAACTATATAAATCATCTATAAGACATTTAAGACAGGACTCATTACCATAATCTTTCACATCAATTGATTTAATAATAGCTGCCAAAAAAATATTATTAAGCTTTGAATTGTTTTCTAATAATGGAAACGAATAATACACAGCACTAACAGCTTGATATGTAGAATGAGATCCTAAGCGGGTTGTTAATTTCAAGATCATCTATGAATAAAAAATATGGAAACACTATTTTATCAGAAAAATTCACTAATTTGGTTTTCCATGAATCACCTTGTATGGAATTTTTTAAAGAGTTAGATGAATTTAAACTATTTAAACGATCAAGTGATAGCTGAAAATTATTTCCATGTTCAAAAAATTTTTAAATTGGAATTTCATGGGCATTAATAAACCTTTTGTAACATGTTCATCATATTTAACTTCTCCTTTATCATATACAGAAGTTATTTCTCGATTTATAATTATCTGATTTAAATCATTAATGTACTGTTCTTCCATGAGCCAATTCATTAAACGGTATTCAGTACCTACTACAGAGTGTAAATGTGTTTGATATATCTAATGACAATTTTTTAAATGATGATAATAATAGTGGGTTATTAATTTTTTCTTTCACAAAACTGTCTAATATCTCAGCTATAGGTTTAGTAATGAGTTCTATAATGCCTTTTTGAATATTCAAAACATCTTGAAACGTGATATTATTCTTTACATGTAAACCGAGAACAAATTGTACAGCAGATTTATGAAGATTAGAAATTGCTGATTGATAATTAAAACTAATAAAAGTATCATTTTGTACAAATATTGAGGGTGTATCAGATGTGGTACTAGTGGTACTAAGAGTATCAATACTTGTATTGTTAATTATAGGGTTTTGGGTAGGTAGAGAATCATTTGATGTTAACTTAATATGTTTGTTTTTAACATGCTTTTTAAATGAACTCAAGCTCTGAAATGATTGAAAGCATGACTCTCCACAACAATCATAAGAGCTATCAGGGCCAAGCGAATGAAATACTTTAAAATGGATCACTAATGACTGCAATTGTCTACATTCAGTTTTACATATTATGTAACAAATCATTATCAAAAGAACATTAAAATGCCTACATAAAAAAATTGATCAAAATATCTGTTTAATTTATTTTACTGTACTATTCTGGAGTTACTAAATAATTAATTAATTAGATTATTTTATTAAGAGGACGCCATACCCGCATGTGTTGTCTCTGTCTTACAAGTACGTAACATAGCAAATTTACGCTAAGCAGATCACGTTTAGCTCCGTCAATTTAAAAATTAGAGTGAATCGACCTATTATGAAACTTGATGGTAAGAAAATTATCTGTGTTTGTATGTTGGTTTTTTACGATAGTTCAATTTTTTAACAAGTTATGCGTATATAACATAGCGTAAATTAAAAATGCTCATAACTCACTTAAAAATTTAATAATTGTAAAAAACCAACATACAAACACAGATAATTATCTTACCATCAAGTTTCATAATAGGTCGATTCACTCTAATTTTTAAATTGACGGAGCTAAACGTGATCTGCTTAGCGTAAATTTGCTATGTTACGTACTTGTAAGACAGAGACAACACATAGCCAAAAAGTAACGATCTTCGTAGTTACTATCTTAGTAAACTTCGGAAGTTAAAATAACTTAACTACACAAGTACTTAGTTATATTTAATATTTTAATGTAACATAATATTAATAATTAATACACACCTTCTATCTTCTAAGATGCTGTGCACGGGAACATACATAAAATATTAAAATCACTAAATTCGTAGACAAAACAGAGTTGACGAGTACGGTAACGTGCTTAGCGTATGGAAAATGCCAAATATGAAATGAAATGGTTATGTAATTAGTATATGAACAATTTTTTTTTCTGTACTTTTCTAAATCTACGTGAAAAATTATAGAGAATGGTATTTTTTTTATTTTTATTTTTTTTTTATTTTATGGAGATACTAGCCTTCGAAATGTCGCGGGCGGCTGTAGTATGGAATAAGTAGGCGTGTCTATTCCGTGACGTAACTCCGCATGACGACTGCCGCGGCACCGCGGCGAGGCGTTGTTTACGCGGAAATTCGGGCAATCCGGCAAAGCAAGTTGCTTGTTTAAGCAACCTAAGCGTCCTAAGCCCAGTTAGGTTCTAGAATCTAGGATGTCACTTTTATACGATTATAATATTATTCTACTGCATATAATTTCAGTGACTAATCCAGGAATTTTTTTGATGGGGCTGATTAGTTACATAATATAACATAACAAAAAAAACCCTTAATAACAACAAAATTAGTGTTTATGGATTGCATTATTATATAAGATAATTAAAATGTCTTTAACTATTTATCCATAACTTATAGTAGGTATTTTAAATATACACCTATATATTATAATAATATTATTTATAGTATAAAACAAATAATATTTAATTATTAGGAGTAGTGTCGCAGTGACCATGGCGAAAAGAAATACAAATAGTTACTTAATCTAGACGAGTAGGTATTCAGGGCCGGCGCTAGCTTTTGCGAGTCCTTGGGCAAAATATACTACGAGGCCCTTTAATATTAAAAAAAAGTACATGGTATGAGCTGCGAGGCCATGAGCAAAGGCCCAGCTAGCCTCACCACACACCGCCACGTCAACACTATTAGTATTACAATGATTTTAAAAATAGATTCCTACTTGAAATTCCGTATGATCATTAAACGTTTAAAATAATTATTGATGATTTTTTTTAATGTGTGGCAGTGATAAAATATTGTTTTTCTATATAACATTAAATCTTTATGAATATTTACCATCTTTATTTTTTTGTGAACAATTCATTATGGTATAAAACAGTTTATTTCTATCTTAAAAATTATAATGTCAACTAAACTGTTTGATAAAGCTTGTGCTAGTAATATACCCAAAATAAATATATACATGGTTAATGATTATATAAAAAACAGTGATTGTTTTAATGATCCTGAGCTTAGAGGATCAAAAGCCCAAAGGTAAGTTTGCTATACACTTATAACATTTTCAATAGGTAATACCTACATTAGGTACTACTTGTGGCTATATTTCAATATTGTACAAAACTCAAATTAAGTACTTACTTAATTGTATACAGATCATCACGAGAAAGCTATGGTGATTCAGCTATTGGATATGTAAAACTATTGCGCCAAGGAAATATTTGTTTAGTTAAAGGACAAATATGTCCAGAACATAGAGTAAGACAGAAAAACTATAAAGTAGCTTTAACTGTGAATGAAGAGGAAGAGAAAATTGTGGATGTTAATTGTGATGACTGTGCAGCTTCATTAGGTATAAACATATTTTATATTAATAAATACTAATTATACCTAATTATTTAAAAGTATACATTTTAAGTATTATGGTTACATATTTATGTAAAATTATACCTAGTTTTTAAAATTATTCTTTCTTATTAAACTTTTAGGTGGATGTAAACATAGCTTAGCATTTCTTATGTATTTACATAGAAAAAGTGAAGAGTCATCAGTAACGTCAGTTGATTGTTATTGGAAAAAACCAAAGCTATCTAGTATAGGAACAAGTATTAAGTTTATGAACACTAAAGACCTATTTCCACCAAAAAATGTAAAAAATCAATCTACTAATAAAGTAATTGTTACAAAATTTTTTGAAGATGTAATAGAATTGGGAAGAAAAAATAATATTAATTGTCAATTAGGCCAGTACAACTATTGTTTGAGTGAAATATCAAATTTATCTATCCATAGATTAATGTCAAATTTCAGAACACAACAACAACTTAATACAGGTAATAGTCACATTTATTTTAAGATTTTCAATATTTAATTTTATCATATAAAAACCATTAGGTATTAACTAACTAGTTAGTTAATTATGTTAAAAATAATATAACCTTATAATTTTTATTTTTTTTATATTCAGATGTCAAATGTTCAGAATTTATTAATTTTATCAAAAGTGTTATACAATCAAATAGTGGAATATTACAGAAAATAGAAAAAGGAACACAAGATCAATCTAACAATAATAGTTGGTTTGGAATGCGATATGGACGGATTACAGCATCCAAGGTATATGAAGCATCTAAATGTAGTACAACAGATGGTACTCTGGTTAAACAAATTTTAGGGATTTCAAAGATAAAATTATCTAAAGCAATGAATAGAGGAATACATTTGGAAGAACAGGTTAGTCTAATATTTAAAAATGTAAGTAGTATTCTGTAATTTATTTATTTTTCATTACACTAAATAATATTATTTATGTTTCAGGTTATAAAACAAGTAAAAACACTTGTAGGTTCTAAAATTAAAAAAACTGGATTACTTATCGATAAGAACTTTCCAATATTAGGAGCATCAGCTGATGGTCTAGGAGAAGACTTTGTCTTAGAAGTAAAATGTCCTACAACTCATTCTACATTATTAAATTATGTAGATAATGGAGTTGTAAAACCAAAGGTTTATTTATATTAAAAATATATACCAGTAAATAATTATCTAATTATTATTATTTTATTAAATTATGTATGTTGTAGGTACTATCTCAAATACAAATTCAAATGCATATACATGAGATGTGGAAAGGAATACTAGCTATTGCTGACCCTGAATTTGAAAAGAATAAAAAAGTTCCATTATAAATATTGATTATGATAAACAAATGTGTGATACTTTAATTGAAAAATGTTGTACATTTTGGGAAAAAAATATTTTTCCAAAATTATACTAGGTAATAAAATTGCAGATTAAATTAAATATTAAAAGCATTTTACATTGTAATATAATAATTTATTGTAAAAATTAACAAAGATTACAATGATTTTAAATTAGAATACATCTATATTAAAAATTACTTATATATAAAAAAAAAAAAAAATTAAATACTATTGTTTTATAATTGGTTGTTGAAGATTTATTAACCCACATGCAATAGTTATAATTTCATCAGTATTACATAATAATTGACAGTTAATAAGTGCATGGGGTTTCAACGTTTCAAATTCTCTTAATCGTCCTATTACACGTTCTATATGAATACGAAGGCTAGCAATACGCTTAGTTTCTAAAACATCATCTTTTGTTGACTTAGATTTTTGTGAAACACTAGGGGGCCTTATGAGAACACAATTGATTTTATTTAACAACACATCAATACATTTAAACCCACGGTCTGCCATTACAGATGTATTTTCAGGAACAAGATTTAAAAAATTACTTTTTTCTACTATCAATACATCAGTACATCTACCATTAAAACCTTCTGATATAAAATTAATAAATCCATCTGGAGTTAAAGATATAAGATATTTTAATGTGTTACATTTTTTATAATCTGACCATGTTAGTGCTTGTTTAATAGGATCTGATGGTTTTGGTACTTCTATTTCTAAACAGTCTATAATAGATTGAACAGATGAATAACGATAACGAAAAGGAATAGGTAAAAGTTCTTTTATTAATTTTTCTTTAGGCCAGTATATAAATTGCTTAAAAAAAACAGAAAGTCTAGGTAAAGTGTTATGAAATAGTCTGCAGACTAAACTTTCAGATATCCCAATCATATCTTCTAATCTTCTGAATGAATCGTTCAATTTTATTTTCATTAAAGTTATAAATATATTTCTCTCTTCAAGTTCTATATGAGAACTTATTAATTTAATTAAATTACATTTATACCATTCTTCATTGAGACCTATATATGCTTTTGGATTACTACTAATGTTATGTAAAGTTACTTCATAAGCCATTTTTTTAAATCGTTCATTAGTATATTCAAAACCTAAGTTAAATGAATTTTCACTTTCGATAGAACTAGAAAGAGCTAAAGTATCTGATATTTCTGAACTGTTATCACTAGATTCTGAGACTGAACAATAGTTTTCTTTTACATAAAAATTTTTAGTATTACAAGATTCTAAAAGGTTTACTTTAATAGGTGAAAAAGCTACTGTTTTAAACTTAGTTGAATTCTCTGATAATTTGCATTGGATTTTTTTGGATCTTGTTTTTTTTAAATTATTTATATTGACTTGTACACCAACATCACTAGTTTTTATAATATCCATCATACATTCTTTTTGATTTAAATCAACTGTATTATTTTGATCATCAATACAAATGTCTTCAGAGGTATTACCACCTATAATTAACAAAAAATTATTGTAAAAGTTTCCAATTTGAATCTAAAATGTATACAATTAGTTAAAATTATAAAACTTTACTTTTATTTAAACTATATTCTTTAACTGCATTTTCCACATCTAATTTTCTTTTATTTTTTAAAAATAATGGACGATTTAGGACAGAAAAGGATCTTTTTCGATCTGACTGACAATCAAATTTATGTGGAATGACACCTTTTTTCAATATAAGTCTTTTTAGTCCCATTAACTTAAATTGAACATAATTTTCAAGATCATTTTCAATCTGAAAAAAAAAACAGGACAATCACTCATTTACTTTGACACTTTAAAATAAATTTTATTAATTAATTTTTGTTTTTTATAAACATAATTAAACATTGTTCTATGAAGTATTTATATAAAAAATTGTTAATACAATTTAGAGTTTTATTAAGGCCAAGAAATAAAACTTATCTAGGAGATACTTAAAAATTGACTTACATATTCTTTTAATCTACCTACCTATATAAAAATATTAATTTATACTTAACATAGTTTTACATACATCAAAATGATCTTCGCAGCAAGATAAGTGTGATTTATCAGAAACATCCTTCTTGTCACGTCTTGCAGCTTTCAACCAGTTTCTTCTCAATTTTTTGGATTCGGGCACATTTAAGAATATTTTATCTGGTGTACTTACACTTGTGTTTTTACAAAGTGGAACAAAGCAGTATTTATAAACTCTATTTTTAAGTTTGTCTGTTTCCATTGTGTAAAATTATTAAAATAAATATTAAATGACAAAAATTAAATTGTTAAAAAATAAAGTATTTAAATTAAAGCTTTAAGCACATTCAAAGTCAGATATGTTGATGAATCATGAATACAACAGTCTACAAAATAATAATAAATAATAATATTGAGCGCGAATGCATGACCAAACGCGCACGGGTGATATTATAGAACATGCGGAGTGACGTCACAGTTAAATGGCGGGAAACCCGCCGCTTTTAAAAATACATGATATCGACCCCTACTCCACAATACTCCTAAAAGTGGTCAAAATGATTTTTTTTTTCGTCTTCAAAATTTTATTTTAAATATTAAACCAAGCAGCTTACATACTATTTCACTAAATATTTAAGTAATAGTTCAGATGCTAATTGTGATATTGTGTTCTTATGTCTGCAGTAGTGTGGTCTGCAGGATGGGTCTTTGTGGCGGAGCGGTGGGAACGTATTTGGTTGGATATCATAATGGAAATACCCCAATAATACAAAAACAATTTTAATCGTATAATGTATTTTTGTACATTTAAATTGAATATTTGATAAAATGACAATATTGTTATTGTTATTTTATTTTAAGATTATCTTTTTTCATATTACAAGTGTAGCTATAATGATTTAATGAATAAATATATTGAAATAACAATACTGTTTCATTATTTTTATAAAATGATTTGTTTTTTCAATCATAGCGGTCAATTTTAGAACAATATTTTTAGTAATTGATTAATGAAGTATAATTTGTTATAATTACAATTCATTGTACAAATAACAAACATGTAGATTGTTAATATAATAAATTATTAACGGAGTATACAATTCGTTAATTGTATAATTTAATTGTTATTTCAACACTATTCTTATAGAATTAACAAAATAGATGTTCGTTATTTAATTACAAAATGGATTTGTTCATTTTACCTAAGATATTTTTTCAGTGATACGCTTATAGTAACGATAGGTACCTACTTAATGTTTATTGTTTACACATCAATCCCTTAGTTGCCGATTATCTCTCTTTATAGATATGAATACAAATGCCAATGATCATTGTACCTTGAAAATAAACAATGATGTTGATTCAACAGGTAATACATAATTTTATTTTATTTATTAAAAAGATTTTGAAATATTAAATATATGTAATTTATTTTAGTAAAATATAAAGTGAGAAAATTTTTTGAATTGCAAGAAATGAAAAATGAAAATATTCAATATACAGGTAAAATGTTATATAATTACCTCTTGAGTTAAATATTACATAATATACAAATTATTAAACTATGAAGCAACAAATATTACAAATATATATATAATATTATTTAAAAAAAATAAAGAAACTCGCTCTGCTGTTTAGTTTTATGTACCTATAGTTATTATTGAGTAAGTCACTGTAATAGATGTATTAAATTTAAATGCAAGGATAAATCACTGCAAAAAATAAAATAAACAATTTCTAAGACCGAAGACGGTTTGTCATCCTATATTACCAAGTATTATTTATTTTATTTTATTATTTACTATATGTACATAATTGATTTTACAATTAGTAATATGGTAGGATGAAATATATCGAATCTAGTTGGTACTTTGGGGGGTCAAAAGTTAAAATTTTCAATATTTTTTAAATGAATCGGGAAAAACCATAAAAAAATGACGGAAAAAACGGGATTTTTTACGCAAAACCAGTTTTCGACAAAATCAATTTTTTTATTTTGCTATAACTCAAAAACTAATCGATGTAAATACTTGAAATTTTCACCAAATATTTATATTAGCGTTCTCCATACACAGTTAAATTTTCAAAATTTTGACTTATTTGAGCTATTTATAGACAATTGAAATTTTCAATAATTTTTCTAAGTATTTTTTTTTAAATAACGATAACAATTTTTTGGCTGACCAGAAAATCTTGAAAATTTAATATAAGGTTTCTCATAAGTTGTTCTTAAAGTGATAAAAAAAAATCCGAAATCGTTAGTCACAATTTTTTTTTATAAGTGCTTAAAGTTCGAATTTATACGAAATATGTCAAAATTGCGAAAATTTGCAAGTAATTTTGAGGTTGAAAAATCGTAAAATATTTTTCTTTTATAACTAAGTTTTGAAAATTTGGTACAAGGTTCTCCATACATTTTTCTTCAAATATCTGTAAAAAAAATCTACTGGAATCAAACAAAAAATTTTTATGAGTGTTTTAAATTTAAATTTTTACAAAACCGCGTTAAATAACGGTTTAGCCTCAAACGATATTTGATATTTGTTGTTATTCAAATAGTATAAGTCGTAAATACTTGAAAATTTTACCAGTTATTTAGATTGTCATTTTCTTTGCGTGATTTGATTTTCAAAGTATTTTGAAAATTTTAGTACATAACTACTAGGTTGTCTGGGAGAGCATTGGAAATGATAAAATACAAAAACGTAACTAAATGGATATATATTAAGAGTTACCTAATGGATGCTTTTGAGGATACGACCACAGCTTCCAGTTTGCAAATACAATTAAATTCCATTAAGATCCGTAATGATGAGGACCTGAATGACTATTGTCATAGAGTAGAAAAATTATATTATAAGTTATGTACAGCATGTACACTTAATAAAGAGGAAGTAGAAGTAAAAGTAATTCACGAAACTTTGAAAGAACAAACACTAAATATTTTTATAAAAGTATTAATAAGTCCTATAAGAATCATTGTGAAGGCGTGAAACCCTAAGACATTAGAGGTAGCCAGCTAAACAGTTGGCGAAAGCGGAGGAAGTGGAATATAACTCAGAGAGAGAGAATAATAGGTACAGGAATGATTCTAATAATAAAGGTTATCACTAGGGCTGGGATTTTAATGCCCTAAAAAACCCCGAAAAATGTCCTAAAAAAAATGCTTTTATGACCTAAAAACTCTAAATAATGCCCTAAAAAAACCCGAAAAATGCCCTTAAAAAATTGCTTTTATGAACTAAAATTTTTTTAACTACGACAAAACTCGTACTGAACGTCGAACGATATCATCGGACGTCGATTTTACCGATTTAAGATTATTTAACAGGAAATGCGGGTAGAGGTTACTCGATAATACTCCGATAATGGCGACAAACCGATAATATAATACGAATTACGAGTACCTACTTATAATCTGTTATATACTTATATAATATAAATATATCATTATATATGGTTTAAAAACCATGTTGGTGTAAAAATCTTAAAATAAAATTTCAAATTCATGCACTTGGTTTCCAAAAACTCAAAAAATGCTCCAAAAACTCTAAAATGCCCTAAAAAATTAAGAAAATGACCTAAAAACTAAAAAATGCCAAAAAATGCAAAATAAACTTTCTTATTCTTATTCAAATGTACATAAAACAAATTTGTGACAAGATGAGCATTGCACAGTAAGCTTTGAAAAACAATGCTAAGTGCATCGAAATCCCAGCCCTAGTTATCACTTATCATAATTTCTCACAACACAATAATAATTTCTCACGTGTAAATAATACAAGGAGTAATAATATGAATAATTTATAATACGTAACGTATGTATGTAATGGTAATTAATTATTCACAGAATTATTTTATTTTATTTTATTATCTTGTTTATACCTAATATCTATTAAGGTGGAGGAGTTTTATATGTTTAAAGAAAAATAAATATTACACTAACATACTTTATATTATATAATGATTTTAATTTGTTATTACTAACAATTATTTTTATTATTAAGCAATTGATGTGAAATTGAATTGTAAGTGTAACTGAGTGCACGTATAGAAGAATTGTAAAGATATTTGTCTTGCAGACATAAACCTTTTTTTTTGTGGGGAGGAGTTATGGGCTACGAGATATCTACGAGATATCAAGGTTAGATTAGTATGACCATGCCTCGTGTCGAGGGAGTTGCACATAATACTAGTGACCACTGACCATACCACGTGTCAGGGCAGTAAGCGCACTAAACTATAAAGTGGAATTATAATGCATTTATAATTATACTGTAATAATAGTATTGCACATCATCAAACGTGGATGCTCATATGCAACAACAACTACAAGGACAACCAGAAGGCCATGGGTCAACGTAAACAAGAGTCACACCACATATATAAGGGATCTCTAAGACCAACAACGGCAGATGTACCACAACCACCAACACCTGAGCACCTTCACGACACTCGGCCACTTCTTAAATTAATTACATGTATTTTATTTTATACTAATAAAGCATTAATCGTTAAAGAGTTGTAACTTTCATTTCAAATATCATCTTTGAGTCAAGTATTAATATTGGCACGCAACAATTAACTACTTCTGTAACTGGTGAATTTATAGGATATTTTGCATTGCCAAAAAGAATAAATCTTTTTCTTTTTAAAATTAATTCTTTATTTTTTTAACATGTGTATTATTTTTGATTTGTATAGGTACTTTTGTTATACTTATAATATAAACTTATCTGTAGATGGGTATACTGCCTATTTTTCAATAAAAAAAAAAAAAATAATAATAATAATAGGTAATATTATTCTTGGATAAAATATTTGTTAACTGTATGATCCAAAAAATGATTCATTCGGAGCTCCGTCATTGATGTTGAAAATTGGTACTTCACTTAAACAATGCTTTGATATTGCCGAGTACATGACATTAAAAAAATCACCCTTATTACGCCCCTTAAAAGACATAGACATTTCCAACATTAAAACTGTGGAATATTTAATTAAAAAATAATGGTCGTATGAACTCGCCACAAACGCTGAGTTATACCAAAAGAAGTGGAATAAGCCAGTATTATTACCTCTTACGTCAGTCATAAAAATTTTTCGGGATTATTTGGTACTACAACAAAAGAATGCTATTAACAAATTAAAAATCAATCCTATTGATATTGTGTCATTTAAGTCCCTACAAGAAACTATACTTGCGCAACTAATACTCTTAGACCGTAAGAAAGCTGGCGAAGTCCAAAGAATATTATTACATATTATTACATATTTAAATACACCTATTGAAGCTCCACAGGAAGAAATCGCCTCATCTTTATCAAAAGCGGAAAATGAATTGACGAAAAAAATTAAACGTATCGTTATATGGGGGAAAAGAGGAAAAGGAGTACCTATATTGTTCACACCCAAAATACAAAAAGCAATATCAGTTATGATTTCGATCCGAAAGACGATATGCAATACAAACAACGAGTACCTTTTTGCTATTCCAAACACTAATAATAGTTGTTTACGAGTATCCAAAATTATTAGGAAGTTGGTAGTTGCTTGTGGTGCAAAAAATCCATCGGCTATAACTTCAACAAAACTAAGGAAGCAAGTCGCCATAGTTGCTCAACTACTTAATTTCACCGAAGGTGATGTTGAACAACTTGCTAATTTTATGGGGCATTCGAAAGAAGTGCATAAAACATTTTATCGGCTGCCGGAAAATGTTTTTCAAGTGGCTAAATTTAGTAAATTTCTTCTCATGATGGAGAAAGGAGATGCATCAAGTTATAGAGGAAAAAATTTAGATGATATTAATGTCGACGGATTAGTGTCTGATGAGAGTGATGGCGAATATAGTGATATAAGCAATTCAGAACAAGAAAACTAAGAGCTTCCTGAGACCAATAGAGAAAGAGAACCAATTCAAGAACAGATATATAACTTTAGTGAAGCAGAACCAGAAAAAGAAATTATTGAAGAATTTACAACTAAAAAATTAAGGTCAAATAAATTTAGAAAACAAAACGAAATTACTATTAAAGAAACCCTATCGTCATCCAGAAACGTCATTATAAAGTCGAAAAAAATCAAAATTTGTACGCGTTCCGTGGACTGAAGAACAAAAAGCCACAACAAAAAAGCATTTAAAAAAACACATTTTACTGAGAAAACCACCAAAAAAAAAGGAGAGTGTAAAGATTTCCTGGTTAAAAACAAAACTCTTATGTCAGGTAATATAAAATATTTAAAATTATTAAAATGATGATATTAATAATTTTGTTTTTTTTTTTATTATTATGGGTTTTCCGTGGCGGAAAGTGAAAACATCTGTATACAACCTTAACAAAGATTTGTAAAAATTATGTGTTTATAATCAAAACGATCATGGAAAAGCACGTAAACATTGTTACTACAGAGATCAGTCGCAGTGAGTAGTTATTCGAATAGATATATGAGTTCATACAACATGCAATGAAAAGGACGGCAACATCGCATGGATCTCTTAAAGAGCCCGCACACTACAGACTTTTTATCGGCCGATAGTTTAGTCGGATTGGGCTGTTAGCGTGCACACTAGACCAACTAAATAGTCGGGTTTGTTGAGACTGCGCACACTTGCCAATAGTCGGCCGACTGCTCTGGAAAGATTTTTCTAGTTGTACTGAATTCTGCTGACGATAGCAGTCTCCTTTTAGTATACCTTTCGTTTATAAATGTTGTCAAGAAATGTAATTATTGCGTTAATACAACGAAGACGGATTATGAAGAGAATGAAGAAGATAAGTAGAGAATATTGGGTGCATCCAATATATAGTTATAGATTATTGCATGGAAAATTTCATACATTGCATTCCAAATGATTGAATTTCCCAGAAAATTTTTTTGGCTACTATCGTATGAGTATAACAAGCTTCAATGAACTCGTCAAATTAATTGGACCAGCAATAGCGAAGGAGAATACCTGTGGAGGAAAGATTGAGTGTTGCGAAACGGTAAGATAAACCACAAAAATTATTAATTCTATTTTATTATTTTATTAAAGTTAAAATCACAAAACTAATTATATTAAAAAATAAATGAATAATATTATTACATTGCTCATAAGTCATATATTTCTGTATCATCTGAAAAATTAGAAAAATTGGAACGAACTGTATCATTAGAATTTTCTGGTAGTCAGGTAGACTGTGTGTTGCGGTAAAACTGGACGTATAATTTAAATTCTGAGTTAGTTGTGGTGGTGGCATGATGTTACTCCCTGGATGATATACAGGATAAGACAACGGTCGCTGTAAGACATTGTAGCTACTTGTCTCAAAACGCCTTGCTAGTGTTATTTGTTTAAAAATATTAAGAATACCAATTTTGGCATCGAGTTTTTCTTCTGCGTTTAATTTCTGGAGTGATAGGACAAGAGATAAAGCAAAATTTGTATCTTCATCAACCGGCTGATTTAATGCCTTTAATAATGCTTCGTCTAACTCGTCTGATTTCGTTACATTAGTCCTCTTTTTCCGATTAGGAATAAGTGTTGAAGTGGTAGGGCCAGTGTCGTTATTGTCGTTGTCGTCTTCGTCTTCATGAGAATCATTTGGTTCCAGGTTACCTTCTGTTTGCCGATTTTCCATACAAGGTAGTAAAAATAATAATTTTTCAAAATACACATATTTACGTCTCTTGGTTGCAGCTTGTCCTGATTTTGTGTTTTTTTGGGTGTTTAATTCTCTACGAAAACAAGTCCGTATATAGCTCAATTTTTTTGCACTTCATGACCTAAATAATAATAATGATAATATAATTATAAGTACAATATATATTGACCAAAAAAATTACATTTAAAAATTCATTGTGTGTATAAAATATAACTGCTATTATATAAACTTATGGGGAACCTTGTATTACATTTTCAAGTTTTTTGACCCAAAGAATAAAATTTTATTGACATTTATATAATAAAAAAGCGGGTAAGTGAGTATCGCTCTGCTATACATCAGGGGGTGGGGTGGACCTCGGACTAAGGTAGGTTAAATTTGAATGCAATGATAGGTATCATTGTATACGAAAAACGATTCTGAACGGAGATGATTTGTCAGTCTAGAATATATTATATAAAAATTAAAAATCGAAAATTATTAATTAGTAAAACGTAATTTTACACGTGTACTTTTTGATTTCAAATTAAAATTAAAACTTTAAACACTCGTAAAATTTTTTAAATTGAATAATTCTCAATTCTTATGGACAGCATAGTATTAAATTTTCAATCCTTAGATTTTGATAGTAAAATATTTATAAATTTTTAACTACCAAATAGTGAAAAATATTCACGATTTTGAGGAATTTTTGTCAATATTTGAACTTCAAATGCTAATAAAAAAAAATTGTGCCTATGTATTTTTATAATTTTTGAATGAGAGTTAGAACAAGTTATGAGGACCCTTCAATTAAATTTTCAAGTAATTTGTCCCAGCTAAATTTTTTTTATCAATATTTATAAAAAAAAAATAAAAAAAAATTGAAAATTTCAATTGTCTATAAATAGCTCAAAAAAAATCAAAATGTTTTGAAATTCAAATCACGTAAAGAAAATGGCAATCTATATAACTGGTAAAATTTTCAAGTATTTACGATTTATACTGTTTGAATAACAACAAATATCAAAAACCGTTTGAGGCTAAACCGTTATTTAACGCGGTTTTGTAAAAATTTAAATTTCAAACACTCCTAAAAAATTTTTGTCTGAATCCGGTAGAGTTATTTTTACAGATATTCGAGGAAAAATGTATGGAGAACCTTTTACCAAATTTTCAAAACTTAGTTTTAAAAGAAAAAAATTTTACGATTTTTCAACCACAAAATTACTTGCAAATTTTCGCAATTTCGACATATCTCGTATAAATTCGAACTTTAAGCACTTATAAAAAAAAATTGTGACTAACGATTTCGGATTTTTTTTTATCATTTTAAGAACAACTTATAAGAAACCTTGTATTAAATTTTCAAGATTTTCTGGCCGGCCAAAAAATTTTTATCGTTATTTTAAAATAAAATACTAAAAAAAATTAAAAATTTCAATTGTCTATAAATAAGTCAAAAAAAGTCAAAATTCTTTGAAAATTTAACTGTGTATGGAGAACGCTAATATAAACATTTGGTGAGAATTTCAAGTATTTACATCCATTAGTTTTTGAATTATAGTAAAATAAAAAATTCGATTTTGTCGAAAACTGGTTTTGCGTAAAAATTCCCGTTTTTCTGTCACTTTTTTTGTTTTTCTCGATTTTTTTGAAAACTGTTGGAAAATGTTTACTTTTCACCTCTATAATGCACCAAGAATATCAAATTTGCCATCGGAAACCACCCCCAAGGTTTGAAATTGAAGCATTATTTCGACTAGTTTTGCTGTACAGACACAAAAAAAAACAAAAAAAAAAAACACACATCATTGTAAAATCAATACATTCATCACTCCGTTCAGAATCTAAAATAGTTGTGTAAAATCTATTACCTACACAAAATTTTTAAAATTATAATTATATTTTAGATTCTGAACGGAGTGATGAATGTATTGATTTTACAATGATGTGTGTTTTTTTTTTTTTTTTTTTTTTTTGTTTTTTTTTGTGTCTGTCGACAACATTTGGGGCAGTAAAAATGCTTCGATTTTCAACTTCAGCCCCTCTTTGAAAAGGAAATCGGATCTAGTTGGTACTTTGGGGGGTCAAAAGTTAAAATTTTTCTATATTTTTTAAATGAGTCGGGAAAAACCTTAAAAAAATGACGGAAAAACGGGATTTTTTACGCACAACCAGTTTTCGACCAAATCGAATTTTTTATTTTGCTATAACTCAAAAACTAATAGATGTAAATACTTCAAGTTTTCACCAAATGTTTATATTAGCGTTCTCCATACACAGTTAAATTTTCAAAGAATTTTGACTTTTTTTGAACTATTTATAGACAATTGAAATTTTTAATTTTTTTTAGTATTTTATTTTAAAATAACGATAAAAATTTTCTGGCCGTCCAGAAAATCTTGAAAATTTAATACAAGGTTTCTTATAAGTTGTTCTTAAAGTGATAAAAAAAAATCCGAAATCGTTAGTCACAATTTTTTTTTATAAGTGCTTAAAGTTCGAATTTATACGAAATATGTCAAAATTGCGAAAATTTGAAAGTAATTATGTGGTTGAAAAATCGTAAAATTTTTTTCTTTTATAACTAAGTTTTGAAAATTTGGTACAAGGTTCTCCATACATTTTTCTTTAAATATCTGTAAAAAAAACTATACCGGATTTAGACAAAAAATTTTTATGAGTGTTTGAAATTTAAATTTTTACAAAACCGCGTTAAATAATGGTTTAGCCTCAATCGATTTTTGATATTTGTTGTTATTCAATCAGTATAAGTCGTAAATACTTGAAAATTTTACCAGTTATTGAGATTGCCATTTTCTTTACGTGATTTGATTTTCAAAATATTTTGACTTTTTTTGAGCTATTTATAGACAATTGAAATTTTCAAATTTTTTTTATTTTTTTTTTATAAATGTTGATAAAAAAAATCTAGGTGGGACAAATTACTTGAAAATTTAATTGAAGGGTCCACATAACTTGTTCTAACTCTCATTCAAAAATTATAAAAATACATAGGCACAATTTTTTTTTATTAGCATTTGAAGTTCAAATATTGACAAAAATTCGTCAAAATCAAGAATACTTTTCACTATTTGGTAGTTAAAAATTTATAAATATTTTTCTATCAAAAGCTAAGAATTGAAAATTTAATACTATGCTGTCCATAAGTTAAGCTTAGAATAATTATAAAAAAGTTTGAGGATTGTTCAATTTAAAAAATTTCACGTGTGTTTAAAGTTTTAATTTTAATTTGAAATCAAAAATACACGTGTAAAATAACTTTTTACTAATAAATAATTTTCGATTTTTGTTATTTTTAAAAAATTACTAAACGTAAGATCTTGAAACTTTTACTTAAATGTTTGAATTAGTTTCAAAGTAGAATATTTTACAATATTTAAGTATAATATATCCTAGACTGACAAATCATCTCCGTTCAGAATCGTTTTTCGTATACAATGATACCTATCATTGCATTCAAATTTAACCTTCCCTAGTCCGAGGTCCATCCCACCCCCTAATGTACAGCAGAGCGATACTCACTTACCCGCTTTTTTTTTGAGTGATAAGCACTTGTCCAAAAAATGTTAACAGTGGTACACCTTCGGACGACTCACTGTCCCCAACTCATTTATTTTCTTATCAAAACTTTAATCAGGTTATTAATTATTATCTAAATTAGTTATAACAATTAAATTGTAACCTACAGGTACAAAGTTCATTGTCATTACTGTGTTGAATTGAACGATATTCGATAACGAGTTTATTACATGTGAAAATATGTACCTATATCTATTATTATTATTTATTACCCTTGTGACTACTGGTCTTCAGAAATAAAAACCGAAAACCGCCCAACTTTGAAAAGCTATAACTCGCCAACGGTTAAATGAAAAATAATAATTTAAACGTTAGAATTCATAAAAAAAATATCCCTACTATTTTATAACATTTTAAGTGTAGGTTGCCATTTGAAAATCAGAAGTTGATAGGGATTTCACTATTAAATATTTAAGTGAAAAAAATAAAAATTTTACATAGTTTTAGAAAAGTATAAAACTAAATATTTTGAAAAAAAAATGGAAAAAAAAGAAAATTTCAATTGTCTATAAGTAGTTCAAAAAAACTCAAAATTCTTTGAAAATTTAACTGTGTATGGAGAACGCTAATATAAACATTTGGTGAAAATTTCAAGTATTTACATCCATTAGTTTTTGAGTTATAGCAAAATAAAAAATTTGATTTTGTCGAAAACTGGTTTTGCGTTCTATAAGTCCGTATGAGGTGTGTGTGTGTGTGTGTGTGTGTGACGTAGATGTGTAAGTGTGTGTGCATATGTGTGTCTGACTTGGGTTAGAGATTTATGTAATACTAGATTTCTGGCTTGTAGAAGCCGCCTACGGCGCCTTCTAGGGGGTCGAGTGAAAGTCGTTTCAAGGGAAATACGGTTGGAAATGGTAGTCGGGTGTCTAGAAATCGGTCACTAAAATTGTTATAAATATATAATTGTTGTAATATCGCGTCCCGTCACCTGTCCGGTTCTTTTTTGTATGTTAAAAAATTAATAATATATCAAAAATTGTAATTGAGCATCTAGCTATCAGTCCTTAACCGTTGCAAATTGATACCTGGCTAAGCAATCCACCCACGGCGGATTGGATACATATCGTATCGTTTGCCCGGTGTTTTTTTTGTATGAGAATAAAATAAATAAATAATATAATGGTAATTGAGTGTCTAGCAATTAGTCATCAACCAGTGCAAATTGATAGTTGTGCTGGGAATCCGCCTACGGCGGATTGTTATACCTCCTAACGTCGAAAGTCTGATGTTGTATTGTAGGGGAAAAAGTTTAAGTTGAACAAAATGTTAACGTCCTATATTTTGGGAAAATCGATTTATACACGACTAAATCGTTTAGGTAGGCAATCCGACTGCGTCGAATTGCAGAATATGTTGGCGCAATTAATGAAATTCAAGTCTTGAAACTTAAAAGTTATTAGTAATTTTGTATAAAACCCTGATGAACCGAAACACACGAACCGAATTTGTGTACGGTTTTCGAAAGGCGCACTTCATGAATTCGGACCGAACAGTAGAAAAAACCGAAACGAATCTGCGGGAAAAAAAATGAACAAAAAACGTCGTTCGGCGGCCGTAATTGTTACCGCGATGGCGAACAAACCGGATTGAAAAAGACGCAAACAGAACGGACCTGAAAAACGTAGGAAAAGTCTTGAAATCCGGTGAAAAACGGAAAATGTTCGAAATAATAATAGTAATAACTGAAATATATAATAACAATTGATAACAATGGCGGTGATAAAAAAAATATATAAACGTATATAAAAAAATAACGAAAAAATAATAATAATGAATATATATCCTTATATTGAATTAAACGAAAACGAATAATATAATTCTTACATATTATACGCATGTAAAAACAAAAAAATAATATATAATAATATTTTATACGTAACGAAAAGGGAATAACGAAAACGAATAATACGAAATGTATATATATATAAATAAATATAATAGTATTACGTATAATAATAAAGATAAAAAAAAAAGACAATGTCTTGATAACGAAACGGCGGTTCGGAATCGGAACACCGGTCGGTGGGCGGGGCTTAAAAAATTTAATTTTCTGATTGGAGAACACTCAAAATACACCCAGCGCTTTGGCGGACAACGGGTGAACTCCTTACCGTTTTATAATATAAGATAGGTAAATGTATGTATGGGTTAAGTTAAATGGATGGATGTGTGTACGTGGTAATGCTTTAATAATTTATGAATAATATATTATATAATAATTGGAATTGTATTTTAAACAATAATCGGTTATTCTTATGAACTGTTCTTTTGTTTAAGTGATGAAGGGACTAGTGGTGAGTCCAGTGACGGCTATTCGGTGTCGGTTGAGGACTAGGGTGATGAGGATGTAGGTCAGAATATATTATATTATAGTCGTATGTGATTGTTGTCACTAGGAGCTCTGACAATGAAAAAAAATTTTGAAATAATATTTATTTGATAACATATGTGATAGATAACGCTGGGTTTGGTGGCGGCAGCGACTCATGTAAAGAGTTAATATGTGTTGCAGCCTATATTGATTAATTATTGTCAGTTTCAGAGGAGCTTAGAAGGATCCGTGTAGTTTTTGCCTATGCAGAGGATCCTATGCTTTTACATGTAAAATTTAAGGGAGAGGAGGTCCAAAACTGTCTATTTCATACTACTGGCCTGATAATAATAAAATGACAGATATATCATATAATAATTTGGTTACCTATTCGAAGATTATGTTAATAACTTAACCTCGAAATTTTTTTTCTGGGATTTTATCAATCCGGATCATTTATTTCCGTCATTAACAGTCTATCCAGCGGCAGCGATGGAAAAGTTTTTAAGTCGTTCTCTCGTGGCGTGGGTATAAATAGGTGTATCTTTAATTAAAAATTAAGAACTTATTTCAATTTTTATTTGTTATAACTACTTATAATATAATACGTATAATATAACTTATAATTTCATTTTTGTCATCATTTAGTTTTCCTTAAACTTTCTATTTTACTTCTAAATTAACAATTGGAGGAAAATATACTATTATATTTTAAAATATGATTTTATATTTTTGATATTTATCTTATTTATCTTATTTGGGTGAAACATAAACGTTATTTTTATTCATAATTCCTTATTGGAAGAAAATGGTCAAAACGGTTTTTTAAAGTAAATTAAACAGTAAAGGAAAATGGCTACAGCCATCAACAGTTTACGGAGACTTGTTTGACTCACCGTACCTAATCAATGGTAATACATACTGATGTAAAAACCGTATTTTATTTTTCATTTATATAGTACGTGTATCTAACATAGATAATAAAAATGAAACTTCAACATATAAAACATTATATAATAATATAAATTCACATCTTTTTCATGGGCGGTTAAAAATGTATGCTTCACCTGACACAAAATTCTACGCACACCAATTATTTTTAATATTAATATAAAATCATAAGCTATGATGTTATATATAAACTTATTAATTTTGAAAATAAAATTATCAACAGGTATGTTCTGAAAAACTTCACATGGACCAGTGGCGTTAAATCAACCCAGTTGAATCTTACTGCGTTGGTAGAGTCACGAGTGAATCAAATACAACGTCGTAATGACACTGCCACACTTTTTGACCCTTTTTTGGTATTTTGAATAGATATTTGTATGTCTTCCATAAGCTTATCAATAATAGCCATCTGTTCACACGACTTAGTTCGGAGTTTTTCTAGCTGATCTGATAAACAGGCTATGTCCTTGGCTGCCCGACACTGAACTGATGATATATTGCCATTGATAGTGGAAAGTTCAGCTGTAAGTTTTGCGTGTCGTTCGTGCAGACAGTGGTTCTCGCCGTCGGCCCTGTCATTTTCGGAACGGAGCCAGTTAAGCTGGTAGAGCAGCGCCTTTCCCCCAACGTCTTCACCATCAGTGTCTTCCATCCGGGCATTCTGCAGGCATCCTGACACTACTACAGACTTGATATAACCTGGTTCCGTAGAATACCGCTGCCAGTCAAACGTGGGCATCACTTCCTTGACGTGAAAGACCGATAACTGTGCCCGATTCAACGTCCGGGACTCAAGCTCCGCGTACCTGTCACGTATAAACAAGTGCTCACGGGCCAGCACCATACCAATCTGTGTCACGCGGTTGCTAAAGACATTGTCTACAAAAGACCGAAAATCTGTCAAAACGTCGCTTGTGACACGCATTAGCAAATCACCGTGATCACAAGTATTCACAGCCACGTCCCGAAAGAACTGTTGCATACTGACGTTCTCTTCTATAGTCACTAGTGCCGACTTAAGTATGCAATCGGCCTTAGTGTCTGGAACAGGCAGCTGCGGGTAAATAACTTTTTCCGGTTTTTCGTTATCATTGGAAAAGAACAATCCACACATTTCGTCTTCATTTGGATGCTCATCTTGTAAACAATGTCTGTTTGACTGCCGTTCTTCTGTACAACACGGTTGTTCGTCTTTTAAATGCTCTTTCTGACAACATGTTTTGTTATCTTCAGAATCTTTTTTGGTACAACAGACTTTTTCGCCGGATCTTAGTGTACTAATCAACAACTTCAATTGACTTAGTTCATCATCGCTTCGTTGACTAGAGCACGTCAATTTTGCCAACGTTTGTCTTGCATATTTGTACATTGCCGACTCACGCAAAATATTGTCGTCCGTGCACCTTTCCCATGCTTCCAGCAAAAGTTTTTCGTATTGATTTGTACTTGTCATTGTTGTTTTAATATATTTAATTTAATATAAATTAAAATTTACAGAGATTTTAATTGGTTCTGTTTATAAAAATGTGATAAAATGTTTATTCGTTGTCGATCTGTTTGTTTCTATAGTAACCGAATATGAGATTATTTATCTCAAATAGCTAGTAGATATACAGACTACTATCTATATTTAAGATATTTTTCGATTATGTATTTTCTGAAATACCTTTATATTACATTGAACTATAAAAAAAAAAAATCATATGTAACTGTAGTTTTCAAACATAAATTATTAGTAATTACCATGATTAGGGTTATATATACTAAAGTATTAATTTTGTTAGAGCATTGAAATTAAAAAGAAAAATATTAAAACAAATAATAAAAAATTAACCTTTTTAATCAAATAGTCATAAATTATAATACACACATTAATTAACAAAAGTTAAGATAAACACTAACATTAATGTATTAACATGATACATGGCTAAGTTCTTGTAAATTTTGCTGCTTTTTTTTTAGTCATATTATCTTTCTTTACTTCAGAATTATGCTTGTAAGAAAACTGCCTCATCCTCATATTAATATAATATCTAATACTAAATGAAATTACTTGCTCACTGTGTTCAAAGCAATTGTTAAGATCGGAAATAAATTCACCAAATGGATTTTGAATATTAATAGCCATTGTTTTTCGTTTTTTTGGGCTATTTCGCAGTAAAGGCGCTTTTCTTGGGTTTGAGTGTTTCATAAGATATTTCGGGCAGTTTGGAAATATAGTAGGGATTGCTCCTTCTTTTAGTTTAGGTATCTTATATAAAGCCTACAACAAATTAAAATATTAAAGTATTTAAATAGGTTTTAGTTAAAGTGCGATACGTTATATTTTCGTTTTTTTTTTGTCCGAGCGGTTATCGCTTTACATGCTCATAGGAGGCTAATAGAAGAGATATCGAATAATATAATTACTAAATTGGGTCCACCATCAGATATTTATCCGTGTTTTATATATTGACATGTATGATGTATATGTCTTATGGCTGGGGCCCTGGGGTCATTCTGTTAATTTGTACGACACCGAGAATGTTACCAGTCGAGACGGTGATTGCTTATAGCAACCGGTTGCTATGTTAAAATTTAATAATAATCAAAATGTGGCTACTTTAAAAAAAAATTTTAAAATAAAAAAAAGCGGGCAAGTGGGTACCGTTCTGCTGTACATTAGGGGGTGGGATGGACCTCGGACTAGGGTAGGTTAAATTCGAATGCAATGATAGGTATCATTGTATACGAAAAACAGATTCTGAACGAAGATGATTTGTCTGCCTAGGATATAATTTCCAGTGGTTGGTGAAAAAAGTGGTTTATGTTTTAATGGCCTGAATACACCAAAATTTAAGTTCTTTTATAATTATTGTAAGCTAAACTTATGAAAAATCTTGTATTAAATTTTCAACTCTTAGCTACCTATACACACATTTTTATGAATTATACCTACAAAATAATTTGCAAATATTCATAATTTTGACGAATTTTCGTCAAAATTTGAACTTCAAATGCTAATAAAAAAAAATTGTGCCTATGTATTCTTATAATTTTTTAATCACTATAAGAATAACATATGAGGAACTTTGTATACAATTTTCAATTATTTTGATAGGGCCAAAAAAATTTTATCGACACTTCAAAAAAATGTTTTCAGAAAAATTGAAAATTTCAGTTGTCTATAAATAGCTCAAAAAAACTCAAAATATTTTGAAAATTAAATTATGTAAAGAAAATGCCATTCTAAATAATTGATAAAATTTTCAAGTATCTACGACTTATACTTTTTGAATAATAACAAATATTTAAAATCATTTGAGGATAAATCAATTGTTTTCCTTTTAGTAAAGCTTTCGCAATGAAAAAAAGCGACAATTTTTCAAACACTTTCAATTCAGGCATTGAAACACATTATTTTGAAAAAAAAAAAGGGAACAAATGCACTTTACCAACCTCCTCATGATTTTCAATTTTTTTTTTTTAAACGATTTATTTTTTTATGCTGAAAACGATAGTGTAATAAAAAAAAACAAGTTGTTTAAAGGAACAATTATTTAACACGCGCGATATAGGAAAGTGCATTGGCCGCGGCGTGGCTATGACCGCACCACCCAACCCCGCCAACCAGTGATGCTCCGTCTATGAGTATAAGGTCTATGATTATAATTTATAAATTCCTAATCAAATTTTTGGTACGTCATTATCAGTTGATGCACATAATCGTATTTTGATAATAGGACTTCTATCATCAATCATAAAAAACAAAAACACTAGTAAATTGGAATTTTCGTCTTGATTCCAAAAAACGTAAGTATATGTTTTTATCTATAACAGTTTGTGAGTTATGACGATTACGATTCAGATAATTTTATGCCATATATGGCACTTCATGCATACAAATATTGTTTTAACAATTTTTATTTTTATTCTGGAAGAACGAAGAATGTTACGTAGAAGTAATAGGAATCAGAAAGTCATTCTAACAAATATTCCTGAAGGAAGTGACTTCAATTCGGCATTTGATGATGATGATGATTTATACCAACCAAATAAAATGACAATTTAACCCTTGTTATACCGGCTTCTGATGACGAACTTGTAAGCTGCTAGAATAGATAACCAAAATATTAGAGATCAATCAATTTTAAATAATATTAGAAAAAAAACTAAATCTATTAAACAGAAAACTATCTTGATAGACCTGAGGATCAAATTAAATTTTCAGGAGATACAGATTTGCCCACTCTTATTAAAAATATGGTACCTACCGCCACATGATTTTTTACTGAATTATTTCCTAAATCTCTTATTTTATTTATTACTGAGCAAACAAATATATATGCTTCACAAATCAGGACAGATAAACCATCCAATGTTAGTAATAAGGAAATAGAACAGTTCATAGGAATTTGCTTAAAAATTTCAATAGTACATTTGCCCACAACAAGGCATTATTGGGGTGAACTTAGAATTTCTTCAATATTTAATGCTATGCCTATCAATCGGTTTGAAGAAAAGTATAAAACTAAAAATTTTGAAAAAAAAAATGGAAAAAGTTAATACTTTTTGAAATAATGAGTGTTCTTTGATAAAAAAATCACCCTGTATTATTTCATTATTTATGACCTAATCTAATAATTAATATAATTTTAGGTCTGAAAAATAAAGACACTTGTTTAACAGAACAAATTGATTCTGATGAAAGTGGTTCAATGTTAGATGTTAGAATATTACAATAATGAACAATATGCATACATGATAAATGCACCAACACCAACAGGTATTAAAAAATATTATTTTTATAGAATAATAGGTCATAAGTTATACTTAATCATTTAATAAAAATCTAATAAAAAAAGCGGGTAAGTGGGTATCGCTCTGATGTATATTAGGGGGTGGGGTGGACCTCAGACTATGGATGGTTAAATTTGAATGCAATGATAGGTATCATTGTATACGAAAAACGATTCTGAACGAAGATGATTTGTCAGTTTAGGATATATTATATTTAAATATTGTCAAATATTCTATTTTGAAACAAATAGTATAGTTTTTATATTATGTTACTATGGTTACTATGGCTAACATTCGCATTATGAGCGTATGAAATTTAATTTAAATTTTGACATATTTCGTATAAATTCGAACTTTAAACACTTATAAAAAAAAATTGTGACTAACGATTTCGGATTTTTTTTTATCACTTTAAGAACAACTTATAAGAAACCTTGTATTAAATTTTCAAGATTTTCTGGCCACCCAAAAAATTTTTATCGGCATTTGAAGAAAAAAAAACTTAGAAAAGTCGAAAATTTCAATTGTCTATTAGTAGCTTAAAAATGGTCAAAATATTTTGAAAATTTAACTGTAAAGAGATAACCATAATATAAACAATTGGTGAAAATTTCAAGTATTTACAATAATTCGTTTTTGAGTTACAGCAAAATCAAAAAATCGATTTTGTCGAAAAGTGGTTTTTCCGTAAAATTTCCATTTTTCTGTCATTTTTTTTTTGTTTTTCTCGATTTTTTTGAAAACTATTAGAAAATTTTAATTTTAACCCCCCTAAAGTACCAACTAGATTCAATTCCCTATTCAAAGAGGGGCTGAAGTCAAAAATCGGAGCATTATTACTGCTCTAAATGTTGGAGTCAGACACAAAAAAAAAAAAAAAAAAAAAAAAAAAAAAAAAAAAAAAAAAAAAAAAAAAAAAACACATCATAGTAAATGCAATACATTCATCACTTCGTTCAGAATCTAAAATAAAATTAACAAAGTGAATAAATGAAATAAACATACTAAATAATATACTATACATATATAGTTATAGCTTGATAAAATAAACATATTATGTCTAGGCAATGGGAATATTTACACATATTTCAATCCTAAAATTAACAAAGTGAATAAATTAAATACACATATTAAATAATATAATTTACATATATAGTTATAGCTAGATATAATAAACATATATCGAGTCAATGATATAATTACACAAATTTTACACTTATTTCAAAATTAAAATTAACAACGTGTATAATATAATATAATAATAACATCTTAAGAGGATCTTTTTTTTTTAGAAAACAGTTTGTACCTATCAAAATCATTTATTTTAATTTTATCCGATTCATTTTTACTTAAATTTATTTTGCCAGATAAAATTCTATTTATTTGCGTACACCAATTATGTACCATTAATTTTACCGTAAAATTAACAAATTTTTGTGGAAACATTAATTTGTGGTCAGGACTTGACGTTATGTATTTTATATCAACCTTTTCTTCAATAATATTAATTAACTCTATTTTCAAATTTTTATGATGGCAAATATTAGGTAGATTATGAGAAATAATATTAATTACATTTTGCACCAACGTACAAAAATTAAAATTCAGATATTTTTTTTAGATATTTACCATTATGTTTAGTCTCTAGCCTGAATTAATTTATGGTCATTTGACCCTTTTGAACAAATTTCATCTAGACATATACGGCAGTTTTTAAACAAGACAGAATTCAACTTTTTCACAATATATCCTGCTATATAGTTCTGGGTTTGATTCCCTAATAATGTTAAATTATAATCATTGTCTACAAACTTTTTTGGCAAACCATCAGCGACTCGTTCTTCAATTTCACGTTCGATAGTATTTGCTTCACAGTTTGTAAACGTTTCAAATAATGTTTGGTAAGAAGTCAAACAGCCGCCTGAGAAATCTTCTTCGCAGTTACTACCTGGAGAATGTGCTAACATAAGGTTGTTGAGGAGTAAGGTCTTGAATGCTGTAATCTTGTATGCTGAGGAAAACATTTCGCATGTCGGATTATTATTTCTATATCCTAAAGCCCGTATTGCAACGAATAAATTCTCCAAAGTATCTTGGTTCAAATGTCTTGGCAACAATACCTTAATATTGTTGTCATTTAATGTTTTGAATATATTTTGAAAACCTGTTTTGGATTAATAAATAATTAGGTAAATAATACACTTACTAAAAAAAGTTGAACTTACTTTTAATAGTTTTAATCCAATTCTTTAATGTGGGTGGTTGTGGAGTACATGGTTTGTTAGTAGAAGGATTCACAAATTTCATGGTACTCAAAACTTTCAAAGACTCTTCCCACAATTTGTGATGCGGAGAATTTTTTTTTACTCCTGATCTATAAATCTTTCCGTCAACTACTTTGTCAAAGTTTCCATTAACTGAGTCAAATAATTTGTCAAAGAATAAACAAAATTTTGCAGTGTCTCCAGCTGTATCTCCAAGAATATTTTGAGCTGTGAAATACGTTTAATGAAACAAAGTTATATATTATATTAATTAATTTTATTTTGATTTCACTCACTTCCTAAGAATGCCATAATGGATGAAACTCGTTGGCTAAACACTTGAACAGCATTTCTAACTTTCATTTTTGGAATTTCTGTAGGTATGACATGTTGTCTAGTCAACCTAGGCAACGTTTTAACATCTTGTATGTTGCTGTCCAATTCATATAGCTTCACTAAATCACTCAATTGAGCTAATTTTTCACCGTCAACATTAAATATTACATTTTTTGTCAATAAATTGTTATGGATTCCTTTCAAAAGGTGTGGTGTATCATATAAGTGAAAAATTTTAACTAAATTGTTATGGCTATTAGATTCACATTCTATTTCATAGAAATCGCCATAAAATGATTCATTCTTTCTTAAATAACGTGCTTTGGTGTCGTTCATAAGAATATTAATAGCTACTGTATTGGTCGCTCCTTGATCACAAATACTTGATATTATATTCAATCCAGTTGAGTGTACTGCTCGAACTACCTCTCGGATTTGATTAGCTAAATCATATCTATTTGTTGTACTTTTACAAAGTGAATAACAAATAGGTTGTTTAAAGTTTTTGACAATTCCACGCACCATAAACACTAAGCCATGATCAGCAAATTTTTGAGTTTGTGTGGACCCATTGTCTTCAAAACCATAAATTCTTCCCTCACTGTTATTAAAATTCAAATTTGGATTTAAACTAACTTCGTCAAAAACAATTGAGCAAAACCTGTGTTGAGTTTTAAGTTTTTGAACATTAATTTTTAGTACGTTCAGCAATCTCTGATCTATCCCAGTACATATTGGAATTAATGACATCATTGTAGAAAGAGTTCGTTTACAAGGCAGAATAAACATCTTGCACAGCAATCTGTATGATTTTGGGCTTTGCTTATACAAGGACAAACTTAATAATTTTTCGTCTAATGTAAAACGACGTCCTTTTGGTTTGTTCTTTGTTTCTCTTAGTTGTAATTTTGTAAAAATTTTGGCAGCAGTAGTCATCTGGTCTTAATCATGTATATTTAAAAAATTGCTAGCACTTTTCAAACGTTCTTTAAAAGAGTTACATTTTCGGCGTTCTTGGTATAGGAGTTTTTGAAGTTTCAAACCATCTTTGTATAGAGATTTACATTTTGGTGTAAGTCTGGAGGTTCGGTTTATACCATTTTATGCAAGAGACCTAAAGCAAATTATAATTTTAAATTAACATATACCTAATAAAAAAATTAACATTTATATTAACCAGGTTTATAATAGCCAGATTTTAAGCAAGCAGCGCTTCCACTACTAAAAGCAATTTCTGAATCAGGAACACTACCATTATCTGTAGATAAGTGAAAAATGAACAAACTAATTAATGATAAATGAAAAACCCAAGACTTGCTGTTGGTTGCAAATTGTTGTTTAATAAAACAGGGTTGCTACTCATTTTTTTCTTGTGAATCAAATAATTTATGTATGACCTATTTACGTGGAACCTTGTTTTACATTTTTAATCATTAGCTATATCAATATATAAATATATTGTTACTATAGCAATTGAAATATATTAAAAATATATTGTTATAATTTTTTTTATAAGCATTTAATGTTCAAATTTTAACTAAATTTATCAAGTTTAAAATTTAATAATTATTTTGTAGTTAATAACCTTTATAAATGTGAGGCGTCAGTGAAAAGTGCAAACAAAGTGAAAATAGCGATACATAGTGAGTGTGTAGCAATCCTGATATAAGCTCATGCATTGCAAGCATTATTAAATTGCAATTTTTTATAAAACTTTGTTTTTTAGTAGGTACATACAAACCAGGTCAACGGTGGAGCATTGAATATTATATTTCGTTGCACCAGTAGATTCATTAAGTTCCTCTATGCCAGAAATATTTAAATTTGTAGACATGCAGCTGGTGTGAATTGGTATAGGCATAACAGAATCAGCTAAAAAAGAAATTGAATTAGTAGATATTAACTACATTTAAATAGGAACTTATTTATTACTTGCACTTTGATTGGCCATATGGAGATGTGGGAATGCATTACGATTTATGACTTTTGTCCCAGGGCTGAAATTGTCTTGACTAAGATGATTTGAACATACTCTGCGCTTTTCATAAATCACAGAAGACTCCATATCCTTAAGCGGCCCTCACACGATCAATATTACTGACAGTATTTTGGATACTGTCAGTATTATTGATCGTGTGATGTGAGTACTGATGTACTGTCAGTATGAAAAAACGATACTGATGACTGATGAAAAATTCGGATATCGAATCGTCAGTATTTGTTTACTGATGATGATGTTGATAGTGTGAGGTCGATATTGACATTTCGTCAGTATTGACATCGCAGCGATGGGTGACGCACGCTGTGATGAACTTCCAAACGCGCGCGAATGCCGTGACCAACAATTACGTGATTTTATATCTAAGTATAAAGATTTAAAATGTTTATGGGATATTCGTTGCAAAGACTATAGTCTTAGAGAGAAAAAAAAAGATGCTTATAATGAATTATTAGTTGTTTATAAGTTAATTAAGCCTGAAGCATCTATAGATGATGTAAAAAAGAAAATCAATACTTTACGAAGTAATTTCCGTAAAGAATTAAAAAAAATTCATGACTCTAAAAGAAGTGGTGCTGGAGCTGACGACATTTATCAACCTTCGAGTTGGTTATTTGAAGAACTGGCGTTTTTGGCCGATTTGGAAAAACCAGTAGATAGTATTTCATCGATAAATGACGACACAAATAATGACAAGGTAGATATTTTATTTTATTTTTAAAAATATAATAAAAGAATAATACAAATATAAAATAGTTAATGTTTATTTATAGTTAATGTATTTTATTAATATTAAACTGCCATGGGACTTGACCTTCTTCACAGAAATAATCGCAATATTTATCTCTTACAATTTTCGCATCTGCACTTTTATTTCGAATAGGATTTCTTTGCAATGGAGTTAACACATTTTCGGTTATTTCATCGCCAATTTGAAGTTCGCCTGTCTCCAAATTTTCTGTTATGAGTACATTTCTTGAACAATAAAGATGTTTATTATTTTCTATTAAGAAGTTATGCAAATAACAGCAGGCTAATGTAATTATAGATGCTTTATCTGATTCGAGGTTTATTGGTTTTTGAAAAACTCCAAATCGACTGGCTAGTATTCCGAAATCGTTTTCTACCACACGACGGGCACGCGAAAGGCGGTAATTAAATATACGGCGCTTATTTGTCAAATCATGTTGACTATATGGTTTCATAAGATTAGTCTGTAATGAAAATGCCTCGTCACCAAGAAATACATACGGGTATTTTTCAACAGTAGTTGTTAACTAACGATTTCGGATTTTTTTTTTATCACTTTAAGAACAACTTATAAGAAACTTTGTATTAAATTTTCAAGATTTTCTGGCCACCCAAAAAATTTTTATCGGCATTTGAAGAAAAAAAAACTTAGAAAAGTCGAAAATTTCAATTGTCTATTAGTAGCTTAAAAATGGTCAAAATATTTTGAAAAATTAACTGTAAAGAGATAACCATAATATAAACATTTGGTGAAAATTTCAAGTATTTACAATAATTCGTTTTTGAGTTACAGCAAAATCAAAAAATCGATTTTGTCGAAAAGTGGTTTTTCCGTAAAATTTCCATTTTTCTGTCATTTTTTTTTTGTTTTTCTCGATTTTTTTGAAAACTATTAGAAAATTTTAATTTTGACCCCCCTAAAGTACCACCTAGATTCAATTCCCTATTCAAAGAGGGGCTGAAGTCAAAAATCGGAGCATTATTACTGCTCCAAATGTTGTCGTCAGACACAAAAAAAAAAAAAAAAAAAAAAAAAAAAAAAAAAAAAAAAAAAAAAAAAAAAAAAAAAACACACATCATAGTAAAAGCAATACATTCATCACTTCGTTCAGAATCTAATATACAATAAATTTTTGTTTCGATTTTTATTAAGATTATGTTTTTGTTTAGATAACTTTGATATATTTGGTGAACAACTGCCTAGTGAAAATAGTTCCGGATTTTTTGATAACTCAAATTATTGTAAGAAATATAAACATTTTTAATATGTAATTATTATTAACAGATATTATTATTTATGTCACAGTGATTAATTAACAGTCTCAGATCCAACTACCTAACAAAAATAGTGTCAAATTTCTTGATAACTCAAATAATTGTAAGAAATGTAATAATTTTTAATATGTAATGATTTTTAACTTATATTCTTATCTATGTCACAGCAATAAATCAACAGTCACAGGTCCAACTGCCTAGCAAAAATAGTTCATCATTTCTTGAGAACCTCAATTGTAACAACTCAAATAACAACTTTTAATATAATATAAGTATTATTGTATGCGCCCAACACTATGGGCTCCCGAAGGACCACTCGGTAATGCCCGAGAACAGTGAAGTGCCAAAATTAACGGCCAAGTCTAAACTGAACAACAAAAAAAAGCGCCGACTAAGGGACAGGTTGGCAACCCAATATATTTTTACGCCTTATAAATTGCGAATAGGCAATTTCTGCGCACGACGATGAAACGGAGGAAAGGGAAGATATATATATATATATATAAAACAAGGGAAAAAGGATGATACAAGTTGTTTAATGGGGCTGAGGGGCTCTGTGGTCGATTCGGTCTGGTGCAATAACCACAGGGAGGAACTACCAAAAATGGGACAACTTAAAAACTACTTAAAATTAAGGCAGATGCTGGCGGGCTGGTGACTGGTGGGCTGATGACTGTACGACTGGACGACCGGGGCGGCCTCTCACACACCCACAATGGGTGCTGGCGGACTTACGCGGAACAGACAGCGACCATGGATGACGACGAAAAGGTAGGCAGACCCAAAATCGACGTGGTCTCAGGATAGGCAATTACCAGTTGAGTGAGTTGATGTCAACGATTGAACGGCTCTCAATCACAAATTTAGTGACCAGAATAATAATATAAAATAATAAGAAAAAACTCACTCAACTGTTGTAGACATAGTCGTTTTATTGTAGTTTATGTATTATCTAATAATTATAATATAATAGTGTTCGCGTCGCAATGACACCGAGACACAACGACAAATTTGATATAATAATATTTAGGGTACACGTAACGACGATATAATTTTATAGTAGTTTGTAGACTCAACAAAAAGAAGGAGGTGCTATAAGAGCGACCGTATAAAAAAAGGTATATATAAGAAAATATACAACACAAAAATAATAAAGGGCGTTGGCCACAGAATAATAAACAATAGCAGAAAAATTCAGTAATATGAAAAAAAGATATGAAAAATTATGATAATAAAACATATGCGGTAAAAGGCCGGCCAATAATTAAATAATATAATAGGAAAACAAAGAGAATACATATATCGATAGTATAATAATATTAACATAATTGACAATTAAAAACGTAGAGGACGGAGTGGAGTATGGAGAGGAACGGAGGTAATTAAGAAGGAGTCATCGTCGCGCATAAGCGATAAGCCATTTGGTTGGCGCGAACAATTATAAAAATTCTATTATTACTTATATTGCAGAAATTGATCAACAGTCCAAAGTACAAGCATAATATTCTGACCATAATAGTACAGAATATAACAATAATACACAAAATTATACAATACATGATAGGTATGGTGAATATGATGCAACAGATGAACCACACAATTATGAATGGTAAGAACAAATTTATTTGCATATTAACTTGTGGCATTATTATTGTTATCTAAATATGAATTTATTTTTATTCTTAGTGTACAATCTGGTAACATTTAATCAAAAAGAGTTGAACATTATTAAAGTTGATGTAATGAAAAATCAAGAACTGTTAACTGAAGTTATTGATAGATCTCGTCTTCAAGTGATAGAGAACTCATTTGATCGATCTAAGATTGATATACCATTACTGACTATGGACCAGCTTAACACTATTGAAGAAAATGATGAACAAAAACAGATTTTAGTTAGTTATTTCTTAAGTTTTAATTTACGATATAACTGTTTTGGTTAACTTGAATTGTTATGATTAGGCTCATATCATCCGCAGAAATGGGAAAGTCTTTTGATGCCAAACGGACTACCTATCAAATAATGAAGATGGTTATAGACAATCGTTTAACCAAAGGATTAAATATGAGAAGTAAAAGAGGGGAAAAAAGGGCGTTTGATCGATTAGATATTTGCACTATAATAATTGGTAATGATAGTTTTGGTATTTAACAATTTATGTCCGTAGTAAATTATCAGTTAAGACTTTAAGAGAATGTCAGCACATTATTTTTTCTCTGAACCACAAGCAACATACCAAATGTACCAACCTTATGTTGTTATTTTTAGTTGAGAACATTATCTATTTCGCATTTTATAATATCTTCAATTTTTCGTATGTTAAGAGTATGTAAAATATTACAATTTAAAAATGCTTATAGATGTGTTAAAAGTTAGTATATTAGTGTTAATTATTGTAAAAATTTAAACGTAACGACTTGGGTTAAATTCTTAACTTTGACAATAAGTGAATTCTCTATAATACTAAAAGCAAGACGAGTTAGTTAGTTCTATTGAATATAAATTATCTATGATTCGGGTGGATTAGAGAGATAAATGAAATCACTATAACATTCTTTTGACTAAATTAATGGTTTTAGCACTTTCCCTATGTCATTTTATTATATTTCCTGAATTGATGTGGTACACAGTTTTAAAAATAAATTTCAACTGTTATTGTTTATAATACATAAATGATTTTGTAATATTTTTCTTTTCAGATGCTGTTAAAGATTTTTTTCTAATTGAATCTATTTCGTTGATAAAAACTTTTATGAGAGATTGGCTGAAGCAAGCTCCAAAAATAAAATGATTTAATGTAATTCTTAAAATAAAAAAGCGGGTAAGTGAGTATCGCTCTGCTGTACATTAGGGGGTGGGATAGACCTCGGACTAGGGTAGGTTAAATTTGAATGCAATGATAGGTATCATTGTATACGAAAAACGATTATGAACGGAGATGATTTGTCAGTCTAGGATATATTATAAAAAAATCGAAAATTATTTATTAGTAAAACGTAATTTTACACGCGTATTTTTGATTTCAAATTAAAATTAAAACTTTAAACACTCGTAAAATTTTTTAAATTGAATAATCCTCAAACTTTTTTATAATTATTCTAAGCTTAACTTATGGACAGCATAGTATTAAATTTTCAATTCTTAGCTTTTGATAGAAAAATATTTATAAATTTTTAACTACCAAATAGTGAAAATATTCATGATTTTGACGAATTTTTGTCAATATTTGAACTTCAAATGCTAATAAAAAAAAAATTGTGCCTATGTATTTTTATAATTTTTGAATGATAGTTAGAACAAGTTATGTGGACCCTTCAATTAAATTTTCAAGTAATTTGTCCCAGCTAAATTTTTTTTATCAATATTTATAAAAAAAAAATAAAAAAAAATTGAAAATTTCAATTGTCTATAAATAGCTCAAAAAAAATCAAAATGTTTTGAAATTCAAATCACGTAAAGAAAATGGCAATCTATATAACTGGTAAAATTTTCAAGTATTTACGATTTATACTGTTTGAATAACAACAAATATCAAAAATCGTTTAAGGCTAAACCGTTATTTAACGTGGTTTTGTAAAAATTTAAATTTCAAACACTCATAAAAATTTTTTGTCTGAATCCGGTAGAGTTTTTTTTACGGATAATTGAAGTAAAATGTATGGAGAACCTTGTATCAAATTTTCAAAACTTAGTTATAAAAGAAAAAAATTTTACGATTTTTCAACCACAAAATTACTTGCAAATTTTCGCAATTTCGACATATCACGTATAAATTCGAACTTTAAGCACTTATAAAAAAAAATTGTGACTAACGATTTCGGATTTTTTTTTATCACTTTAAGAACAACTTATAAGAAACCTTGTATTAAATTTTCAAGATTTTCTGGCCGGCCAAAAAATTTTTATCGTTATTTTAAAATAAAATACTAAAAAAAATTAAAAATTTCAATAGTCTATAAATAAGTCAAAAAAAGTCAAAATTCTTTGAAAATTAAACTGTGTATGGAGAACGCTAATATAAACATTTGATGAAAATTTAAAGTATTTACATCGATTAGTTTTTGAGTTATAGCAAAATAAAAAATTCGATTTTTCGAAAACGGTTTTGCGTAAAAATTCCCGTTTTTCTGTCATTATTTTTATGTTTTTCTCGATTTTTTTGAAAACTGTTGGAAAATGTTTACTTTTCACATCTATAATGCACCAAGGATATCAAATTTGCCATCGGAAACCACCCCCAAAGTTTGAAATTGAAGCATTATTTCGACTAGTTATGCTGTACACAGACACAAAAACAAAAAAAAAAAAAAAACACACATCATTGTAAAATCAATACATCATCACTCCGTTCAGAATCTAAAATAAATTTTTAATAATTAATAATATTTAATAATAAATACATTTTTACACCCTCTACATTTTAAGGTTCGGCTTATAAATTGCAAATAACCTACTAAATTTGTAAAAATTAAGCATCTTTATAAAAATGATATCTTTAATTACCTACTTACCTGTAAAACCGCTGAAGTTAATTTGGTATCCAATGTTGTATATATTATATGAACAGCAATGTGTTGAATAAATAAAATAAAATTAGGAATATGGTAGCTATAATTGGTCAAAAAAGTAATAAAAGTAGTATCAAAGCAATACGTATATAGCTAGCTAAATAATGATGTAAAGTAAATGATCAGTTTACAATGGCCAACAACAATAAATAATACGTTTACTTTAGATAGTAATATATTGCCTTTTGAGGCTACATATGTGACAACTACAGTTGCTTAAAAAAAATTAATGGAATGTCTACACCGGTACAATACTTAAATTAATCTATTTGGATGATGTATACACGTAGTAACATTTATACAAATTTTAGTAAAAATCTTATTTATGAATATGCTAGGTTACATTGCATTTATATGTAGATATTTAAACGTAGTTTACACCTTTCATTTATACGTAGATATTTAAACGATATTTAGGTATACGTAGATGGCTAAACGGAATTTCAACTGAAAATAAATGAGAACTATACACGGGTTTTATACTATAAATAAACGTAAGAAATAACGAATATTATACGTGGTTTAAACGTTAAATATATTTCTTTTGACCCAGAATTATCCTTAAATTACACTAATAATCTACAAAATATCAACGTGTATAGTATACAATATTTATACGTAGATAGCTAAACGGAATTTCATCTGAAAATAAATGAGAACCATACACGGGTTTTATACGATGAATAAACGTAAGAAATTACGAATATTATACGGGGTATAAACGTTAAATAGGTATCTCTCTTTTGACCCAGAATTATTCTTGAATTATACTAATAATCATTAATCAACAAAATATCAACGTGTATTACATGTAATTTTAGTATAACATATTCATATACGTAGATTATACGTTTAATACATGTATATTTGTTTGCTGGGATACTGCCTATGGAGGATAGTTAGTGCAATAAAATGTATGTACTTTTGCACCGTGTGCGCGCGTTTTAGGCAGGATACATGTATTTTCCTTGGTAGTCGCTGGTCGGTGAGGAAGACTCCTTTCCTAACCTACTTCGCTAGTGTTATAGGGCCCCACCATTTTGGTGCGAACCCGGCATGGAAATCATGTGTGTTTTTGAAAGGTGGTGTGCTTTGTAGTAGACTACATCGCCCTTGTCGAACACTGCGGTGTTCCGGCTCGGTTTCACTTCTACCTTTCTACCTAATATACGCTTTTCCCGCATTACCCTCTCCTCTTGTGCTTTTTCGGTTGGTACTGGCTCCGATTTCGACAGTTTCCAGTCTCCGGATCTCTTGCATTTCCTACCAAGGACAAGGATCGCGGATGGGTAGCCTGTTTGTTCTAGAGGTCTCGATTACACGTGTAATGAACTACACGGATACCCGTGTTTTTACCTATGACGCGGTTAGAGCCCGTGTTATAAAAATACCCGTGACCTTAAATACCTACTCATATATTATAATATGTATTTCACTATTTTGTAGTGCTGACTTAAAATTGCTCCACTTTCTGAACTCAATACTACCTCTTAGTATATGTTCGAAATTCGTAATCACAATCATCAATAATATTAATAAATTACAATAATTAAATAAATGTGTATATACACCTAAGTATAATTGTATAATTGATAATGAAAAGTAGGTACTTATAAAAAATAATACAGAATTTATTTGTTTACTTGCAGACTGCAGTGACAAAGCGTTATAGGAGACAATGAGACAACGTTTACCCACTAAGAAATTAGAACACAGGACAAATAATTTTGTTTTATAAAATATTTACAAATTTTAATGTCATTTATATTATAAAAATGATATATGTTTTAATATTTGTTTAAATTGGTTTTTACAGTTATAGTCAAGAAGATTAGAATAAGGAGACCAAACTAGTACGGCCGCCCGCATAAAAAAACGGCTGCATCCGAATTGCGTGCCAAAAAAATGAGCAGTTTTGGTCTACAACCGAATTGCGTGCGCAGTTTTTATATGCCAGGGTGAAGTTGCGTGCGAGTATTTTTTGGGACAGGTCCGAATTGCGCGCGTTAAAGTTTAAGTAGACGACCGGTTCTTAAATCGGTTTAAAAGGTCGTCAACCTTTACATATTATGCTGTAAAAGTACTAATGTAAATATAACTAGATAATAAATTCAATATAGATTATAGGCAAGGTTTATAGACTATAAAGGTTGCCTCATATCGAAAATCTGAAAAAACGGGAGTGGGAGAAATCGGACCGTGACGTCATCCGTAGGAGACTTTCCAATTTTGTTTACATGGTTTATACGTGCGTTTTTGCGAGTTTTACAATTTGTTTTCTTTTTTTTGTATTTTTTCTCATTCGTTTTTGCGACTTTTGTTATTTATTAATTACATTTATCATTATTTGCATCATATACCATGTCTACAAACCCCAAAAATTGTATAATAATATTAAATTATGAAATTAAATGAATTATAAAATATGTATAAAAACAAAAAATGTTTATGTTAATAAACTATTTTAAAATATTTATTATATTATATGTGTATTAAAACATTACATTTTTAGAAGCACCTATAAAACAATGCAATTATTTATTAATTTATTATATATTAGAATATATTAGTAATAAATAGAGTTAGGATGTTGATGACTTTTGCATTTTTTTCCTTTGATTCGATACCTACAATGCTATCCTAGCTAAAAATTTTATTCGTGCTATCTTGATGCAAAATATTCTAATTTTATTTTGCATTTTTTTGTTTTTTAATGTCATTTTTCAACATTTTTATGTCATTTTTTCATCTTTTAGGTCATTTTTTGTGCTTTTTGTACAATGTGGGGCAATTTTAGATTTTAGAGCAAGTGTTAAGCCCAAGTTTGGAAATAAATTTAATTTATTTAAAATCTGAGTAGTACAAATTATAAATGTATACCTATTTTTATTTATTAATGTATTAATATTATAATCTATAATTGATATATTAAATTACCTACTATTACAGTATTAAATACACCCATTATCATGCTCATATCTCTAATAAAAATTATTATTTATAAATACATCTTTTCATTTAATTAATTAATTTTTTAGATAATTTTTAAGGTCATTTTTGCATTTTTTTAGGGCATTTTTGTGCGATTTTTAGGTCATCAACATCCTAACTCTACTAATAAATAATTATATTATTGACTCTGACTATGATTATGATTTGGAATATATTTCTGATTCATGAGAAAACTGAAAACTTTAAAAATTAGTTTATATTAGTATGAGGACTGATAATACAATGAATTTAAAGTATCATATTTTAATATTGGGTTTAAAGTTTTAGTAGTTTTACACATTTAGTAATAATTACAATTGTTTATAATCAGTCGACACTTTATTTGTAAATTGTGTTGAGTATAACATTATGAATAATGAATAGTATTCTTTCAATATACACATAGTTCTATAGGTTTCTACTTTCTTAAACAGAAAATATTTTAATATATGATTAAAAATTATAGGTAGGTACACCAATAACCAGGGCTCGTGACTTATAGCATTTGCTTATTTCTTGGATTGATTTAAAATGCAGTAGAGTGCTATGAAAGTGTATGTCATGTTAAACACGTTCTATTATGAAATTTGAAAGCGCTTTTTTTTTTTTTTGCTTTTTTAGACGATTTTTTAAAAATTTGCTTATTTCCAGTTTTTTTTACGATTTTTGCTTTTTTGACCAGTTTTTCTACTTTCAATGGTACTTTCAGAATGTCTCGAAAGTAAAGTTTGATTTTTTTGAATATATATATTTTTTTTTGATTTTTTAGTTAAAAATGTTTCATAATCATTTTGTCTCAATATTTTTTGTATACTTTAATTATTATTAAAGACATATTAAGAAGTATTGTTTTTAGCACAGTTTGAAATTAAACGAAAAAAAATTGGTCAATATATATATAATATATATTATATACAGTATAGGTAAGTATATAATATACAAGAAAATACACAAATTATGTCTATAGTTTCTTATTTATCGTGTAAAAAGAAAGTTTTTTTTTTATTAAATATTTTTGATCAAATTTAAGTTTTTAAATGCTTATTTGAGTGCTTATAATTATGTTTTTTAGTGCTTTTTAAGCGCTTATTTTTAAGATTTTAAGTGGTATAAGTCCCGAGTCCTGTTAATAACATAATAATAAACATATGTCAAACACAAATTCACAATAATTAGCAGTCAAGTATGGCTGTAAGTATGAATATTAATCATTGTATTTACATACGAAACCATGGCCGCCCGAGAAACTTTCCTACGGATGACGTCATGCGTAATAAGGCGCTGCGGGGGGATTGCTTTGTTTACATAGTTATGAGGCAACCTGTATAATCTATAAACCTTGGATTATAGGTACCTACTGTATCTTGGGTTTTCTCCAGCGAATGGGGCTAGATTAGTAAATGCGGGGATTAGATATGAGTACAATTCAGTACATAGCTATAATATGATAAGTATATTATATTATTATAACGATTTTAGAATATTGAGTAATTTGTGATTTTCGAAAATCAGTTAGTATCCAGAAAGGTTAAACGACAAACGATAAAAATGGAAGTTAGTGTAATGTATAGTGAAAAAAATAAAAAATTATATATAATTAATGGCTATAAATTTAAAGACCTGTCTATTTTCGGCATTGCATTAACAATTTTTGATTAATTTTTTTTAACTTTTTTAGATTCTGAACGGAGTGATGAATGTATTGATTTTACAATGATGTGTGTTTTTTTTTTTTTTTTGTGTCTGTCGACAACATTTGGAGCAGTAAAAATGCTTCGATTTGGACTTCAGCCCCTCTTTGAAAAGGAAATCGAATCTAGTTGGTAATTTGGGGGTCAAAAGTTAAAAATTTTCAATAGTATATTTAATACTTTTTAAATGAGTCGGGAAAAACCCTAAAAAAATGACGGAAAAACGGGATTTTTTTACGCAAAAGCAGTTATTCTGCTATAACTCAAAAACTAATAAATGTAAATACTTTAAATTTTCACCAAATGTTTATATTAGCGTTCTCCATACACAGTTTAATTTTCAAAGAATTTTGACTTTTTTTGACTTATTTATAGACTATTGAAATTTTTAATTTTTTTTAGTATTTTATTTTAAAATAACGATAAAAATTTTTTGGCCGGCCAGAAAATCTTGAAAATTTAATACAAGGTTTCTTATAAGTTGTTCTTAAAGTGATAAAAAAAAATCCGAAATCGTTAGTCACAATTTTTTTTTATAAGTGCTTAAAGTTCGAATTTATACGTGATATGTCGAAATTGCGAAAATTTGCAAGTAATTTTGTGGTTGAAAAATCGTAAAATTTTTTTCTTTTATAACTAAGTTTTGAAAATTTGATACAAGGTTCTCCATACATTTTACTTCAATTATCCGTAAAAAAAACTCTACCGGATTCAGACAAAAAATTTTTATGAGTGTTTGAAATTTAAATTTTTACAAAACCGCGTTAAATAACGGTTTAGCCTCAAACGATTTTTGATATTTGTTGTTATTCAAACAGTATAAATCGTAAATACTTGAAAATTTTACCAGTTATTTAGATTGCCATTTTCTTTACGTGATTTGATTTTCAAAATATTTTGACTTTTTTTGAGCTATTTATAGACAATTGAAATTTTCAATTTTTTTTAATTTTTTTTTTATAAATGTTTATAAGATAAAAAAAATTAAGCTGGGTCAAATTACTTGAAAATTTAATTGAAGGGTCCACATAACTTGTTCTAACTCTCATTCAAAAATTATAAATATACATAAGCACAATTTTTTTTTATTAGCATTTGAAGTTCAAATATTGACAAAAATTCGTCAAAATCAAGAATACTTTTCACTATTTGGTAGTTAAAAATTTATAAATATTTTTCTATCAAAAGCTAAGAATTGAAAATTTAATACTATGCTGTCCATAAGTTAAGCTTAGAATAATTATAAAAAAGTTTGAGGATTGTTCAATTTAAAAAATTTCACGTGTGTTTAAAGTTTTAATTTTAATTTGAAATCAAAAATACACGTGTAAAATAACTTTTTACTAATAAATAATTTTCGATTTTTGTTATTTTTAAAAAATTACTAAACGTAAGATCTTGAAACTTTTACTTAAATGTTTGAATTAGTTTCAAAGTAGAATATTTTACAATATTTAAGTATAATATATCCTAGACTGACAAATCATCTCCGTTCAGAATCGTTTTTCGTATACAATGATACCTATCATTGCATTCAAATTTAACCTACCCTAGTCCGAGGTCCACCCCACCCCCTAATGTACAGCAGAGCGATACTCACTTACCCGCTTTTTTTTATTGTGATTTCTTAACTTAACTTTTTAATTGTATGAAGATAAAATTATAACCCGTTTGGAATATTTGGAGTTACCTAATAGAAAAATTTGATTTTTATTTGAATTTTTTTTTTTTATTGAATTCTATATTTTTACTTGTTTATTTTTGGCATTGCATTAAAAATTTTTGATTAATTTTTAAAACGGTTTTTTTTTGTGATTTTTGAACTTAAGGAATTTAATTGTCGATCCTAACTTTATTTTTAACTGTTATTTATTGAATTATATAATTAATTTATTAATCGATAAGTAGTGAGCATGATTTTTAAAATAAATGGTTATTTCATTTCAGTATGTTACTCATGTACTTCTGGAGCAACTTTAATATTCTTTTTATGCACAAGGCACACATAGTAATTTATTCTTAGAGTTTTATATTTTTCTAAATAGAGCAAAAAAAGGAAATCCAAAAAAGCCTATACCACACGTAAGTATTAAAATTAAAAATGTATTTATATATTTTTTAAACAATTTGAATGAGTCCATTATGGACTCCATTATAGGCGCCGACTACATGGGGGCTCGGGGGCCGCAGCCCCCATTGAAAAGATGGAGTCAGGGCTCAGCCCCCATTGAAAAGATTGAGATTTGAATTTCCCAAATCATGTTTACAGAATAATATATCCGAGATTCGAGAACATTGTTAATAATAAAATTACATATTATAATGATGGTATGAATATTGTAACATTGTGACAGTGGCTGCACTGACTACAGCTTATCATAATTTTTAGTTCTTGTGATACAGACTTTTTTTTATCAAAATGATGTTGTTTTGCAAATTTCAGGTAAAAGTTTAAAATTGTGTGTAGTTTTTTAATTTTTTTATTTGTAATAAATTGTTTTAAAATGAAAAAACAAAATTCATTATTAAACTATTTTGGTAAGAAATCTTTCACTAATTATAATGAGGACGACGAAGATGGAAATCTTGAAGATGGTTGCATCAATAAGAATGAACAGAATGAAGTAATTATTAATTAATTACAAAAATAATTACTATATTGAATAGAATTTATTGTTCTTTATTTTTTTAATTTTATTTGTGCTTTGTATAGATACTTTTTACAATATGTATTCCTACAAGTAGGAAAATTAAAAAAACATTAATAACTATTAAATATAATATTTTAGCCAGAATCTGAGAATCAGACACAATCATTAAAAAACACTGGTAGACAATTTCAACCAAAATGGATTGATAATTATTCTTGGATAACTTATAACTCTGCATTGGACAAACTATTTTGTTTTGAGTGTAAAAGCGCAGTGGATAACAATTCTACCTTGCCATCAAATACACTTTTTGAAAAACGTTCAAAAGAAGCATTCGCTGTTAACGGTTTTAATAATTGGAAAAAAAGTTTGGAAAGATTTAAAATACATGAGGGTAATTACTATAAAACACAAGGATATTACCTACCTATAGATATATTATATATGTATAATGTATATGTGTTGTGTATTTTATAGGTATTCAATAATTGTTATTTGTGCATAATGTTGAAAATTAATAAGTAATTATTTTATGTTTTGTTACAAGTAATATATCTGTTACTAATATTATAGAATACATCCTTAAATAATTATAATACTGTTATAGTAAATATTTTTACTGTATTTCATAAATGTTTTTGAATATGGTTTTTCAGTGTTAAAAAAGTAATATAACAATTTGTTTTCGTTGTATCCTAACTTTGCATGCTGATTTCTGTTAAGTGTTATTAGTTAGAAATTAAAAATTAAATTAAAATAAATTTTCATATGTTTTTAACATTGAATTTTTTAATTTTAACCATCGAATTTTTACTTTAATAAATATTTAATGAATGAATTTCATGTTTATTATTAATAAATAGGGATGGTGGGGCTACAACTAACCAGTACCGAAATAAGTATATATTATCAAAATAAATTAAATTTTTATTAAATACTTTGGGCTTATTTTATTTTATTTTTGAAGTAATAGACATAGACTTGTTTTTATTTTGTAGCTGGTTCGTTCCATCGTGCTGCAGTTTCATCTAACTTGATGCAAAACAAAGGTGTTAATGTATATAATTCCTTGAGTGTAGCTAAAGTTAAAGAAATGAAAGAATCTAAAGCTGCTTTGATTAAAATATTAAGCTCATTACTATACCTAACAAGACAGGGATTGGCGATTCGGGGGCATACTGATGAGAATTCAAATATTCAACAACTATTATTGCTTCGATCAGGTGATAGTACTGAATTAAATAACTGGCTATCTCGAACAAATTATAAATGGCTTTCACATGATATTCAGAATGAAATAATTTCATTGTTATCTCGATATTTACAAAATAACTTGATTAAGAAAATCAAAGAATCTGAATTTTTTTCAATAGTTATCGATGAAACTACTGACAACTCAGGTAAAGAACAAGTTTCAATATGTTTTCGAACTGTAGATAATAACCTGAATGTTGATGAGATATTTATGGGATTTTTTGAAACTGTAATAACTGATGCCAAAACGTTGTTCGAATTGGTAACTGATGTATTATCAAAATTAACTTTAAATATTTCTAATTGCCGTGGACAATGTTATGATGGTGCCGCAAATGTTAGTGGTCATAAAAGTGGTCTTCAGAAGAGGATAAATGATCTTGAACCTCGAGCTTTGTATGTACATTGTACTGCACATACATTAAATTTGGTTGTACAAGATGCTATGATGAATGTTGAGATGAATGATCAAGAGATTTTTTATTCTTGGTTAGATCAATTATAGTATTTGTTCGAAACTCACCTAAAAGGCAAGCCATATTTAATTCACTTCAAGTTGAACATGAATTAACTTCTAGATCTTTACGTCCATTTTGTCCTACCCGTTGGTGTTTGCGCATAGTTTCATTAAAAACTGTATTAACTAATTATACAGTTTTGATTAAATTTTTAAGTGACATATCAAAAGAAAAAAATGAAAATGGTGCTAAAGCAAGTGGATATTTTAAACAAATAATGAAATTCGATTTTTTATTTTTGTTAAATATTATGATTAGTATTTTTGATAAAATAGAAATTCTTAACGCAGAATTACAAAAAGTTTCATTGTGCTTTCAAGAAGCTCAACACAAAATTAATACTGTTATAGAATCTATACAAGAACAGCGGAATTCTGACTTTGATTATATCTGGAATGAATCAATTTCTAAATCAAAAGAGCTGAGTTTGAAAGAACACAACACACCAAGAGTAAAAAAAGCCCCAAAACGTTACACAGAAGGAGTTGAATCATACACTTTTCCAACTATTAAAGATCAATATAGGACTTTATTTTATGAAATTGTTGATATTACTTTATTTTCATTAAATGAGCGATTTCAGAAAAATATTATTGAACATCTTTCATCATTAGAAAAGTATATAGTTGGTAAAAATATAGATACTGATATTATTGATTTTTATGGAACAGATTTTGACAAAAATAAATTAAAACTACATAGAGATATGTTCTTAGATATAGCTCAGTCTAGAAAAATTCCTATTGATAATTCTCAAGATGTAATTACACTTTTAAAAAATGATAAATCACTTCGTGACCTATTACCAGAATTCAATAAACTGGTAAGAATTTTACTAATTATCCCAGTATCTTCTTGTACAGCTGAAAGGTCATTTTCCGCACTTCGAAGACTAAAAACATTTTTACGATCGACCATGGGACAATCACGTTTACATGACATTTCTATGATCCATATTCATAAAGACGAAGACATCGATCTATCAATCGTTGCTAACCAATTTATTAATAAAACAAAAGTTAGACAGAATACATTTTCATTAAGTTAATGTGATATTATTAAAATAAATTAAAGTAAATAAATATTTTTAATTTATTTCGTGACTTCGTGTTATACTACAGGTAGTATTTATTTTATCATATTTTACATATTTGAATTAGTTTAAACTAGGACTTTAAGTGACTAAAAATTTGAGGGGAACCATTATTAATGGAAAAATTTTGAGTGTTCCCCTGATTTAAAATTTAAGAGGATACAATTAAAAATATAGATATAAGTAGTCCACTTCCCGCGTCTCTACTCTTTAACCACATATTTAAATTATTTTGAAGAGCAAAAGTTAAGGCTAATATGTAGCAAATTCGGCCCCCATTGGCATTTACAAAACCTGGCGCCTATGAGTCCATATACTAATATAATAAAAAAATTAAAAATATTTGATATAAATATAAATAAATAAATTAAAAATGGTGTGGGGGGGCGCAAGCAACTCGGCTCAGTCGCGAAAATACTGCGCACACAACTCAACTCAGTCGCGAATAAACTACGCACGCAACTCCACACCTAGATAATCATATTCGAACGCAATTCAGAAACACCGAAAAAAACGTACCGAACGAGTCGCACGATTAAACGGCCACAGGTGGCGCTGCGTACGCTGAGGTTGCTACTTTAACCCGCGTAGTATAGGGATTATTCATGTTTTTTGCGTTTTTTGTAAAATATATACATTATTTCGAATCATGACCCATAATAAATTTTATAGTTCGTAAAATTACGCATTCATACATATGCATATGTGTATATTTCATTAAAATTTTTTTATTATTTTATAAATAATCCTATTATTATATTATAGTCAATTCTCTATCACTATGACACTATCAAATATCAAAAATTGTTAATTGATTAACATAATGTAGTTGTACATTATACCTTATGCAATGTGGTTCATTACTCAAATACTTAATATTATTTACAGTATTTAGTGATTATTTACTATTTTTTACTAGTAGACAGTAGTCTAGTCTCTTACACATATGCACATATGCAGGGATGGGCAAATTATCAAAAAAAAAGTAATTAATTATAAATTACAAGTTACTCAAAATATCAGTAATTAATTACAAATTACTAATTACATGATTGTAGAACATTTAATTACAAATTACAAATTACATAATTGAATTACTTACAATTACCAATTACATTTAAAAATTGTATTACTATTATATTTAATATAATATTTAGTTATTAATATTATTATATGAAAAAAGTGTATACCTAAATTAAATAAAAAAAAAACATTAGAAAAATATAGGTATACCTACATAGAAAAATTAGATAATCCCGTAATTTTGGTTACCTTTTAAAAATACAAGTTTTTCGAATTGGTCGTCAGACAACCGGGAACGAGTAGGTGTAATTATAAAGCTGTTCGATAAAACTTATGCTGTATTAGTTATATATATATATATATATATTGTACATTGTTGAAAATCCTAAATTCTAAATTTTCATCATTGATAAATTGTAATTCTTTATACCAATTACAAATTACATCAACATTTAATAATTAATTACCAATTACAAATTACATAAATATTTTTATAATTAATTACCAATTACAAATTACTAAAGTAATTGAATTACTATAATTGAATTACTGTAATTGAAAAGTGCCCAACCCTGCACATATGCACATGTATGAATGCGTAATTTTACGAACTATAAAATTTATAATAGGTCCTGATTCGAAATAATGCATATATTTTACAAAAAACACAAAAAACATGAATAATCCCTATACTACATGGGTTAAAAGTAGCAACCATGATTTAAGATAATACTGGTTAGACGACGAAATGTGATAAAGTCACCGTCAAACAGAATCTATTATCTGGATCGTGTGTCAGAACTGGGTATGGGCGCTCCAAACGAGAACATTTTGTACTAATATAATCTAAGTACAATAAATTATTATAAAATAAAGAAAACTGAAGAACACTGAACAGACAAATTCGAGAACCAGAGAACAGTTTAATAACACTTTAAAAAAATTACAAGTATAAAATATTTTAAAATTGTAAATCACAAATATTTAATTTGGTTTATTATTATAAATTTTATTGATAGGTAATCATTAATTAATCAAGTTTTAACTAGCTTAGACAACTTTTTTTTTGTTTTGTTTATTTTTTGATTTTTTTGATTTTGCATGTAGCTGTATTGTCTCATACGCATTGTTATGTAATAAGTAAAAATATTTGTTAACATATCTGTTTTATGTTCAGAATTAGTACATGCAAATTTCAATCTTATATTGAGTTTAAAAAATTCATTAAAAGTATCTTCAAATACATTGCTCGAATTTGCATGTATTGCAAAACAATTCTCAATATGTTTAATAATTATAAACAAATTGCTATCAGGATAAGTAAGGTAACCTTTTGATTTTGCTCTAATCAAATCAGCTTCCTTACCAATACAGTCTTGTGAAGATGTGTTAAGCGTTTTTAATCCTCTTATACACATTTCACATTTAGTTTTATGAACTAAACGCTTGGCAATATACCTAGTACAAAACAAAAAATATATACAGGGTGATTCTTTTATCAAACAACACTCATTATTTTTTTTTTTCAAAATTTTTAGTTTTAGCTTTTCTAAAACTATGTAAAATTTTTATTTTTTTCACTTTAATATTTAATAGTGAAATCACTATCAACTTTTGATTTTCAAATGGCAACCTATACTTAAAATGTTATAAAATAGTAGGGATATATTTTTTATGAATTCTAACGTTTAAATTACTATTTTCCATTTAACCGTTCGCGAGTTATAGCTGCTCAAAGTTGGGCGGTTTTCGGTTTTAATTTCTGAAGACCAGTATTCACATGGGTAATAAATAATAATAATAGGTACATATTTTCACATATCACATGTAATAAACTCATTATCGACTATCGTTCAACACAGTAATGACAATGAACTTCGTACTTGTAGGTTACAAATTAATTGTTATAACTAATTTAGCTTCGACGTAGGAATGAACCTTAGGGCTAAATAAAGAAGATTCGAGTTATCTGAGTTATTTATAATATAATATATTTAACACGTATAATTTACATAAAATATTAAAGTAACGCGACCAAAACGATGTGCGAATCGAACGGCGAACGAGAACAGAACTGGCGAGAAGGCAGTACGGCGGTGTCGAGAGAGAGCAACGATCGACCAACCTGAATATAGTCTCGGGTGTCGTGCCGTCACGTTGGTAGCCTGTTCGTGGCGAGCTGCTCGCCACATTACCTCCCCCTCGGTAGAAAGAAACGGACTTGTTTTTTCTTTGGGCGCCCAGTTTCAGGGCCACGTAATATGGGTTGAACCTGCGACACGATGCGACTTGAGTTGTGCAAATGTTCAGCAGTTGAAACTTCGTGCAGTGGCGAGGTCGATAGCGATTGTGACTCGACGTGGGCGGAGGCGTATGAGTGATCGGCGACGGGGTCTTCTCGGAGTAGAAAGGCGGGCTTGAGGCGGTCTAATGCGATCCAACTTGTTCGGTTATGAAGCTGTAGCTTGAAATTTTTATTGTAACGGTCTAAAACGGCGAAAGGACCGTCGTAACGAGGTTGAAGCGGCTTTCGTGTCGAATCAACGCGGAGAAAAACGTGTGTTGCGGTTTTCAGCTCTTCTGGAACGAAAATCGAACTTTTCGAATGATCCGTACCTGGAGTGGGGCGGAGTAATGACATTGATTCCTTGAGAACGCGTACCAAATCCGGGGCGCGCGGCTCGGGTTGAACAGCATGAAAAAATTCGCCGGGTAAGCGCAAAGTCGTACCATAAACCATTTCGGCCGGCGAACAGCCCAGTTCCGGTTTAACGATACTGCGGAGCGCTAAAAGTACAGTCGGCAAGGTTTTGGTCCATTGTGGGTTGTTGTGGGAGGTCAACGCTGCTTTGAGCGGTCGGTGTAGTCGTTCGATTAGGCCATTTGCTTGCGGGTGGTAAGGGGAAGTTCGAATATGTCGAAACCCATAAGTTTGACTGAGAGATGTGAATAACTCAGATTCGAATTGCCTTCCTTGGTCCGTTGTGACGATGTCGGGAGTACCAAAACGTGAAAACCACTGTGAAACTAGTTTGTCGGCGACAACGTGAGCTGACATATTGGTTAGTGGGTAAGCTTCTGGCCAACGCGTGTACCTGTCTATGGCTGTGAGTAAGTACTCGTGTCCGTCGGACGAAGGTAACGGCCCAACCAGATCAATATGGATGTGACCAAAACGTCGTTCGGGTACCGCGAAAGGCATTACTGGCGCGATTACATGACGTTGCACCTTGGTCCGTTGACAAGTTGTGCAATGCCTAACCCAATGACGAATTTGGCGATCCATGTTTAACCAACTGTGTCGTTCTTTGATCAAGGCAAGAGTGGCTTTGACGCCGGGGTGAGCCTGGTTGTGAAGTATGTCGAATATTCGGCGTCGAAGTGTCGCGGGTACGTACGTACGTGACCTGCCGGGCGCCGATATATCGAAGTAGACAGGACCTGATCCTGTGTCGCGTGACTCTAGACGCAAAGAGCTGGCGAGTGTACCGTTAAGTAGTTGTTGCAATTCCGGGTCTTCGGTTTGGTCCATAGATAAAGTTGCAAAATCGGGTAGTTGAGCGTGACAAGTGACGGTCTCGAGTCGAGAAAGGGCGTCCGGAACTACATTTTTGTCGCCTTGGACATGTTCGACCTGTTGCACGAACTGCGCGATAAAACTGATGTGTCGTAACTGTCTGTCGTTGTACTTGTCGGTCTTGACGGTAAACATATGTGTAAGCGGTTTATGGTCAGTTAATAATACGGTGCACCTGCCCTCGACGAAATGAAGGAAGTGGCGGAGCGCCAGGTACGCGGCCAATAATTCGCGGTCGAAAGTGCTGTAGCGGGCTTGCGTAGTCGTCAACTTCCTCGAAAAAAAACCTAATGGTTCCCAACGGTCATTGTTGAACTGCTCTAAAACCGCGCCAACGGCTGTGTTCGATGCGTCCGTAGAAATTCGCAGATTAGCGTCAGGGATGGGGTGCGCTAAATGTATCGTGTTCGCGAGAGCGTTGCGTGATTTTTCGAATGCATCGCGTGTATCTTGAGTCCACTGCAATTTTCCGTCTTTTTGTTTAACCGACGAAACGAGATCGTACGATCACTGTACAGTGGGGCTTGTAACTGCGCTGCGTTCGGGATAAATCTGTGATAATAATTAATTGAGCCGAGGAAACGTTGAAGCGATTTTTTCGAAAGCGGAAGTGGCCAATTTTGAACGTCATCGACTCGCTCTGGCAACGGGCTGCATCCTTCGCCGTTAACGAGGTGTCCGAGAAAAACCAACTGTTGAACTCCGAAAACGCACTTGTTGACGTTGATTGCCACGCCGAATTTTTGAAATTGCTCGAGGACAGAGCGTAGGTGCATTTCGTGTTCGGATTCGGAATGTGATGCGATTAATACGTCGTCGATGTAAGCATATACGAAATCCAAACCGCGAAGGATCTTGTTGACAAAACGCTGAAAGGTTTGTGCTGCATTTTTAAGGCCGAAGCACATGACCGGAAATTCGTACAGTCCAAAAGGTGTTGTCACGGCAGTTTTCGGGATGTCCCCGTGTGCGACTGGAATTTGATGATAAGCACGTACTAGATCAAGTTTGGAAAAAATTGTTTTGCCGTGTAGATTACTGGAAAAATCGTGTATGTGCGGAAGGGGGTACCGATCCGGTTTGGTAACTGCGTTTAACCGTCGGTAGTCGCCGCATGGCCGAAAGGAGCCGTCTTTTTTACCGACAAGTAATAACGGGCTGGCCCAAGCACTGTCCGACGGACGGCAAATGCCCGCACGCAGCATAAATTCGAATTCTTTCCGCGCTATGGCGAGTCGATCGGGCGCGAGCCGGCGTGGACGTGTAAATACAGGTGGTCCCGTAGTCGGTAATACGTGTTCGACGTTATGCGTAAACGCGGTGGGAACCGGTGATTCTCGAGTAATCTTGGGGAATTCGGCGACTAATTTAGTCCACGAATGCGGCTGAGAAATAACGCAAATGGTTGATGGCACGGTACTTACGGTAGCGATCTTCGATGCAAGTCCGGTGTTCAGATCAACTAGACGGTTATGGCGGACGTCGACCAGTAATCCGAAATAGTGGAGGAAATCTGCTCCGATGATGCCTCTGGTGACATCTGCAATTTCGAACGTCCACGTGAAAGGCCTGGTGAGTCCCAGGTCGAGGTTGAGAGACTTCCGCCCATAAGTTTGAATTCTCGTTCCGTTAGCGGCGGTTAGGATGATTCCGGAGATCGGTTGTTGACCGACGGATGGCGGGAGAACCGAGATGTCGGCTCCCGAGTCAATGAGGAAACGTCTGCCGGAACGAGCGTCTGTGACGAAAACACGTCGACTGTTATGAGCGGCAGGAGACCGGTCTGTCTCCGCCGCTCCTATCAGTTTTCCGCCGGTTTGAAAGTGCACGGAGGCTTACAATTTTTCGCGTCCGCGCCGAAACGGTCGTGATAAAAACACAAATTGTTGTTGTTTTTGGAGCGAGATTTCGAACGAGATCGCGAGCGGCCGTGATAAGGTTTGGCGGCGGACTGCAGTGTTACCAAATTCGCGACTTGTGTGGTGAGCGCTGCAATTGCGTTTTCCATCGCACGGAATCGGTCGGTTGACGAATCGGTACTGTTGACGGCATGGAGGTCGAAAGAAGAACCAGCCTCCATAACACGGTCGGCACGTGCCGCGAGATCCTCCAGCGAACCGTCCTGGCCGACGATAATGGCACTAGTAGTGGCCGGTAATTTTTGTAGCCAAAATTGCTTGAGGGCGTCTTCGCCGATGCCGTCGGGTAAGATGCTGCGCATATCCCGAAGTAGTTGAGTTGGCCGGCGGTCTCCCAGCCCGCCGGGTTGAACAAAGCTGCGGAAACGTGCCGATTGGGGGACGGTGAAGATGGCTATGAGCCGTTGTTTGAGGCTCTCGTAAACAACATTAGGGCCGATGAGGTCACGGATTGCTCTAACACCCTCTTCATCCAGAGCGGCAACCACGTGGTTCGCCCGGGAGACATCTGCGCGTAATCGGTGGTTCGCAAAAACGGCTTCCGCGTGCAAGAACCATTCGCGTGGTGAATGTCTCCAAAACAAAGGTAGACGCACTTGCGCGACGCTCGCGACGGAAAAACTATCGTTCGGTACGGTCGAGGTTGTAGGAGACGGATTCGAAATATCGCCCGGGGGCGAGTCGTTTTCCAACGAAAGTAAATCGCGGTACTCATTACCAGAAGACATAATACGCGTCGTAAAAAAAAAAACTCGAGGTCACCAATTTTAGCTTCGACGTAGGAATGAACCTTAGGGCTAAATAAAGAAGATTCGAGTTATCTGAGTTATTTATAATATAATATATTTTACACGTATAATTTACATAAAATATTAAAGTAACGCGACCAAAACGATGTGCGAATCGAACGGCGAACGGGAACAGAACTGGCGAGAAGGCAGTACGGCGGTGTCGAGAGAGAGCAACGATCGACCAACCTGAATATAGTCTCGGGTGTCGTGCCGTCACGTTGGTAGCCTGTTCGTGGCGAGCTGCTCGCCACACTAATTTAGATAATAATTAATAACCTGATTAAAGTTTTGATAAGAAAAAAAATGAGTTGGGGACAGTGAGTCGTCCGAAGGTCTACCACTGTTAACATTTTTCAGACAAGTGCTTATCACTCATAAAAAAAAAAAATATAATTATCATTTAAAAAATTGTATGTTGGTGATAGATTTTTACACGACTATTTTAGATTCTGAACACAGTGATGAATGTATTGATTTTACAAATTTACAATGATGTGTATTTTTTTTTATTTTTTTTTTTTTTGTGTATGACGACAACATTTGGAGCAGTAATATTGCTTCGATTTTCTCAAACAGTATCGTTTATGAAGCAAAAGTGAATCTAGTTGGTACTTTGGGGGGTCAAAAGTTAAAAAATTTCAATATTTTTCAAATGCGTCGGAAAAAACCCTAAAAAAGTAACGGAAAAACGGGATTTTTTACGCAAAATCGGTTTTCGACAAAATCGATTTTTTTATTTTGCTATAACTCAAAAACTAATTGATGTAAATACTTGAAATTTTCAACAAATGTTTTGACTTTTTTTGAGCTATTTATAGACAATTTAAATTTTCATTTTTTTTTTTAAATAACGATAAAAATGTTTGGCTGGCCAGAAAATCTTGAAAATTTAATACAAGATTTCTTATAAGTTGTTCTTAAAGTGAAAATTGTGACTAACGAATTTGGATTTTTTTTTTATAAGTGCTTAAAGTTCGAATTTATACGAAATATGTCAAAATTGCGAAAATTTGCAAGTAATTTTGTGGTTGAAAAATCGTAAACATTTTTTTCTTGGTATAAGTCTAGTTTACCGGGCACCTTTTTTTTTGAAATTTTTTTTTGTTGGAAAGTGTTGTTTTGACGAGTTAAGAACGATGGTGCAAAAAAAAATTTGCGGAAATGATTATTTTGGAAGTTATAGCCTCCTAAAGTTAACGATTTTACGTTTATACGCATGCGCGCAACATTACTAATGCCGCACGAGGACCTCGAGTTTGGCGACCGGAAGACTTTTTTAATTGTTTTTATACTTTAACTGTGTAACACTGCCCATATACTACGACATAACTTACCCTGTAACCTACTTAAGGTGGTGTTGCATAGCAAGTCGGGGGATATTTTCGATTTGCGGAGCGGAGCGACGGCGCCGAGGAGCGCAGCGACGAGTGCCGCTAACAAGGCATCACTGCCCATACTAAACAACATAACTTACCCTGTGGCCTACTTGAGGTTGTGTTGCATAGCAAGTCAAGGGATATTTTTTCGTTTTTTTTTTTTTTACATTGAAAACCATACAAGGATATTTTATTTTATAATTAGATGAAGATGAAGTTGAAAATGACTGTGAAACTGATGAAAATGAATGTGAAACTGATGAAAATGAATGCTTTGAATAGTTAATAAAAATTAAACATAATAAAACAAAATGTGACTACTGACTTGTAACTTTTAAAATAAAAATCTCGGTCCTCCGTGCGGTAATATAGTAGTGTTGCACGCATGCGTATAAACGTAAAATCGTTAACTTTGGGAGGCTATAACTTCCAAAATAATCATTTCCGCAAATTTTTTTTTGCACCATCGTTCTTAACTCGTCAAAACAACCCTTTTCAAAAAAAAAAATTTCAAAAAAAAAAGGTGCCCGGTAAACTAGACTTGTTCCAAAACTCTACCGGACTAAGACAAAAAATTTTTAGGAGTGTTTGAAATTTAAATATTTATAAAACCGCATTAAATAACGGTTTAGCCTCAAACGATTTTTGATATTTGTTTTTATCCAAAAAGTATAAGTTGTAGAAACTTGAAAATTTCATCAGTTGTTTATAGGGTTCTAAACTTGAAATATTTCAATGAAATATTGAAAAATATTTTTTCTTCTTTTAAACATGATCGGTTATAGTTGATAAGAAATAATATATTGATTAAACACAGAAAATATTCATGATAAATATACAAAAATATGCACTCTAAATTTTTGATATTTTTTAATTTATCACTTGTATTATTAATTGGATCCTTATTGGTTATTTTTATTATTATTTATTATACATATTTTCTTTGTTTTACACAATAAACCAACTTTTGAAAATTTTCATTTGCAAGTTGACGTTGAGATTATAAACTTTAAGTTATAATAATTTATATTTTATTTTTCATTGCAATGAAATATTTCATGAAGATTTCATGAAATTTTAAAACCCTAGTTGTTTATAATAGCTTTTCTTTATATAATTTTATTTTCAAATATTCACTCATTTTTATTCAATTTATAGGCATTTGAAATAATCAATTTTTTTAGATTCTGAACGGAGTGATGAATGTATTGTGATTTTACAATGATTTGTGTTTTTTTTTTTTTGTGTCTGTGTACAGCATAACTAGTCGAAATAATGCTTCAATTTAAAACTTTGGGGGTAGTTTCCGATGGCAGAGTGAATATCATTGGTGCATTATACAGGTCAAAAGTAAACATTTTCCAACAATTTTCAAATAAATAAAAAAAAACAAAAAAAGTGACAGAAAAACGGAAATCTTTACGCAAAACCAGTTTTCGACAAAATCGAATTTTTTATATGGTTGTAATTCAAAAACTAATCACTGTAAATACTTGAAATTTTCACCAAATATTTATGTTAGTGTTATCTATATACAGTTAAATTTGAAAAAAAAACATTTTGCCTTTTTTTTGAGTTATTTATAGACCACTGAATTTACGATTTTTATGAGAATTTATTTTTGAAGTGTCGATAAAAAAAGTGTGGATTACCAAGAAAACTTGAAAATTTAATACAAGGTTCCTTATGAGTTGTTCTAATTGTAGTTAAAAAAAAAATTAAAAATCGTTAGTAACAATTTTATTTTATAAGCGTTTATAGTTAAACATTTTACAAAATATGTCAAAATCGTGATAATTTGCAAATAATTTTGAAGTTTAAAAATCATAAAATTGTTTGTGTTTATATCTAAGTATAAAAAATTCAACATTAAGTTTTCCATAAGTTTTCCTACAAGTAGCTATAGAGAAAACTGGAAGCAGCATTATAGGAAAAATTTTAAGTGTGTTAGAATTTTAAATTTTTACCAAATAGCGTAACGACAACGATTTACCCTTAAACGATTTTAAAATATATTTGTTGTTTTTAAAATAGTATAAGTCGTAAAACTTGAAAATTATTTAAATTGACATTTTCTTCACATGATTTGATTATCAAAATATTTTGACTTTTTTTGAGCTATTTTTACAACTGAAATTTTCAATTTTCCTAGGAATTTTTTTTTGTAGTGTCGATAAAATTTTTTTGGAGGAGTCAAAATATTTGAAAAATTAATACAAAGTTCCTCATAAAATATTCTTATGGCGATAAAAAAATTATAAGAAACATAGGCACAATTTTTTTTTATTAGCATTTGAAATTCAAATATTGACAAAAATTCGTTAAAATCATGATTATTTTTAACTATTTTATAGTTAAAAATTTATAAATATTTTACTATCAAAAGCTAAGAATTGATAATTTAATACTATGCTGTCCATAAGTTAAGCTCAGAATCGTAAACACAAGAAATTTTCACTAAATGTTAATACTAGCTTTTTCTATACATTAAAATTTTTTCAAAATATTTTGATTTGTTATAATATTAAAAATCCAGTCACTTTTTTTATAAGCATTTCAATTTAAAATATTAACAAAATACGTACAAATGAAAAAAATTTGCAAATTATTTTGAGCTATAAATTCTTAAAAAATGTAATACAAGATTTCTCATAAGTTTGTCGTCCTTTATCAAGAAAAAAAATGTTTAAATTGTATGTATTTTTAATATTTTCATATTATTACAACATTGAATATTTATTATTTACTTGCCATTTCATAATAGCAATTAAGCATATCCGTTTTTTCTTGATTTGAATAAGACATAATGTATTTATGTCAGTTGAAGGCACTTGATTGTTTATTTATACAGAAAACAAATTTAAAATTAATAGTTCAATATTTTTGTCTGACAAAAATTTTAAGATGTATGATTTATATTAATACCATGAACTGATACTATTTGAAATTCCCTTGAAGGTAAGTATAGAAAAAAAAATTAATTTCACAATAATTTATTGAATAAATTAAAATTATACATACATGTACATTGTACACATAATATAAATATTAATATAATAAGTATAAATATAATATAAATCAATTTTTATTAAAATTATATAAAAAAAAATTGATTAAATGATAAAAATACAAGTTACCTTATATTGTTTAGCAATTAGCATATTTTGCATTATACAGTTAATTTTAGAAAAAGACATACTTATAAATTTAATTATTAGGCAATTCACGACGAGTCAAGTATACATAAAATCGTTATTTTTTAAACATCATAATTTAAGTCATTAGGGCCCGATTTTTTAACATAATGTAGGTTTTTACACTTAAAATAATTTTGATTAAATATTGATCAACATTTCCTAATTTCTAAATTCTATTTCTATAGTTAGTATTATCTTAATGCATATCTAAATAAAATATAACATTGTAATGATAATTATAATACCTATTGGGTGTTCAATACAAGTCTAATATGTTCAAATATTATAAAATTAACTAAAATAATTTTAACTTAGCTCAGTTATACATATATAAATTTATAATTCTCTTTATTCATGACATTTCAATTTTTTCATAGTAAATAAATCTTTAAATACTTTATATATATTTTTTAAATATTTATACACATTAATATGTATAATATTCACAAACAATAATATATATTATATTGTTAATGCATAAATATGTTCATATCCTTAAATTAATTGTTTGCATTAAAAACCGGGCCCGGCGGGCCCTAGTAACAATAAATCCCTAATTCATTTTATTTTATATTATCAGTAACCACTATAAAATGTTAATATCATTTTAAAGTCCAGGATTATGAAAAATCTATTCCAAATTTGATGACACAGTTTAATCAAAATGTTCGTTAAGCAGTTACGCAAAATATGAGTAATGATAAACATGTGTTCAAGAAATTCAGAACAAATTCTCCATTAACCCCAGACCTAAAACAATAGTAACATTTAAAAGTGGCACTAATAATATATCAACTTAGATATGTAAATTTAATAATAATAATTAATAACTTAATAATTAGCAATAAATAGGCAACAACATCAACCATTTACAAAAAAAACAATGTTTATTTTGCATATTACTAACTACTATGTAATACCTAGATATAATTTTAAAAATATATTTAGTTTAATATTTAAATTGTCAATTGAGTATACACATATATAAACAAGTAGGTAGGTACTTAGTGATAATCATAATATACATATGTGATAGGTTTTTTTTTTTTAAAACATTAATAATTTAATTTACTCTTTTTATACATATTATAATTATTTTAATTTTTATTAAACATAAGTTTTAATGATTAATGTTGCTGCCCCATATTTAATTTAACTACATAATATGAAGTATTAAAATTTAGTATACTAGCATTTACAATATTTTTTTATCATTTACAATTTATTTTCTTTACATATTATTTATTGATAGGTATCTATTTTCATTAATTTTATCATCATACCATTTTTCAAATTCTTTTTTATCTTCTGTTTTCATTGTTTCGTATCCATAATATTTTTTATCGGGTAATATACCAATATAATTTTGATTTTCTACTGTATTAAAGAAATGTGGAAAGTAACCTTTTTTCAGTTCTTTAAGACCAAAAGTTTTAGGAAAACTACTGAGTGTACCTTGAATAAAATTAGAACTATCTATTATTCTTATACTTAAATATTTTATTTCTAATAACATTAATTTTGTACCATTATAAATCGTAAAAGGTCTTAAAGTGTTATCAACCAAGTATTTTAATATAAATTGTGAATCGTATCCTTTTGCGTAATGTGCTATAAATGTATAACCCCTATATTCCTCGGATATTACATGTTTACAAAATTCTTCATTTGTATCAAACATAATTTTATTTCCTTCAAAATCATGAGCAATTATTTTATTTGCGATATGTGAGTTCCTGTTTCTTGTTGAGCTTCATAATCAAAAAACAAATATTTTTCTGTATAACTACAAAACTTGTCTCTATTGCCTTAAATATTCGGTATTTTTTTATCGCATTTACAACAACCAACACATTTACCTCCTTTTTGCGATCTATGTTGCATATAACATTGATGTTTATTTATTTTCACTTCTAAACAATTTCTACATTCATTATAACCACATTTATGTTTCTTATCTCTTAATACTATTCTATTACAATCAATACATTTGTATATACATATAATCACATATATAATTATGATTATCTAAACATTGTAGTAAACCGGTGTTTTTCACATTAAAACGAGGTTCCAAAGTCCAAACCTACAACAACATCACGCCACCGGAACAGGCCACTATTATAGGCATTTCATTGGCTAGCACCAAAGCTAGCACCACAATCACCTTCCCATTGACGTCATTCGTCCTCTCCTTATCATAGCATGTTCCATATAAATAGGAGCCCTGATCACCCAGAGGGCCAGAGCTCCAGAGACTGTACAGCCGTCGAGCTATAGTCATTCCCAGTTTTATGTACTTGTATGAGTCGCGGACTTTGTAACAGCCGCATCGCCGCTTATACGAGTACTTCCCAGTTATAGACTATTTTAAATACTTTCTCTCCGGTAGATTTACATACAGTAGATCTGTCGAAAAACCTTTATACTAATTATAAGTTAACTTTCAATAAACAGTTATTATTTTACAAAGTGTTAACTTTATTTATACTCATTACATTCAACCTCCACCTTCTACGTTGAAGCAGAACGACACGTGCCACCGTCGTAAAAAAAGTATTTGCAGTAACCGAGTGGTGACAGCACGAGTACGAGGTTACTACAACATTCTTGATTATAACAATATCTATTACATTTTTCACAATATATTCTATTTTTCGTACTACTTGAATGTTCAAACCTTGTACCAAAATCTGTACACAATTTACATATTTTGTATTCTTTAACACATTTATGTTTATCTTTATTTTGATATGGTTTATCACAATCTTTACAATAATAAGACGATCCATAAAAACCTTTAGCTGATTTAATAACATCAAAATGGTTTCCATTTTTGTACAAATAAATTTTAGTTTCTTTATCATCGCCCTTATAAATTAAAGTATTTAAATTTTCAGAACATATAAAATGTATTTGTATATCTAGTGTGCGTTCAACATTCTTAATATCAGTCAACGTAAAACCTTCTTCGTTATATTCTGTTAACATATTACATAGGTAATTCTAAAGCTAAATCTTTTTGAATTTCTCTACCTATCTTCAATTGTTTAATTTTATTAGAATCTAATTCATGTCCTAAAATGTTATTTGTTTGAGTAGATAATGCAACAACAATAGCTCTCGGGCAACATAAATTATCATCGTTATTAATCTGAATAATACTATTTTTTGTTTTTATATTTTCTGATGAATTTATTATTTTTGTTCGATTTGAACCTCTTGGTATTTTTACTAATTGAACTTGAAAAGTAGTTTCTGTAATATCAATTGTTTCATCTGAAGTTAATATGTTACCAACTATTGATTTTAAGTTGGTTAAAAAATTGTCTGATTTCATACCAGTAGATATAGAATTTTTTAAATTTGGATTCATCACTATAATATTTATTTGATCACCTTTTTCATAATTTGAATTTTTTTGGACAAGTTTTAACATAGAATCTAGAGCTTTATGTGTATAATCAATTTTGTATTTTGCATTACTTAGTTTTAGATCTTTTATTAACGCTTCTTTAAAACGAATTTTATAATCAGCTTCGTGTATCTTAAATTTTTTTTGGACCTGTTTATTCAATTGAATTACATCTATCAACTCAAAAACCTCTGGTGTTTTTTCTAATGAACTATTAAAATAATTTTCTTCAGTGAAAAATGTTTTTTCTAACTTCTGAAACGGATTATTGTTTAATGAACTATTATCAGTCTTGAAAATATCTTCTTTAAATTTACTAAAAGGTTGTTGTTTGTTAATATTTGTTATTAAATTATCTTTATTAAGTTTATAAATAGACCTTATACCATAACTTCTTGCTAATGATTTAAGCACAGAAATTTTTAAACCACGAATTGTATGACCTTTCCTAATTCTTAATATAAGATCAATTTTTTTAAGGGTACTATATCCCTTAAGTTTTGCCTCTTTTGCTATTGACTTAAGCTCAGAGACTTTCATATTTTCTAATATTCTTATAGAATTTATTTGTTCCATTGTTTATTATAATTTTTATTTTCATTTTTATTTATTCAATTTCTTTTTGATAGATTTTGCATTTGATGATTTTATTTCATTTTGTGTTATATTTGTGTTTAAAGTTATTTTGTGTTCTATTTCTGATAATTATGCTAAAGGTTGTGGTTTGTGATCTTTTTGTGATTAAAAACATTTTTCTGATCTTTTGTGTTTAATAGCATTTTGTGTTCTATTTCTGATAATTATGATAAAGTGTAAAGTTTGTGATGATTTTCTGATTAAAAACTATCTTGTGATCTTTTTGTGTTTAATAGCATTTTGTGTTCTATTTCTGATAATTATGATAAAGTGTGAAGTTTGTGATCTTTTTGTGGTAAAATATATAAAGTGTACCAGAGTGCCCCACCTACTACTCACGTGATACACTTACTAAAAATATAGTTAATAAAAAAGTTACAAAAAAATTCTCGTTTGGTTATGATAAAAGAATAATATTACCAGATTATGATACAATACTATACGGTTACAATTAAATGAAAATGATTATTAATTTTTAATAAGAATTATTCTATTAAAAAAATAATATTTAAAATTTTGATTTTTGCAACTCTTCGTTATAAAAACTCCCTTCAATCTCTTCATTGTTTAAATCTATAATTTTATATGTTATAGGATATGTATTTAAAATTTCTTTAAGGTGATTGGAAGCGTTGATTTTCTGTCTTTGTCTTACACACGTGGAATATAGGAAAAATAGCTATACGCGCCTGACAAAAATTAAGGTACTTCTAGTTGTTCGATTTAAAATATGTAAAGATGATTGAATTGGTATACAAGTTTACTTTGCATCGGTCGAAGCACTTTTTTGATTGTTTTATTGTTTAAAATAAATATTTTGATGAGAATAAATATTTAAAATTTAATAAATTTGTCAATTTTTTTTATTCAATATATATTGAAAATATTAAAAATATACTTCGACCGATGCAAAGTAAACTTGTATATCAATTCAATCATCTTTACATATTTTAAATCGAACAACTAGAAGTACCTTAATTTTTGCCAGGCGCGTATAGCTATTTTTCCTATATTCCACGTGTGTAAGACAAAGACAGAAAATCAACGTTTCCAATCCCCTTAATTATAAATACAATTTCTCTTGTTCAATTATTACTATATTTATTACCAAATTTTTTTTTAATAGCTTTTATTCTTACTCTATCACCCACACTAAATTTAATTTTTGGTTTAGGTTTATTTTTTGTAAGAAATAATTTGTGTAGAACATCGTTTTCATTATATTTATTTACTTCGCAAGGATTCATACCAATGGATCGATGTGTGTCTTTGAAATTATATTCATCTAATAAATTTTGTAAAATATTTATCCATTTTTTAGATTTTTGAACTTCAAAACATAATCTCATTTTCCCGTTTAATGTTCTATTAAACCTTTCAATAATTGCAGATTTTTCTTCGTTTTGTGTATAATACATATGAATACCATATTTTTTCAAAACATTTTTAAAATGTTTATTTTCAAACTCTAAGCCTTTATCTGCGTGAAATAATTTTGGTGTTTGATGATTTTGTGTTTTGGCTTGTTCTATTATTTTTTCAAAAGCTTTTGTAACACTAATTTCATCTTTCTTTTTTAGTGGAAAAGCCCATGCAAATTTTGAAAAAGTATCTATAACAGTTATTATATTACAATAACCCTCATTTTGATCTGAATAATTTCTCATTATAACTAAATCAACAGCCCATAAATCATCAATACCTTTAGTAAAAATTCTCCTTTTAGGAAATCGTATTCTAACTGGTTTATGAAGTTCTTTAGCTAATAACAATTTATCTGTATCATTTAATTTTTTATTAGAAATTATTAAGTTATTAGAGTGTTTAATCTCAGGAGTTTTTATAAATTTACTTTTATTTGTGTTACAAATGAAACATTTTGATGAAATTCTCCATCGACCGTTAACTGTTTGAATTTTAGTTGCATTAATATTTTTTATTCTTTTTTTACATTTATGGCAATGTATTAGATCATCTTCCAATTTATATTAATTATTTTTTAAATAAATTATTTATTAGAATTGTTCTATTAAAAAAAATCGTAGTAAATTATTTTTTAAATAAATTTTTTATAATTGTCAATAAATTCTAAACACAAATGTCCACATATAGGAGGATCATTATAATCTTGAAATTTTCTATCGGTATACTATAGATTATCTTTACCCAAATATTTTACAACTTCTTTTGGAGTTTGAATTCCAAAAGAATCAAAATATAGTTTTTTATTTTTCATTTTTTTCCATGCAACCCAATGAGAACCGTTTTGAGTAGAATTATTTAAATTAAGAACAGCACATTCATTTACCCATGATTTCATAAGTGATTCATCTCTCATGAAACACTCTCTATAGTTTTTTATTTTTTTTCCAAATTGAATTATAACAAAATTACTTAACGGTTCAATATTTATATTTTTTTCTTTGCTCCAAAAAAGTGTATAAACTCCTTTAATTTTTTAATACTTTTTCTAAAATTTGTTATATCAAAATTATTCATTTTTTCGATTTTTCTTCAATCCAGAACCTTTATTTTTTTCCATTTCTTTGTTGTGTCGTATTGTTTCTTTTTCCATTTTTTCCTTATATTTACTATCTTTATAACTATCATACAATGCAACTATAGCTGGAGTGGCTACTGCAGCAGCTTCTATAAAAGGTAAAAATCCCCCTTCTTTTTTTCTAATCTGCTTTGGAGTAATCTCTAACCTTACTTCAGATTTTTTTCCTTACTGTTTTTTAATTTATCTATTTGATTTTGATCTAAATAAAAAATATTTTCTCCTTTATATATTTTATTACTAGCAATTTGAATTATTGCATTAGTATTATTTTTACAAGCTTCAGCCAACTTTTTTTTCTGGTTTTCAGTTAATTTAAAATACATTTTATTATACAAAATATTAAAATTTTATTCAAATATTAAATTCATTCCTAAACGTCATTTTCCTTCCATTGCCTATGTAGTAAAAAGAGCTGGAATTTTTTCATACATAGAATTATCAGGAGCATTAAATCTTTCCATTGCTTTTTGTTCTAAAATTTTATCAGCTTCATGTCTTGTTTTAGTATCTTTATGATCTTTATAAAAATAATCATGATCTCTTGCAGCTTCGTCTAATTTGTTTATAGGTTTTTTATTTTTTTCTTGGTCCTAAATAATTATAACCAGGCCAATGCAATTCAGGCAAACATGAACAATTCAAAAAATCATTAATAAATCCTGAACCTTTTATAATTTTCTTTGGTAAACATGAAACATATGAAAACAAATTATCTGCACCATTGGAAATATCAATTATGTTTTCCATTTCTCTAATACAAATATTAAGAATATTAAGTTTTTCATCATGAAAAATATTATTTCCTTTTCTTTCTTCACTTGATATAAAATATATTTTTTTTTACTATGGAATCTTTTGGTATTTTTACAACTTCTTTTGGTAAGTTTGTTACATATAGTAATAAATATTCAATACCTTTAAGAGTATCAATAATTTTTTCCAGACTTGTTTTACATAAACGAAGAATACCAAGTTTTTCGTTATGAAAATTATTATTTCCTGTTCTTTCTTCTGCAGACATAAGTTGTAATCTATCTGTTAACTGTTTCATATTATTAATATAATGATATTTAATGCGATCATCTGTGTATTTTACTAAACCATCTCCTATTGGTTATGTTATTGGCCTTTTCTTTTCACTAATTTCTTTCCAAATCTTGCTAATCATTGTTGTATATTTTGCCCCACTACTTGATTTAGCTCTTCCTGCCGATTTATTATTGTTTTGATATATAGAATCAGTTTCAATTAACATTTGTTTATATATTTTAAAATCATCATCTGTATAACATTCAGGTCTGGTAGCATCTGAATGTGTCAATAATCTCCACAAACCTATCGTTCCTTCATATATTTTTCCATTTAAAATTATATCATCATTTTCAAATGTTATCGCACATTTCCCAAGCATGTGATATTCAAAATCTTCATCATAATATATTCCAAAACAGTTATTAGGTTCTATTGTTGGTAGATATTTTGTAGCAATAGGACCTAATTTTATAGTATTTGCAGGCATTGGGGAATTAGTTATTGGTTTTTTACCAGAACTTTTTGGTGTTCAAAAAGTCTCTTCTGTACTCATTAATCTTTGTAATTCTGGATTTCTTGGTTTATAAGGAGTAGGTATTATCATTTTTTGAATATCATTATCGGTTTTAATAGCAACATCTTTAACATCATTAACAGATGATTCAACATTTGATAATGCTTTTAATGTTGGTTCATAATGTTTTACTTTTTCTTCTGCTTTATATTTATCGTTTAAAATTGATTTTCTATAGTTATTTTGTAATTGTTTTTTAATATTAATTATGTTTTTTAACTCTGTTGGTGAAGATTGGTGAATATTTAATTTTTCAATATTATTTTCACCTTCATCTTCATCTTTTTTTATAACATTTAATTTTTTTTCTTTTAGTTCTAAATCTGATTTTTTATAAGTTTTTTGTAAATTTTGTTTAATATGAATTATTTTTTTCATTATTTCTGTTTCGTTTTCTAAATTAGTTCCTTTCTTAAAATTGTTTTGTGTTTCTGATGGTTCCTTCATAAATGTAACTTTTAAATTTTTTTTATTTTTTTTTTAAATTTTTTTTGAATTTGTGTAATATCCATTTATTACACAAAAAAATAAAAAAAAAACATTATCATCGTTCATCGATATTTAAAATATCATTACCTTTATTGTCATAGATTAAATTTTTTATTAAGTCTATTGTTATAAAACCATATGTTTTAATTTTATTTTTTTTTATCATATGTTTTACAATAAGTTCTACAAATTTCTTTAAATTTTTCTAATGGTATTATTTTGCTAATCGAATCGGACCATATTTTTTCAATATAATAATTTGACTGATTAAAAACAATTAAAACATTCAAATTATTTCTTATTGTTTTTATGTCTACTGGAAGTATAATTTTGTGTTAAATAAATAACACTAATATTTTTTGATCTCGATCTTATAAAATATTCTTTTATCAACTTTTGATTTTCTAAAAGAAAATCATCAAAAACCACTAAACTATTTGGTTCACAATCATCTACAGATATTATATCATTATTAGAAAAATGAGTGATTATAGAAGGTCTGACATCAAATATTTTTTTAATTTTTTATAGACTGGTTGATCAATATTTTTTGTAAACAAATATAGATTTAAATATGGTATCCAATAATTTATAATCAGATTATACAACAGAGTTGTTTTACCACAACCCGATAGTTCTACTAATAAATCACGTGAAGGTATTTCAAATAAAGATTGTTCTTTATTTTCATCTTCAATAAATTTTTTTACTTAATTCATTTATTAAAAAAAAATATATATATTTGTTATTATAAACAATAATGTATACTATTTTAAAAAAATATGATCAACATATTGAAAGAGTTCAAGATAAAACTTTTTTACCTGTGAATAATTCACAACTTAATACACCTAATAAAACTACAACTTTTAGAATAGATAGTATGGATGATTTTCTGAATATTGCAAATACAAAATTTTTTATTTATGGTAGATATTTGCAAAAAGATAGAAAAGATTATCCTAAAGGAACAAACATACAACTAATCGATAATTTTGTTGCATATTTATTTTCTAACATTGTAGTTAAAAAAAATTTTAAAGTAGTGGATGAATGCGAATATGTAGGAATTACTAGTACAATTAAAGGTGTGGTAAGTTATTTAGTGGATCAAAACGGCCCAACTATAAACTCAGGATTTGCAAGCAAATTTAAAGGCGGAGGTTATTTTAATGCTATGGGTAAAGGATCACAATTTGGCTTAGGTTTTTTAAAAGACATAAAATGTCCGGTTTTCAAAGGTGATATGGAAATAATTTTTACAAGAAATACAGATGATGATGCTTTGTTAAAAAAAGTTATACCAGGTACAGAAGATGGAAAGATTATTATTGAAGAATTTACACTTCAAATTCCAATTATTGAATATAGAGTTCATAAAGTTTTATTGATAAATGAGTTAACAAAATTATCTCAAGAAAAATTATATACTTTTAATTTTAGATCATGGCAATGTATTGAAGAAAGAAATATATCAGGAAAAACTATAAAATTCGATTTAACAAGTCAATATCGAAGTCTTAATTCTCCTTCGTTTGGAGGTGTAGTATTTCAAACAAACAAATTAAATACACAAGATCATGATCCTTGTGAATTTGATCATTGTAATGTAAAAAATTAATGGTTTGAAATAAATAATAATTTTGCAATGATATTTGCAAAGAGGTATTTAAAACAAATAATATAAAAAAACTTAGTTATGATGTAGTTCAAGCATTGTCGGCGAACAACTCAACGCTGTGTAAACTCGTTAGAGGAACTACAGAAACTAATATACCTGCAAACATAAAATATTTAATACCTAACAATGAATTGGTCCTACACCCATATTCAGCTGTAAATGAAATTTGTAGATTAAAAAAAATCACTAAAAGTAAAAAAAATATAATAAGTTTACTCCGTAAGAGTCAAAGGTCTCGCACGATAATCAAGGAAATCTCTTTATCTGTAAATGGTGATGAAGGTTTCGACACACTATTACCGGTACAAATCGGTAAGTCTATTGTTAAGAACAATTTAGATGTCTGTGACAGAGTAGTGGATATCACTCTACACTCATTGTCAAATATAAGTTGTAAGTCTAACAAATTAGGAATCAATGACAATGTCGAAAACTCGAGGGTTGACAATTCCGGTCAGAATCCCTATGAAACTGAAAATATAACAGTACTGAATAACTGTACTAATAAAAAAATAAATTTTGAAACGCCCTCAAACGAAGTACTGAGGAGATATGTTAGGCGAAAACTAGATTTTAAAGCCAACTGTAACATAGAGTCAGAGATTTCTAAGTGTACAAATGAACATTTAGAGATTGACTGTGGAGTCTCTGAACTTAATTGGACGTTAGACGCTTTGAACAACAGTTTCCTTAGATCCGGTGAAATTATAACGATTGAAGAGACAAACAACTCTTTGGCTGCCAACTATTCTAATGTTATTACTTCTACTCCAATTAGGTTAGAAGTAGACATTTCTAGACAACAAACATTTACACATTCATCGCAAGCCGTTGATTTTGAATGTCATAAAAGTTATGTTGACGGTTATTTTTCTCCTATGAAATCTGTAATGCTACCGAATCAGGTGGAGTTGATTGATACTGTAACTCCAATAAAATTGTCAAGAACTATTGTGGCTTGTAGCACTCCTGAGACGGACGAAAAAGCGCTTCACAGGAATTCCAAAAACATATTTCCGTTGACAATAAGCGGTGACCTAGAAAATAAAAAAGAAAAGCGATATAATTTTTCGTATCTAAATACTATAGAGGGTACTTTTGAGTTATCCATTAGTGAATGAATAAACTTGAAAAGTTGTCTAATGAACATGATAGAATGTCAAAGGACCTTAGAAATATGTTGATTAGAGATAAGTTTGTAACTGTCAATAATTCTTGTGTTCTGTCCATAAAAAATGTTAATAAAAATAGTCGCGGTAAGTTCACTAGTATTTATGGTTATTGCAGACACAATACTTTTAAAAGTTTTAAGTTTGATTTTGAAAAAAAAACTGAAAGCGCCGTTAAGGTGTATGTTCTTAGCAATCAAATAAACTATAGCCATGGTGGAAAATTAACAAATTTTCTAAGACGACCGGAGCGAATGAGTTATCGAAAAGAGGCGAGCCACACAAAACCGTTGGCTTTGAGGAAAAAACATGTAATGAAATCTTCTCCTAGCAAGATTAAACGAGGGAACCTTCAAAACATAAGATCAACTAGTGTGTATAACAGAGTGTCGTACGAGACTCTTAGTAAGTTTGATTTCAATAGCGATGACAGATTAGTAACATCTAACAGATTAGATCAATAAAAAATATTATTTATTAATTTATTATTAAGGATAAATAAGTTAAAATAGACAATAAGTATTGTAAATAATTTGGAAATAGTTATTTTTCGGTGATTAATGAATAATATAAAAATAAATTTATGAGTAGTGATACAGAAGGAAGTAATATAACTGACGAATTTAACGATAGTTTATCGGAAGGAATAATTAATAGTGAATTTTTTAAGGAAGTAGGAATTTCATTCAAGTTGAATTAAATATAAATAGATCCGATAAAAAGAAAACAGATATTGAATTAAATACAGCGGAAGGTTACGAAAGTCCGCAAGAATTTGATAAAAATAAATATTTAAGCGAAATAGTAGAAAAAAGGGTTATAGCCTATAGGTACGCGCGCAACACCGAATATAGTGCACGCACAATCACAACCAGTAACAAGAAAACCTAAAGTAAAAATGGCGTAAACCAGCGGTTCCCAAACTTTTTTAGCTCACGGCGCCCTTTTTGAACTAAACTTTTCTCAAGGCGCCCTTCCCAAGACATAGCAAGACTAATCATAAAAAATGAATAAAAAACAAATAAAAACCAGACAATTTTTTAATTATAATACAAGAATATTTATTTAATTTTAGTTATATACTTTTTACACAAGTTAATTATTTTTGAAGATTTACATTTACATTTATATTTAGAGGTCGAAATAGATATGAAATTAATGTGATGGATGTGCTTGCATATCACTGCACATTTTTTCAAATCTTGGAATCAAACAAGACACAGCTACTCTCTTTTCTTTTTCAACATTGATTTTGGTTCAATACTTGCTTTTTATTACAGTAATCGCCGAAAACCCAGCTTCACACAAATATGATGTCGAAAACGGAATTAAAATACGTTGCGCCTTATCACTTAAAAGAGGATATTCATCTTTTATAGAAATCCAAAATGTTGTTAAATCCATACTGCTAAATTTAGTCTTCAAACTATTGTCGCAAGACAACTTGATAAGACTCTCTTCTTCGGTAGAAGTAAACTCAGATGGAGCAGTGGAGTTGAAAGGATCTTGAATCCAAGAAAATGTATCTATATTTTCATTTTGAAAATATTTTTCAAACCAAATGACGAGTTGTGATAGGTGATCTACAAAAATAGACTTCATATCTTGAGAGATTTCAGCTCCGTTAGAGGTCGAAAACTGCTGCAAAGTTAAAAAAGAATCCTTACTCGTGCCTTTATTCATTTTTCTTCTCCATAATTTGAGTGTTTTAATAAAAGCTGAAATTTTTTCCATTGATTTCAAAAGGTGCTTATTTTTTCCTTGCAAAGAGGTATTCAGTGCATTTGCCATTTAGTTTATCAAAAATGTCACACAAATATACCAATTTTATTAAAAATTCTTTATTGGAAAATTCACTGGCATGTTTATGTCCTTCTTCTTTAATAAATACATAAATTTCCTCTTGTAGTTCAAACGTACGTAATATCATATTACCGCGCGACAACCATCGTGCGCTGCTTTAGTATAGCAAACTTGTGTGTTCAGCTCCCGTATCTTCACATAGTTTTTTGAAAAATCTTGATTTCAGTGGACGAGTTTTTATATAATTGACCACATTCACTACGTCATATTCTAAGACTTGGTTCAGTTCAGGACTCAGATATTTTGATGCAAGTGCTTCTCTATGAATAATACAATGAGTCCACAGTGCATCAGGAGCTTTGTTTTGAATAAGCACCTGTAATCCTCCATAGCAGCCAGACATAGAACGAGCGCCATCAGTACAGACACCAACACACTTAGTCCAATCTACACTATTTTCAGACATAAAATTATCAAGAATCTCGAATAAGTCCTAAGCCTTGGCACCAGCTGTAATATTTTTACAAAAGAGTATGTCTTTTACCATGTCATCATTATCTATAAACCTGATGTAGCATATCAAATGAGCATCCTTATTAATATCCGTAGTCTCATCTAGCTGCAACCCAAATGCCCTTTCTTTAAGTTTTTCTATCAACTGATCATTGAGATCATCTACCATATGGTGAATTCGGCGACTAACTGTATTATTAGACAACGGCACTTTTGAAAGTAATTTCCCAGCCGATTCGCCAATCATAATGTTTACCATATCTAAAGCTGCTGGTAGGATAAGCTCTTCTGCAATTGTATGAGGTTTCTTACATTTTGCGATTCTAAAAGCAACTTTATAAGAGGCTATCAATGCATTGTTTGGTATTGATGCATTCTTAAAAATGTATTTTTTTCCTGTTTTAGTTCTTTCCTCTTTCTATCAAAGTAATCGCGAGATTTTCCAACCACATACTTATGATTCGTTTTCAAATGGCGCTTCAATTTGCTCGGCAACATGCATTCTGATGCTAAAACTGTCATACACTATACAAAAATGGTCTTATTTCACCATTCACTTCTGTCGAAGTAAAACCAAATTCCAAGTAATAATTATCATCATACTTCCGATATTTTCGTTTTTTTACAGTCGGGCTGTTACTGGTTGAGGGTATACTTTCCTCCTCTTCACAACGTTTATGACTGTTCAATAAAAATCGATCCATGATTTAAAAAAAGTCACAAAATTAACAAAATGTCTATATAAAGACGACGAACACGATAGAGCAACACACTACGCGGGACTGGCGGTCATACTAATCCGAAAACAAATTATATATATATATATAATACATTTCAACTCATTAATGGTGGTGAGGATAATGCGACAGAACCGATAACGATAAACAGTTTATCAATTTTTTGAAGTCGGAGACATAAAAATTATTTGTCTCTACCGATATTATAGTAATCGCAATAAAAATTTATTTTTAAACCAGGTAAATTTCTACGGCTACGCGGCGCCACTGAAAAGACATCGCGGCGCACAGTTTGGGAACCGCTGGCGTAAACTCAAGTTCTATTAAAAGATATATCATCATTAATTCCAAATTGCGCTGACGAAAAAGATGTATACACGTTCATTAGGGCATGCGATTACGCATGTGAGGCGATAGAAAAGGAACAATTACCCTTACTAATTAAACTTATAGTAACCAAATTAACAGGGAAAGCATTAAACGTATGTCGTTATAGGGAAACTTCGACTTGGGAAAATATAAAAATATTTCTAAAAAACGCGTTTGAACAACCATTATCCCCGCAAACACTTCAAATAAGTTTAAATTCCTTACGCATGCGAAATGACGAAGATGTATTATCTTATAACGATCGCGTAGAAAAATTATATTATAATTTATGTAATGCAACTGTAGCGAATAAACCTGCAGAAGAAGCAAAAACTCTTAGGCAAGCGATAATAGAACAGGCATTGGCTATATACATTAATGGCTTAAAAATGAACTTACAAACAATAATACGTGCGAGATCCAAAAACTTTAGAAGTAGCTATGCAACTAGCCAGACAACTGGAAATCGAATTTAGTCATAATACGGAAATAACGCAGAATGATGTAAAAAAAGAATAAAACGCGAATAATTATAATGATAATAATCGTTGCCAAATAACTATCAGGGTAATAATAACGCGCAGAAATTTAACAATTACAACAATAATTTTAGACAAAACTATAATCGCGGAAATAACGGAAACTATGGGCAAAATGGAAATAATTTTAATAATAATTATCGCAATAATAACAGCAACAATTTAACTAGAAATAATAATTTTAACAATTAAAATTTTAGCAGAGGCGGTAATATTCCAAATAATAACTATAATAATTATCCGCGTAATAATAACAACCAATATTATAATAATAATCGGAATATTAATAGACAAAATAATACAGGATGTTTTAATTGCGGTAGAAATAATTATATCGCGTGAGATTGTCGCATTGGCAGACAAAATCAAAGACAAAATAATAATGTTCGTCAACCCGTATAAAATAATAATAATGCACAACAAAATAATATTAATAATAATCATGATTTAAGATAGTATGGTTGCTCGACGAATCATTATAAAGTGTCTACCGAAATGAAATCACTATTAAAAACAGCTGGAAAATGCACTACTAGCGCTTGAATGTAATAGTGGCTATAGCCTATAAGTTCAAATACCGTGCTTGCGGGCTACTATTCTTAAATCATGATCGGTACACATCATTTCACAAGCGCTAGTGTACAATATTCCAGCTGTTCTAGTTATTGAATTTGGTTGACAGTTTAAAACGTTCTTATCATAGATCGTCGGGCAACCATATTATCTTAAATCGTGATAATAATGCAACGCCACTGAGATAGATAAGAATATACTGGTGCACGGACTGATGTAAAAACGGGCCGACGTATTTTTCGTTATCCCCACTCCTGTATGGCGAGAAATTGAACTTCCATACCAATAATATTGAAAGACTACACATTTTAACTTGACATAACTCTGGGATAAATGGTCGTATTACGTTAACTTTGGTATCAACATTTTTGTTTTCATGTGCACTTCAAACTTATATTTACAAAAAATAAAAATAAAAACTCTGAACAATATTTTTATTAATAACAAAATAATAGTGTAACATTTTTAATATTGTTAGGTAGGTACATATAACTTGTACAGGTAATTTATACAAAACCATTTTTATATAGAAATGAACTTAAAGTCTCAATTACTTTATATAATTAATAAAATGTAATTAGTTAAGAGGACGCTATACCCGCATGTGTTGTCTCTGTCTTATACACTCGTAACATAGTTAAAAACTGTTTTGCGCGAGACAACTTTACTCCCTCGATATTTATATCAAAATTACCAAAATTTTAAATCGCATTGAGAACAACTTTACCTGTGTTGTAGCGTTTTAATTTTTTTGATAGTGGTAACCAATAATTTTTAATAATTAAATGAAAAAAACCTAAATTTCTCAAAACGATAACTTTAATTGCATTCATGTTATCAAAAAAATTAAAATGCTACGACACAGATAAAGTTCTTCCCAGTGGGATTTATAATTTTGGTTGTTTTGATTAAAATATCGAGGGAGTATAGTTGTCCCGCGCAAAACAGTTTTTAACTATGTTACGCGTGTATAAGACAGAGACAACATACCTATGCGGGTATACCATCCTCTTAATACACAAAACAAAAAAAAGCGGGTAAGTGAGTATCGCTCTGTTGTACATTAGTGGGTGGGGTGGACCTCGGACTAGGGTAGGTTCAATTTGAATGCAATGATAGGTATCATTGTATACGAAAACGGAAAAACGATTCTGAACGGAGATGATAATTCAGTCTAGGATATATTATATTTAAATGAAACAAATTCAAACATTTAAGTAAAAGTTTCAAGATTCTACGTTTGGTAATTTTTTAAAAATAACAGAAATTGAAAATTAATTAGTATAGTAAAACGTTACTTTACACGTGTATTTTTGATTTCAAATTAAAATTAAAACTTTAAACACTCATAAAATTGTTTAAATTGAATAATCCTCAAACTTTTTTATAATTATTTTAAGCTTAACTTATGGACAGCATAGTATTAAATTTTCAATTCTTAGCTTTTGATAGTAAAATATTTATAAATTTTTAACCACCAAATAGTAAAAAATATTCTTGATTTTGACGAATTTTTAACAATATTTAAACTTCAAATGCTAATAAAAAAAAATTGTGCCTATGTATTTTTATAATTTTTGAATGTGAGTTAGAACAAGTTATGTGAACCCTTCAATTAAATTTTCAAGTAATTTGTCCCACCTAAATTTTTTTTATCAACATTTATAAAAAAAAAATAAAAATAAATTGAAAATTTCAATTGTCTATAAATAGCTCAAAAAAAGTCAAAATGTTTTGAAAATCAAATTACATAAAGAAAATGGCAATCTAAATAACTGGTAAAATTTTCAAGTATTTACGACCTATACTGTTTGAATAACAACAAATATCAAAAATCGTTTGAGGCTAAACCGTTATTTAACGCGGTTTTGTAAAAATTTAAATTTCAAACACTCATAACAATTTTTTATCTAAATCCGGTAGAGTTTTTTTTACAGATATTTGAAGAAAAATTTATGGAGAACCTTGTACCAAATTTTCAAAACTTAGTTATAAAAGAAAAAAATTTTACGATTTTTCAACCACAAAATTACTTGCAAATTTTCGCAATTTTGACATATTTCGTATAAATTCGAACTTTGAGCACTTATAAAAAAAAATTGTGACTAACGATTTCGGATTTTTTTTTACCACTTTAAGAACAACTTATCAGAAACCTTGTATTAAATTTTCAAGATTTTCTGGTCGGCCAAAAAATTTGTATCATTATTTAAAAAAAAAATACTTAGAAAAATTGAAAATTGCAATCGTCTATAAATAGCTCAAAAAAAGTCAAAATTCTTTGAAAATTTAACTGTGTATGGAAAACGATAATATAAACATTTGGTGAAAATTTCAAGTATTTACATTGATTAGTTTTTGAGTTATAGCAAAATAAAAATTCGATTTTGTCGAAAACGGTTTTGCGTAAAAATTCCCGTTTTTCCCTCATTTTTTTATTGTTTTTCCCGACTCATTTAAAAAATATTGATAATTTTTAACTTTTGACCCCCCTAAGTACCAACTAGATTCAATTTCCTTTTCAAAGAGGGGCTGAAGTCAAAAATCGAAGCATTTTTACTGCTCCAAATATTGTCGACAGACAAAAAAAAAAAAAAAAACACACAACATTGTAAAATCAATACATTCATCACTCCGTTCAGAATCTAAAAGTGAATATTATACATGAGATAAGCATATTAGATTTTCTAATATTTCTAATAGTTAGCCACAACATTAGAAAACAATGCTTTTACTACGACATTTATTTGTATTTATTTCAATTATTTTAAATTTTTTACCACCATTAAACATTTTTTAAAACTATATTATACAAATGACAATAATTTTATTTTATGTTATTTACATTATGATTTATCTCTTGCACAGTGGCGCAATTATCGGGAGTGTTGGGTGTGCAATTCAAGGGGCCCCCGGTTTTGAGGGCCCCCAAATTAAAAAATTCATATACGATATTCCTATAATATAATTATATATTAATTATGTTGCAAGTCGGTTGACCGTAGCCTCGTACTTGACGATAGTTTAAAAATAACAAACACGAATAAATTAAAATCAATGGTTTTTTTATTAAAAGAACTTAACAGCTATGGGCACTGTGGCACTGTCCATTCCCAACTGCCCTGATCTACTCATGTTCCTCCTTATATCTAACTTAAACTAGGACAATCCTTCTATATACAAATGCTTTAGTGCAGTTTTTAAGATGTTTACATTACCTACTTTTCTAATAAATAATTTCTTACGTAATCTAATTTCAATTTACAATTGTTTATTAATTATAATTTAAATATCCGCTCTTATTATCTAATGTTATTAGTACTTATAGACGCGGCAACGAAAAATGAGCGTTGGTACCGCGACCCGTTGTTTTTACCCACTCTTACTGCCAATGATTCTCAACATAGTGCAACTGTCGTGCTGCTACGCGCTGTACCTACTGTATTGTATTTGAAAAGTGAGCGGTAACAATTGTAACCGTCAAGTTACAAATGGTGTCCCTCAGGCTGCAGGAATTCAAACTATAACATTCCAGACCCTCTCTTGTAGTGATATGTTTAGGAGGGGGGATTTATATTATACCAGCCACCTTCTATAGTACATTTTTTTCCTGGTCTATCGTTTACACACCCTGTTGTCGTAAACACGTATTTCGTGCGCACCGTGTTATAGTCATTGAATATCGTAGTACGTTTGTTTTAAAACTTAAAAATGTCGTTTAAAGATCGTGATACTCATAGTCAGAGTAAAAAAATCATTTTTAGTGTTTATAATTTTATTAAAATGTGTTCGGAAAAAAAAGATTTGGATTCAGATTTTTTTAAAAGTGCACAAAAAATTGCTGCTCAGGCTTGTGGTATTTCGTATATAACTGTGCGGCGTATATGTACGGAGGCGAAAAAATCTTCAGTGGATAGTGATGAAGAAGTGCAATTTCAATCACCTCGTAAATTGTACAAACGTGCAAAGAAATGCTCCGAGCTGGACGATTTCGATGCTGATGTAGTCCGACGGATTATACACGAATTTTATCAAAGAAATGAATATCCGACTGCTTTTTCAATTTTAAGCGAAATTAAAAAAAAATTACCACATTATGAAGGATGCGTCCGGTCGGTCAGAAATTTGTTAAAAAATTTAAAATTTACGTTTAAGAAATGCAATAATGGCCGCAAAATGCTTATGGAGCGAAACGATATAGTCGCTTTACGATGTAAATTTTTACGTACAATGTGTACACTCAGACAGAATGAAGATACCCGACCTGTGGTTTACCTAGATGAAACCTGGGTAAACCAAAATCATTCAAGGTCTCGTATTTGGCAGAATAATGAAGAAACTGAGGGATTTAAAATACCAACCGGCAAAGGAGGTTGCCTAATAATTACTCACGCTGGATCATCGCGTTTCGGGTTCATAGAGGGATCGAAATTAGTTTTTAAATGCCAAGCTGGAAATTCTACTGACTACCATTCGTCTATGAATTCAGATGTGTTTAAACAATGGTATGTAGATATGCTAAAACTACTTCCCGAACCATGCGTAATCGTTATGGATAATGCACCCTATCATTCTATGTTGGTAAACAATTACCCAAAATGTAATGCTCGAAAAGCTGAGGTGCAGGAATGGCTGAAAAATCAAAATATTAGTTTTTCACCTTTAGAAACTCTATCCGAACTACGTGAACGTGTGAATTTGTTAAAACCGACATTTAAAAGGTACGAGCTAGATGAAATAGCAAGTTCAATGGGCCATGAAGTAGTACGACTGCCACCGTACCATTGTCAGTATAACCCCATTTAACTTATATGGGCTCAAGTAAAAGGCAAAGTGGCAACAAATAATTCAACATTTAAAATGGTGGACGTCGAAAGACTCACTCACGAAGCATTGGATTTGGTATCCAAGAGTGACTGGGAAAAATGCGTTAAACATGCTGAGACAATCCAGGATGAAGATTATCAGAAGGAGATACTAATGGACAGTGTATTAGAGCCGCTCATTATAACTTTTCAAACTGACGACAGTGATTTTGGCAATGACGAGGACAGTGAAGATGACGTTCAAACACTTATTTAAAAATTGCTATTTTACTATAATATACTTGTCTTTTATTATTTTTTCCGTTGTAAATATTTTTTAATTGTTTGTATGATAAAATGTAAAATAAAATGATAACCAATAAAAAAAATCCTATAATTTAAAAAATAAAATAATACCTATATAAGTTATTTGATATTTTTTAAAAAAAAGCGGGCTTTTTGTTTCAAAGATTAATAACCACTACTAATAAACTGCCGCTAGGCGCATGACGGTCAGCGCTCATTTTTCGTTGCCGCGACTATAATCATAACACACCCCTAGTTAAATGAAAGGTCATGTCCTCATGAGTTAACGACTTTTTACAAAATAAACTACTAAATAAAAAAAAAATGTTGTTACAATTCACTTAATATGTATGTCACTATTAATTTAGTTCATGGAAATGTATTTCGTTTATACCTCTTATAACTTACTTTACATATTACAACTGTTAAAACTAATATACATAAACCTACTATTAAAATTACGTAATTTATCTTCGGCATACTAATATTATATTCTATATCATCTATTTTTGGTTGTAATAATACATCTAATTGTTTTGCATTAAAAGCTAACGAATGAAAATCAGGGTATGAGGTATTTAAATTTACAAATTTGTTCTGTACACTAATGGTTTCAAATGGTTGAATATTAGCTGTTATGTTAATTCGCGGAATAAAATCGTACGAGAATTTTGTCTCTATCAGTCTGGTGGGGATTAACTCGTATTCGTTTGCTATCGCACGACATGGATACGAAAGGGAGATAGTACCCGTATTCCGTAAGGTTTGAGACACTGGCTCACAATCGTTTCCACAATCAATGTTTACAACCATCGGTTGTCGTGTTGTGTATAACCATACATTTTCATTTTGTAATTTGTGCAATATCAATCCATCAATGCGCGTGATTTTGACTTCACGTGATTTTGGAACTCGCCCGTCCTGATTGCTAAATAGTTCGGTCTCACAGTTATCGGTATCTTGAATGTTAAGTGTTTGCGCATTTGAACAAATCCAATATTCTTCCATATGTATACACTTGTCTAAATCCCGATCATTCACATATATTGTGTATACATTATCTTCTGAAATCGCTAAGTATTTGTTGTTTGGTTTGATTAGTGCGTATATTGAATCTTTTTGTTTTATAGGTAATGGAATGGATTTATACAGCCGATATTCTCTAGTGCTGATTAATGGAATGGAAATTATGAAAACTTAAGTGTCTACTACTCTTAAAACTTGTAATGTACTCATCTGCATTAACTTATGAATGTTCTGAATTGTAACCTGTTCTGCAAAGTTTTCTTTTGTGTCTAATTGTATTCTCACTTGTTGCAATTCTGTTAGAAAATTTGTTGGTAAAATAATGCTGGAATGCATATGACCTAATTGCGCTGTGTTTATTATTGCTATCAAATTGTGAGTTTGAAACGAATGCTGTGTCAAAAGAACATTTATTGCTACTGTTTGTTCATTCATTATCTGTCTTACTTCTGGTTCATTTATTAATTTATCTGTTCTGTTAGCTTTGTCACCTAACCTATTTAAATTTTTTACTATTAATGTTTAACTTTGTTGTACCTCATCCATTTCTTTGTCCAAATTGTGTACTGTGGATTGTACAATTCGTGTCTGTTGCTGCATATCATGAACAATTCCAATTTGTTTTTTGCTGATTTCGTTAATTCTTTTGTCAAAAAATTCATAGTCTTCGTCTGAACATATGCCAAATAATGTGTTTGATAATCGACCAATTCCATTTATTATACCTCTTCTACGACGTTCATTCTTCCTAATTGTATAGTTTTTTTGTTGCCGCATTTTTTCTATGTCGTGAATGTATGACGTTGTTGTTGCATTAAACTGTTCACATAAATATGACCAAATTACAAAATGTTCTAATGGAACTGATTTAGTGTTCTTGGCAATTTTTAAACAATGTTGTAGTGTTTCTGTATGAAAACTTTTTATCTGTTTTAAGTTATCATCATACGTTGTTAGATTTACATACACTGACAATTTCCATTTTGAATTTGATGTTTTTATTCTTGTTAAGTAGTTAAAAAAAATTCCTGATGGTGATTTAATGTTTTGAATTTGGTATTTCTCTGATATGTTTGTTGTCATGATTGGTTGTATGATTAATATCCTGTAATCACAATACGTTATAGGTAAATACTCATGATTTGTTTTACTGATTACATAGTTTCAATAAATTTGTATGTACTTTAACCAACTTTCGTCCTTTAATGATTGTTACATTCTCATTACTGTTTATTTCTGCTACATTGTATGGTCCTAACCACTTTTGTGCTAATTTATTTTTTTGTTGCTTTTCCATAAGCCAAACTTTGTCATCTATTTTTAATTTGAGTGGATTAATTTTATTATCATATCTTACTTTTGTGTTTTCTTTAGAATTTACTATACGTTGTTTTTCAATTTCATGTGATTGTTGAAACTTTTGCTTAATTTCATAATTATAATCTTCATAATTATACCTTGGTTTTGGTTTCTTTTTCAATGATGTAGGTATCTTCCCTGGAAAACCGTAGAGTAATTCATATGGTTGAAATTTTGTTGTTTCATGTTCTGTTGTATTATACACATACATTGCATATGGAATAAATTCATCCCAATTCGTTAGATTTTTGTCAACATAATGACGCAAATAATTTCCTAGTGTTGAATGACTTCGTTCTAATGCTCCGTTACTTTGTGGTCTATATGGTGTTGTATTAAATTTGGAAATTTTCAATAATTTACATACCTCTAAAAAAATGTTACTTAGAAATTCCGTTCCTTGGTCTGATACTATTGCTTCTGGAATTCCGTGTATACAAACAAACGATGTTACAAAATGATGTGCTACAGTATTAGCTTCATGGCATTCCATAGGTGTCGCAATACTGAATTTTGTTAAGTCATCTTGCATTGTGAGAACATATTTGTTTCCCTTATGTGAAATAGGAAGTGGTCCTACTATATCCATAAATATTTTTTGAAATGGCTTATCAGCTGTGGAGGTGATAACCATTGGTTGTTTCGTATTCGAAGTTTTATTTTTTTGACATGACTGACATTTTTGTACATAATTTGCTACTTCTCTTGACATCCCTGGCCAATTATATAATTTCTTAATTTTCTTCATAGTGTTTGAAATACCTCTGTGTCCTGCTAAAGGATTCTCATGCATTTCTTTTATAATTATTATTTTTTCTTGATCCGTGAGTTCATTTGGTGTGAATATTTTTATTTTTATTTCGGTACCTTTGAATAAATATCTTAACATTATTCTTACTGTTGCCCAATCGAGTTGGAAAATCTGATCGCCTGTTTTTGAAAACGCTAAATTCGTTATTTGATTGTTTAGACAAAATGTTCTTAAATTTTGCTACAATAAATCTGTAATTTTTTAGATTCTGAACGAAGTGATGAATGTATTGCATTTACTATGATGTGTGTTTTTTTTTTTTTTTTGTGTCTGACTCCAACATTTGGAGCAGTAATAATGCTCCGATTTTTGACTTCAGCCCCTCTATGAATAGGGAATTGAATCTAGTTGGTACTTTAGGGGGGTCAAAATCAAAATTTTCTAATAGTTTTCAAAAAAATCGAGAAAAACAAAAAAAAAATGACAGAAAAATGGCAATTTTACGGAAAAACCACTTTTCGACAAAATCGATTTTTTGATTTTGCTGTAACTCAAAAACTAATCATTGTAAATACTTGAAATTTTCAGCAAATGTTTATATTATGGTTATCTCTTTACAGTTAAATTTTCAAAATATTTTGACCATTTTTAAACTACTAATAGACAATTGATATTTTCGACTTTTCTAAGTTTTTTTTTCTTCAAATGCCGATAAAAAATTTTTGGGTGGCCAGAAAATCTTGAAAATTTAATACAAGGTTTCTTATAAGTTGTTCTTAAAGTGATAAAAAAAAATCCGAAATCGTTAGTCACAATTTTTTTTTATAAGTGCTTAAAGTTCGAATTTATTCGAAATATTTCAAAATTTAAATTAAATTTCATACGCTCATAATGCGAATGTTGGCCATAGTAACCATAGTAACATATAAAAACTATACTATTTGTTTCAAAATAGAATATTTGACAATATTTAAATATAATATATCCTAAACTGACAAATCATCTTCGTTCAGAATCGTTTTTCGTATACAATGATACCTATCATTGCATTCAAATTTAACCTTCCATAGTCTGAGGTCCACCCCACCCCCTAATATACAGCAGAGCGATACCCACTTACCCGCTTTTTTATTCTCAATATTTTCTAGGTTTCCGAACCGCCGTCGAAATTCAAGTGCCAATCCTGTTTTTGAAGTCAATTCCTGTGATGCGTAATATACCAGATTTGCTTGACCGTCTTCAAAAATATTACCAGCTACTTCCATAATATTTTGATTTTTAACTATATTTGTCCCTATATAGTCCATGTATTCATTGTAAGTCTTATTAGTTACTACCTGTTCTCCTTCAATTTGCATAATTTGGGGTATTCTACTGAGAGTGTCGGCATTAGTATTCAATATTCCTGGTTTATAAATAATTTTGTATTCATATTCTTCCATTGCTAGTCGCCAATGCATTAATCTTGATCCTGGATTTTTGTGATTAACCAACCATTTTAAAGGCTGATGATCTGTTACTATGTAAAATTTTCTGCCTAATAAATAAGGTCTTAATTGTTTTAAACTCCATACAATCGCTAACAATTCTTTTTCTGTAGTACAATAGTTTTGTTCAGCTTTGTTTAGTACTCTCGATGAATATACAATTGGTAAATCTTCACCTATTGGACCTTGGGAAAGAACTGATCCAATCGCAAAATTACTTGCATCGCATGTAACGTTAAATGGTTTTTCAAAATTTGGATAGCTAACGCATCTTTTAATGTTGTAAATGCCTGTTGACACATGTCCGTCCAATCATACTGTATGTCATTTTTCAATAATGCTGTTAGTGGTATTGCAATTTTACCATAGTTTCTTATAAATCTCCGATAATATCCTGTCAGTCCTAAAAAGCTTTTCAATTGTTTCTGATTTTTTGGTTCTGGAAAGTTCTTTACACTCAGTATTTTTGATGGATCTGGTTTCAAACCGTGTTTCGTGATAATATGACTATGACTTCGTGACGCAAAAATTCACATTTCATAGGTTGTACCTTTAAATTATAATCTCTAAACCTTTGGAAAATTTTCCAAATTTTTTTTTTTTTGTTTAAGTATTTTATTTATTGTCTTGTTGGTATTGGTGGGAGTAATGTGTGTGCTGTCATAAGTAGCTGTACAGTTATGACCACGGGGTATATTTTGTAGGTTATATAAGTTATACTTATGGTTAGTAGGGCCAACCACGTTATGTACACGATATCCCCTATAAAGTCATTTATTAATCTATTTGGCATGCCGTCTAACATTATGTCTTTGAAATATTCATCATAATTTTTAATTTTTTTATTGATATGGAAGTTTGGGATATCTTTCGTCTAGTCCGAGTTCATGATTTCTGATAAGTTTGTAAAGTAAATTTTGTCTCTTTGTTCTTCATGTATTATTTTAAGTGATTTTATGTTTGTCCATGATATGGGTAGTACTCTTTGTACAGTCAGTTTGTTATTATTGCTTAGTTCGCAGGGGTACATTTTTGGAATAAGAGTCTGTTCGTTTTTTATTAGCTCATGGTTGCAAGGTAGTTTTAATTTTAATAGTCCTGGGTGTTCGTAATTTATAAAAAGTTTTTGTGTTGTTATTATGTTATCTACTTCCTTTCTTATATATAATGTCGGTTGTGGATTAGTTATAGCATATGTATTGACTCCTATTTGCTTTATTATTGTTTCTTCGTTATTCGTTTGGGTTACACATTGGAAATAACAATATTTGTTTATTTCGTCTAGCGGTAGGTTCTTGAAAATAGCCTCTACGCACCTTGGTGTTAATGTTATGTCTGACGAGAACCTTGGTGTGTAGCATAGGTCAGTTACTGGGGGATCGCAATGTTGTAGGCCTATACCCGAAATTACTCGGTGTTCGTTATTTATTGTGTTAACTGCCATATATGTTTTTTCGGAATATATTATACATGTTGAATTTTTGTATTTGAAGTGTGCAGGTATATACTGAAATAATTTCCAATTCGATTTAAGTTCGCGGATAGGAATCTTGATTTTTATTAGAACTTGTGTTTTGGAAAATTGGCATTCTGTTATAGGAATGTTATAGTAAAGTGAAAGATTGTCTAAGTTAATTGCTAATTCGAAGCCATTTTTTTTTATGTCTGAGAGTTTTATTAAATCGGTATGTAGAGTGTCTATTGTTATAAGTCTTGAAGGTATTTTACTAATTTTGCAATGTAGTTGTGTACTAGTCTCTCTTTCGTAGTTCATAATTTTTATGATCATAGTTATTAATGAAAACGTAATGTCATGTAGCCCTTTAATTTCTTTGTCAGTTTTTGTGGTTTCTATTAAATCATTTCTTTTTTCTTCGTTAAGTAATGTTTTGAAACTATTTTTTAATATTTCAAGTATATTGCTAGTAACAGTTGTGTAGTTGTTTAGTTGTGATGTTATTTGATTTAAGTCTTTATGGTCTGATACAAAAACGTCTTTTAGTCTGTCCGCTTGTTGTTTTATTTTGTCCTCGTTTGTGTAAAAATTTTTTATCTGTTTTTCGGTTGGTACATCGCAGCAAAAATTGTAAAAATCTCCGATTATTTGTATTCCTCTTTTCCTATTTGTTTTCTTTCTATTATTTCCTACCATTTCTTCAGTTTTCTGTAAATTTTTCTTGTTATCATTAATGTTTGTGTTAAGATTTTTTAATAGTATTAATGTTTGTTGTATAGTATAACAATAGTTATTTTTTTTATTTTCACAGTAATTTTCTATTTCAATTAAGTTCTCTATAAAATTTTGTTCTTTTATTAGAATTTTTTGAGTATATATGAGTGGTATAATTTTTTCGTATACCATTACTTCCGGTATTTCATTAAAAAACGCCCCTGATGATATTGGCAATGCTTAGTTTTTCTTCTGTTGCTATACTGCTACCTATTAGTAATACTATTAATAGGCACATTTTGCTAAAATAAACTAAAATTTAATGGTTAATTGATTAATAATTTATTATTTACTAAAAATTTTATTCTTTTCTCTATCTGTAAAAGGTTTTATTCTTTGAACGTGTATGGTATCTGTAGTTGATTTCCCATTTAGTATTAATTCTACTCTGTAATTTACATCAGACATCTTTTTTATTATTTTAAAAGGCCCTCTATACTTATATGCTAATTTTTTTGATTTATTTGGTTCTTGAAATTGAAATTTTATTAAAACTTTCTGACCTGGTAAATAGTCCACCGTCTTATGTGTTTTGTCGTAGTTTAATTTTTGTGTTCGTTATTCCTTTCGTATTATGTCTGGTATATCCTTCCTAATATCTTGTAATATTTCTATAGATTTTATAAGGTTAAAATTGTCGTTGTTCGGTAGAATTGTATTGTCTAATGTTAGGTTTGCTTCCATACCGTGTAGTAGGAAGAAAGGACTTACCTTTAGTCTTATGCTCGGGCATGTGTTATATGTAAATACCACTAATTTGTAATATAGTACCCAATCTTTTTGGTTTTTATTTACGTAGTGAGTTAAGCTATTGTATATTAGTTTGTTCATTAATTCTGTCATTCAATTTGTTTGTGGATGATATGCACTAGAAAATATTAGTGTAATACCTAAGTTTTTACATGCTTCCTCCACTTCTTTGTTTTTAAAATGCGTGCCTCTATCGCTGCAAAAATATTTTGGAACTGCGTATGAGGTTATTAGATCCATTAGGAAATTTATTGTTTCTGCTCCTGTTGCATTCGCTACCGCCTTTGCAAAAGCCATCTTTGTCGCATTACATGTTGCCACAATTAAATATTTTTTCCCGTGAGAGGGCGGAAGTGGTCCCAAATAATCAAAAGTTAACCTTTGTAGTGGTTTTCCTGATTCTATAGGTATTGGTTGTAGTAATCCTGGTGCTTTGCCAATTGGTGTTTTTAATAGTTGACAGGAAGTACAAGAATTGATAAAATTTGTGGTGTCTTTGATCATCGTATCCCAATGATACTTTTGTTTTAATTTGGCGATTGTTTTGGTTATGCCGAAGTGTCCACTAAATATTGATTCATGGTATGATTTTAATACAGTATTGATCAAACTTTTGGGAATGACTAGTAGGTCTAGCTGTACATTTTTGTTCTATTGTTTGTAATATAAAATATTATTCTTTACACAGTATCTTCGTGATTTTTTTTTTAAATTTTTGTTCCCCTATGTCATTAAATGCATTTAATATATTTCTACAAAATTCGTCGTTTGATTGTTCTGTTTCTAGAATTGTTATGTTTATTTCTTCATTCGTACCAAGTTTCTCTACTTCTGTTAAGTTTAGTGGGAACCTAGATAGGCTGTCTGCGGCTAAATTGGCCGATCCAGCTTTATGTTTAATAATAAAGTCGTACCTATTCAATTAGTTTAAATATACTTTTTATTATTCTGGATGAGGGATTTTTCATTGTTTTAAAATATTGTAAGCTCGAATGATCGCTGTATACAATAAACTCTCTTCCTAATAGATATTCTCTGAAATAATTTATTAAAAAAACAACTGCTGCCATTTCAAGTTCTATTGTTGAAATATTTCTTTCCCCTCCTTTTAATTTCCTAGATATGTATCCTATAGGGTGTTTCTTTCCTTGATTGTCCTCTTGTTCTAGTATGCCTCCTGATCCTTCTAATGATGCGTCTGTAGTGATATAAATTGGTCTTCCTTCTTTGAAATGTGCTAATACTGGAGCTGAGATTATTGCTTGTTTTAGAAATTCAAAGGCTGCTTCTTGTTCCATTTCCCATTTATTCCAATATCTTTTTTTGTAATGTTTATTAGTGGATTTGCTATTTTCGAAAAAATTTTTATGTATTTTCTGTAGTATGAACATAATCCAATAAAAGCCATAACATCTTTGACTTTATTTGGTTTTGGGAATTTTTTTACTGCTTCGATGTTTCTTTCTAAAGGTTTTAATCTATATTTCGAAATTTTATGCCCTAATAACTTTATTTCTGATTGGAAAAAAAACATTTTTTCGTTTTTAACTTTAGACCAGTCTCATCTAATCTTATAAACATTTTTTCTAAATTATATAGAGCTTTTTCGAATTTATCTGCAAAACAACAAATATCTCCAGATAGGCTACTATTGATCTGTACAGATATTCGCTAAATATTTGATTAATTGTCCTTTGGAAAATAGGTGCTGAATTTTTCCAACCTTGCGGTATTCATTTAAATTGAAATAATCCAAAATCGGTTGTAAATGCTAATTTTAGTAGGTCTTCTTGTCTTACTGGAATTTGAAAATAGCCTTGTCTACTGTTGAAAAATATTTTGCCCCTTCCAAAGTTCTAAATATATCTTGTGATCGTGGTATTGGATGTCTATCACTTACTGTCTGTTCATTTAGTTTCCTGAAATTTACTAAAAAACGGTATTCTCCTTTTTGTTTCTTTGGTATAAGAAAAACTGGTGCTGCGTAACTGCTTTTGCTTGGTTCTATAATATCTGCATTAATCATTTCATCGATTATTTTCTTTAACTTTTCTCTCTGTTGTGGCGAGACTCTGTATGGTGCTTGAAAAACCGGATCTTTGGAACTTAGTTTGACTTCACATTCCTCCACTTTAGCACAATTTAAATCTAATTGTTCTGAAGTAAACAAGTGTTGAAATTTTTTTATTAAAGTTTTTGCCTTTTCTCTCTGTTCATTTGTTAAATCTTTAGAAATTTGAATAACTGTACCTTGGTTGTCGCATATGTCATTATTTGTTTTATTAATTGTTAATAAATTGGTTTTCTTAATATTTTCTGTCGTACCTATTACAGTACCTTTGTATATTTTTGTATAGACATTTGAGAAGTTATATACTGGAATTTCTTTGGCATTATTCTCCAAAATGTATGTTTCTAATTTTAAGTATTGTTTTTGGCTTAAACGATCCACTGGGCGAATAATTGTCTGTACATCAGGTGCACCTGTATTTGCTTTAATTTTTATGTTTGTTAATATTTTTGGCGGTACTAAGGTATCTTCTGTTGCTATTATTTTTTTGGTAATATGTTCGTTTGTTATGTTAAATGTTTTTTTGGTTTCATGTACTATCGAAGGTGGTCCGTTGTACTCGGCCCAAACCTTATCCATCTCCATACTATTCCCTGTTTTAAATTGTATTTCTTTTTTTCTAAAATCAATTATTAGACCATATTTTAAACAAAAGTTATTACCTAATAGAATTTTACATATTAAACCTTTAAGTACATATGTCTTTATTTCATATTCGATTTCTTGTATTTTTATTTTTAATAGTATTGTTCCCATGTTTTCTAACACGGAATCGTCCGCACCAGTGATACGTGTTTGATTTTCTGGCACAATATCTTCTTTGTTTTTAATTAAGGAGTATTCTATACACGAAATATTGGAACCTGTATCCAGTATTGAATGTTCTATTTCGTTTTCAAATTGCATTTTTATTGATAAAACTCTGTTTTTCCTAATTGTTTCTTCTTGTTTATTTAATATATGTTCTGTTAAATATTTTTGTACCATTTTTTTACAAAATGTATATGTTCCCTACTTTCTTTATTTATTAATTTATTCATTTTTTTTATCTTCCCGAGCTGGTTGTCCGATTTCTTTATTCAACCCGGTCGTTTCTAGTTTTTTTTACTGTAGCATTGCGTTGCATATTATCCCCTTTGGTCGCATTTATAACAAATTACTGAATCCATGTTCCCCTTCATTTCTCTTTGATTGCCTTCATTTCTATATCTCTCCGGTGTTCTTGACCTTGTTTGTCTGTCTCTGCTGTTGCGTCTATCCCTACTATCTTGTCGTTTATAATTTTTATTATAATTATCATAATATGATCTTTCTCTTGAATAAGATCTGTCTCTATTACCTTTTTTATTTTCTCTTGAGTAATACCTTCCTCTATTATATCCTCTTGAGTCTTGACTTTGTTACCGTGACCTTCCTGGGCATGGGCTCTTGTATCTGTATTCTTCCCTTCTGTCATAATTTCGCCCTCTTGTATCTCTATCAGGGTTATATGATCTGTATCTTTCCTCATCATATGTACCTTCAAATTCAACTGATTTATTTGATTGTTTTCCCAATATGTTTAAACGTCTTACCTCTTCACCTATTTGGTCTATTTTTATTCTGTACTCTTCATTTTCCTCCTGAAGTTTCCTTTTTTCTTTCCTTTCTTTTTCGTCGTGATATTTTTGTAGTTTAATTACTTGTAAATTTAGCATATCCGTATATTCACTAGTAATTGCACCTCTATTGGTAATTCTATATTGCATTAATTCAAATTTATTAAGATTTTCTTTCAATTTTTTTAAAGTCATATTGTCCTGCATAGAAATAGTTTGTAATATATTTTCTTTAAGTCCTTTTAACACATACATACATACATCTTCTTCTTTCATTTTACTATCAATTTGTCTACATTAGTGTTCAATTTCTGTCAAGAAGTTAGTTGCTGTTTCGGTCTCTCCCTGTCTTCTATTTTCTAAGGTTGTTCTTAAGAACGTAGTATGCCCTATAGGGAGGTATTGCTCTATGAAGGCCTCTTCTATTTCCTTCCATGCCCAGTTTTCTCTTATATTATATAAATTATCCAAAAAATTGCTAGCGGTACCTCTTACAAACATAGGTAGAAATTTTATTTTGTCTTTCTCAGACCAGTTATTAAACTCAGTTATCATTGAATATTGTTTTAAAAAATTCTTTACGTCTTCATTTCCCGTGAAATGTTCCGGTGTTACATGCAATGTCCTCGGTCGTTCGTTCATGATGTATTTTCCTTGAATTTTTTCGGTGATATTGTTTATTAATTGTTCTTCCTTATTTCCTCCGTTAATTAAATCTATTATATTTTTTTTATTAACTAAACCAATTTTATTTCCTAACTCTACGTTCAAATTTTTATTTATTATATTATAATCTACTTCGTCATAAAAGTGTATTTTTTTTTCTTTTTGTTTGTTAACTATTGGCTCTAAATTATTGCCGTAGTGATTGTTACTAGAAATTAGAGCGTTATCATAAATTAAATTATTACCATCTTCAACAAATTCCTTCACCTCACTTTTATGTATTTGCTCTGCGGTATTATTTGTTACAGTAATATTAATACGGTAATAAATCTCCTGTAAAAATATTTTACTAGGCCTTGCTTTTGATTCTTGATTGTTAAAATTAATTAACTCGTATTCATTTTCATCATTAAACTTATTTTGATAATAATTCTCACAACCACTAATAATCGACTCAATTTTTTTTAGAAATATCCTGTGCTTTATTGTTTAAATTTTCATATACTTTCTTACTTTCTGCTATTTCTTTACCTACTTAGTTCTTGGTTATTTGTTATTGCTTCATTTAATTCTGCTTCCAAATCAGTATCCCTAATTTTATTTTCTATAGATATATTTATAATATCCTGTTTTTCCCTCTCGTATAATGTATCTTCTAGGTCGTTGAAAGTTGAGTTCCCCTTATAAAAATTTGATAATCTAGTTCTTATTTCATACACTGTACCTACTGATTTTAATTTATTTAATATGCAAATTTCTACAAGTTCTGGCTTTTTCTTTAAATAAATATCTGTTAATTTCGATATCGCAAGAGTCCTATTACTGCCTTTGTTCATATCCCATAAAATTGTTTAAATAATACTAAAAGGTTAATAACTAAATACTTAAAACTTAAAAATAATAAATTAATACTAACCTCGTTGTTTGGGTAGATATACTGTAGAATTTTGAATGAAATCACGTATGATTCACACGCACACTCCGTGGTAATCAGAAAAATCGTATGTAATGAATATACACACACTAACTGTAGAATCGTGTATAATTAACACACACACACAATAATGGTCGGAGAGTAACGAGCCACGAGTGAGACGGTGCTGGCGATGAAGAGGGTGAATGATTCGCGGTGCACCGCTCGTAAAATTTGTTCGATCTCGACGATATCGGACACTTATACAAGAACACCGAAATAATAAAACACTCGTTTAAGGTGTAGTTGGCTTTTATTATATAGGTATATATAAAAATCTTTAGCACGTGGCGTGTCGTGGTGCCACACTGTAGAATTTTGAATGAAATCACGTATGATCCACACGCACACTACGTGGTATTTAGAAAAATCGTATGTCATGAATATACACACACACACTGTAGAATCAAAATTTGACTGTGTATATAACACACACACACACTGTAGAATCGTGTATAATCAACACACACATACACTGTAGAATCCAGTAAAATATCGTGTATAATCAACATACACGCACAATAATGGTCGGAGAGTAACAAGCCACGAGTTGGGCGCCACTTTATCGTATACTCCGATTACTCGAAATATACAATAAAATAACACACAAAATATTTAATAATACTTTATTGAACACGCGGAGTTCAGTGATGATCGAGTCACACGATCACCACCACTGACCCCTTTCTTGGAGTTTCCATCCTCATTTATATATTAATTACATTATGTTTTTGCCTGTCTTAACCTAGTTATCTTATTGATTAAGTATAAATTATATTATTGTTTTCTTATTCTAGTTACAAAATGTTATATTGAATTGTTATAATTGTTATTTAACCTACTTGCGTGTTTGTTTAACTTAATAGAAATAGTTACACAATTTTACTTATTACCTATGGCTCTCTACTAATAGGCCAATGACCTATGATTTTTTATTTAATTTAATTCTTAAATACTAACATTTCTTATTTAAATATCTTTTTACTTTTGTTATGGACGTCTCCACAACCGAGTTTGTTCGTTAGCAATAATAACGCGGTGTGTAAGTTATCACTAATACTTTATTAATATAATCAATTTAAGAAGAAATTAGAAATTAGAAATAACACAGAGTATTAGACTTAAGAAATTAACAGAGGTTCTGCTCAGAGTTTCTGCCAAGACTACACTGACTATTATACAGACGGCGAGACACGGTAGGGGCTCGCTCAGGCTCACAAAAACTGTCCACATAGCGAATTCCCCAAGACCGTGGGACTTCGTCGGTTTACACGCTAAAATGCTCACACTGCACTATGGCAAATAGACAGGGGTTCACAACACCCCCCGGACTACATGAGACATGGAGGTCTAATGATCACCATGTTTCACTTCATCCGTGAGTTCTGATGCTCTGACGATTTTAGAATTTGTAAGAGAGTATGTGGATTGCACATTCTCTGCTACATTCTGAGGTTCTGCAATTTCCGGTCTGTATAGTCGAGGTATATTACACTTATATTTAATCAACATGTATAGAATTACAACTATTATTAAAATAATAATGATATACACTATAATAAAATGATGGTCTGGATTTACAAATATGTTGGTATCGTTGTACTGTTGTATAGGCATATATATATATATATATATATGTATGTATAAGAGTGTAACGATTGCCATCTATCGGCATCGTACATTATTCCTTAAGTAGGGCACCCGCTGCCTAATATGCTGAGTGTGAGGAATGGCGAGCGCTGCTGACTGCTGACCAAGGGTTTTGGGCACACGGCAGCGGTGTATATAATTACGACCGAGGCGGTGTGTGAGAGAGTGTGTGCCCGACACGGAGACAACAGGAACAACGACTCCGCGACGATCCGACGGCCCCATCAACGATCCACACTCACGGCACGTCATCATCTACCCGGATCGGTAAACCATTTAACACATTTATATATATATGCTAATATAATATCTACTATTACTTTTATATAATAAATTCTAATAATTCTATAATAATACACGTAATTTATACATTATACCTATATGCTTTACTTTAATAAGGTAACCCTGATCTCTTAGTATTAATATTACACACCGAGGTCGAGTCTCCGAGACCTCGTACAAAATAAACAGAATAAAAGCCAGTAGGGTTCGAGAGTCGAACGCCCGGTGAAGAGGGGACGTTACAATTGGTGGAGGCGCCAGTCCCTGGAGTCCCGATTTTTAAGAAATAGTTTTTCTGGAAATTTCGATTCTAAGGTACACCCCTTGTGTTGTAATATTAATATTCTTGGGTCAGGTGAATCTTATATAAAGTCGCTGTCATTCCAAATTTCTCTTAATGTATGATAATTTTTAATGGACAATAAATTTTATATTAAACGAAATACGAATAATCAAATTGCAAAAGTAACAAATTCAAATATATTATTTTTAAACAAAAATTTTAATTCAGAAATAAATAAAGTAAATTTAATAACTCTTTTACGATCAATCGAGGAGAACGATTTGGGAGATTTTTTCGAAAATTCTAAATTTGGGAAAATACCTTTTTCAGCTATAGTTGTTAAGCAATTTACACTGTGTACATTATACGAGGTCAAAAGTTTAAGTAAAGAAGAATTTAATAAGCTATCGCCAGTAGAAAAAAAATTTGAATTTATTATTTCACAGAAAACAGTAGCGTGGATACATTTATTAGATAAATCCGAAGTAGTGGGCTTTTTAAAATTTTGTAATATTAATTGTGAAGAATCATCAACACTGGTAGAATTAAGAAATCTCGCTAAAGCAGCCGTAAAAAATTTTAGAGGAGAACCTTTTAGTAGCGAAGAGAATAAGGAATCTGATGATAGTATAGATCTTACTTTTACAGAAGGCAATTTGTCATTAAATTTAAATAAAAGTCAACCACAATTTTATGATAATAATATTGAAATTAAACCACAGCTTCAATCGCAAACAATATTAGAAAATAAAGATAATACTATCGAAACTGGCAACGCGGTCGATAAACTAAAAAATCTCTTATTATTAGACTTAGAAAAATCAATTTCACCAGTTTCAAACACAAAGCAATCAGAAAATTTGAAATTTGAAACTAAAGAACTAAATCAAAATTTTAACTTAGAAAACAGCTTAAAATATTGTCCTTCTATATTAAAAACTAAAACAAATAATAATAACGAAGTTGAGTCTGAATTAAAAACTGTCGATAATACAAATAAATTAAATTCAAATACTAAAATGGCAAGACTTCAACAATTTGTTCCAAATATTTTCAACGGTACAGGAGATGAATGCGTTTTAGAATTTTTTGAATATTTCAATGTCGTAGCAATTGCTAACGATTGGACTTCGCAAATAAAATTAACTTATTTACCATTATACATAAAAAATTCAGCTTATAAATTGTATAAAACATTGATAATGAATAACTCAAAGTTAACTTTTGATGAAATAGAACGTATATTTAAAGACAAATTTGCTTCGCCAGCAAGGAATCGTATGTTAAGAAATAAATTAAGAAATAAAAAATTAAAATCAACTGAAACGATATCGGAATTTTTAGCAGATATATTGTATTTAATTAGTCAAACGAATAATACAATTCCTGAAACCGAAAAAATTGATATAATATTAGATGCACTAACACCAGAATATTATAATACAGTAATTATTATGAATAATGATACATTGGACAACTTAGAAACTAATTTAAAGAAAATAGAAAATTCAAAATTAATAAAATCGGATGTTCAAAGTATTAATACAGTAGATATTGACAATTTAAAAAAAGAAAACGAGTTTTTAAAATCTAAATTAAATAGTCTTAACAATGGTAATTATAATTTTAACCAAAAAAAGAAATTTATAAATAATACGCAGAACCCTTATCAAAATAGACAAAATTTCGACATTAATCAAAATAATTCATTCAATAATATGTGCAATCGTAATCCATACAATAATCACAATAATTTTGGTAATACTAATGGCCTTTTTATTCCAAATCAAAGTATGATGAATAGTAACTACCAAAGCAACTTCAATCCAAACAATAATAATAATAACGTTTATACAAAACCTAAGTGGAATAATCATTATAAGAACATGCAACCTAACCAAAATAATCAACCACAAAATTACTATCGAAATAATAATAATAATCAAAAATATAACTATAATGAACCAATTGCTAATAATTATCAAACCCCATCGAATAATTTCCACAGTCAAAATGTAGACGTAAATAATGTCACAAATCAACACGCTAATAATCAAATGGCCAATAGTAATACGTTAAATGCAAATAATACTTCATATTACAATAGTAATCAAAAAAACTTTTAAGGCAAGAGAGAGCGGCTACTCCCTCTGTGCCAACAAAAAAATTCTACCAAAACGCAAACACCAAACTTTAATAAAGTATTGTTAGAAGCAATAATTGCAGACAAATATAAAAACGATGAGACCCTATTTCCGGCACAAAAATTAAGCAACCAAAAACTAGACACAAAAAAAATTGAATTTGATATAGATAAAGACGATGACATAGACGATTATAATATAAAAAAATTATTCAACGAAAATAAAATATCAGTGTCTAGCAACTATGATAGTATTCAACATAACTTACAACATAAAAAAATAATAGCTGAACAAAAAAAAATTAATAACAATACAATAAATAAATATATAACGACATGTAACCCAACCTCGTTGCCGGATGCATTCGAACCAGGTCTAAGACTTGAGGTAATAGGCAATATTAATAAAGAACAATACAATTTTGTAATAGACACTGGAGCTACTGCGTGTATAATTAATGCTGACAACTTACCATTAGAAATCAAACCTAAACCAATGGATTGTGTGAAATTAATTACTGCAAACGGTTCAAACTTAAAACTACTTGGTGTTGCTAATATTAACGTGATCTTTGATGATATTGAATTTCCTTTTAAATGCATGGTAGTTGAGAACTTAGTAGGACCTAGTTTATTGGGTACGGACTTCTTAAAGTTATACAAAGCAAAAATAAATTTTGTAAACAAGCAAATAATTTTAACTGGTAATAAAGGAAAAGTATTTTTAAAATTTGATAAGGAACATAATATAACTCCAGATAATACTAGAATAAAATGTGAAAGAAATACTAGTGAAACAGTCACGATTGATAGTAATGACAATAAAATTGAAAGTGAAAAAATGAGAAATTTATTAATTATTCAGCCGAGGTTACATCTCATTGCTAGAGGTAGTCGTAAGTTAACTGAGGTTCCCGGAGATGGATTTTGTGGTATTTATGCGTTAACAGCAATGCTCGCACACGAAGAAATTTATGTAACAGCAGAAACGATAGCTCATTTATTAGGACTAAAATTACATGAAACCCCAATCTGGCTGGAAGGCGAAGACTTATCAGCAGTATCCGATTTTTATAATTTTAATTTATTAATTATATGTCCAAATTTTGAAAATTCGAAAAATACAGTGGGTTTAGCATTTTATAAACCAGGTAGAAAATTTTTAGTAGTTTTTTATGAAAATAGTCATTGGACGCCGGGGTGTTACGATAAAAATACACCAAACTTAGATGTAAGACGGGTTACTTTCACGCATGATTTTCGTTCACTACATACTTCTCGTGCCTTATTAGAGGAAAGAAAAATGTTAGAAGCAATTGGAAATGCACCCGAAACGTGGAAAAATAACGAAATAAATCGAAAGCGGGCTAATTTTCCATTGACCGAAGTACGGGAAATAAAACACATTTCAATAGATTTAAATAATTTAAATAACAATAGTCAAACTACAAACAAAAAACCATATACAACATTTAAAAAAATCGAACGTAAATTACCTGATGACGAAATCAACAATAAAATCAATTTTGATATTAATCCAAATTTAAACGAAGTACAAAAAACAAAGTTATTATCTTTATTACAAAAATATGAATCGGTTTTTTCAAAAACTAAATGGGACTTAGGAGAGTCAAAAACTCAACCAATAGATATTAACCTGACCAAAGAAACTCCAATAAATCTCCCAAATTTTAAGCTAAGTAAGTTTGAGAGGGATGAAATAGAAATACAAACACAGGAAATGCTTAAAGCGGGTATAATCGAGCCTTCAAACTCACCATACTCGTTCCCAATTTTTTTGGTGCCAAAAGGCTTACCTCAGGGTTCCAAAAAGGAAAAAACTTTAGCACAATACAGGATGGTACTAGATTATAGAAAATTAAATAGTATAACTGTAAAAGAATCTTTCCCACTTCCGGTAATTCAAAGCATATACGACTGTTTAGCAGGAAACAATTTTTTTTCATGCTTAGATGCCATGTCAGGATTTCACCAACTTAAATTAAGCAAAAAAGCTAGGGAACTGACAGCATTTTGCACTACAACCGGAAAATATCAATTTAAACGCATGCCAATGGGAATTTGTAACGGTCCAAGTAAATATCAGGAGGCTATGAATAAAATTATGACAAATTTAAATTATAAAATTAATGTAAATTATATCGACGATTGCACATGCTTTGGAAAAACTTTTGATGAACACTTAAATTCATTAGAATTGACTTTGGAAAGATTTAAACAATTCAATTTAAAATTAAAATTATCAAAATGTAAATTTGGGTACACAGAATTAAAAATTTTAGGAAATATAATTGATAGTAAGGGTATTCGTCCTACAGATGAAGGGCTTAGAGCAATTACACAAGTAACTTCACCGACTAATATAAACCAATTGCGTAGTTTTTTGGGATTAGCAAACTATTTTCGCCGGTACATTCCAAATTTTAGTAAAATTACGTTCCCTTTAACCGAATTAACAAGAGGTAATTTTAAAACAAAAAAAGATAAAATAAAGTGGGAAAACGTCCATGAAAACGCATTTAATGAACTAAAAAATAAATTAATAACGCCACCAGTACTAATGCATTACGACGAAGAAGCCGACACTATTTTAGTAACGGATGCTTCTTTATTAGGTTTAGGTGTAATTTTACAGCAGAGAGATATCGATGGTAATATTCATCCGGTGTCATTTGGTGCGAAAAAATTGACGCCAGCACAAAAAAATTACTCAGCGTTAGAACTTGAGGCATCGGCTTTATTTTTTGGATGCACTCATTTCAGACAGTATCTGTATGGTAAACAATTTACAGTTTGGACAGACCATAAAAATTTAGTGGGCCTTCAAAAAATAAAATCGGAATCACATATATTAAATCGTATAAGAACAAAACTAATAGGATATGAATTTAACATAATATATAAACAAGGTATTTTTAACAAAGCAGCAGATTTTTTATCGAGACATCCAATAGGTTTTGATAAATCGGCAAAAATTAATTACGATATAGATTTAGTTTTAGATTTGATAAATATAAATGCTACTGAAAAATTATACAATCCAATTTCTTATAATGATTTTATATATAATAATGATAAAGGGGTTAAGTATAATTTTAGTATTAAACAAGTAAATCAAGATTTGTTTAGTGACTACTTCGATGAAACATTTAATTTAGTGCATTGCGTTCCGCAAGATTTTGATATGAGCAAAGGCATTAGTCTTAATTTCAAAAATAAATATGGACACGTAAACGAATTAAAAGCACAAAACAAAAAAATCGGTCAGATTGCTCACTTAAATTTTAATAATCATTTTATAATCTATTTAATTACAAAATCAACAATTCATGATGAAACTACGTACATAACATTATTTACTACCTTAAAATTGTTAAAAAACTATTGTAGCACTTATAATGTAACAAAAATAGCGATGTCAAAGATTTCATGTGGCTCAGATAAATTAAATTGGTTAATGGTTTTTAATATGATAAAATACGTTTTTCGTGACACAGCAATTGACATAACAATTTCAATATTTACGCCACCACAGCATAATATATCATTGGTTGAACCTATTAATGTACATTTGTTGCAAACGCGTGACGATTTTTTACAAAGGGTAACAGAAGCTATTAATAATCCCGAGTCATCAGAAATGAAATGGGTTAGAAAGGCGAAATCATACATTATAAATAAAGATGATAGGCTAGTATATTATAGAGATATTTATAAAGGTACGCCGAAATTGGTGATAGCATTACCAGCAAGTCTAGTTAACGAAGTGATTGAACATTTTCATAACGAAAAAATGTCTGGTGCACATTTAGGCGTTCATAAAGTATTTAATAAAATAAGATCACGGTATCACTGGCCTACTATGCAAAAAGATATTAAAAATTATGTAGTTTCTTGCAAAATATGTCAACAGCGTAAACCAGATAAACGACCACCAGTTGGAAAATTGCAATCAAATAAATTGATAAATGGAGTTCCGTTTCAAGAAATTTATATCGATTATATAGGACCTATGATGGGCTCAAGAGGGTGCAAATATATATTAGTTGCAACATGTCGAGCAACAAAATTTTGTTACGCTAAAGCATACAAAAATGCAGATGCTAAATCAACTACACAATTTTTATTAGATTTAATATTAACATACGGCCCACCGAGAATAGTAAGATCTGATAATGGTACGCATTTCACGGCCAAAGTAATTTCACAGTTATTGTTAGCGTTAGGAATTCAAAAAAAGGAGGGAATAGCCTATAAACCAACAAGTCAGGGACAAGTAGAAAGGCAAAATCAGGTGATAATAGATATGATAGCTCCATATGTTGCAGAGGGTGAAAAGTGGACGGATGTCTTGCCTGTAGTTTTGCATGCATATAACACAGCCATACACCACTCAACTGGATACACTCCTTTTTACCTAGTACACGGCTACGAACCCATTTCTATTTTCGATATCGCTATTATTCCATCAAATTTAAATCATTCTACTATTATAGAAATACAAAAACTAAATTCAATTCGTGAGAAATTACCAAATATTCTGCAAAAAGCTTTTGAGAAACAGAAATGTTACGCAGACAGAGGGAAAAAAGATATAGACTTCTATGTAGGCGAGAAAGTTTTGGTAAAAATTAATGTAAGGAAAGATAAATTTGCAGATAGATATGAAGGCCCTTATACAATATTGAAAAAAATTAACCCAGTAACATATTTAATTGAAATAGATAAAAATGGAAAAAAATAAGCCGAGAAAAAACATGTTCAACAAATTAAAAAATATAGAGATAGGTCACAAATACAAAGTGTATATTATTATAATTAAAATAACTATTAATTAAATCTGAAAGTGTTAGATAAATAGGTAAAATATTTTTGTAGAACTCACTTATTTTAATAAATACGGTGATTGTCCTTAGAGTATAAGATTTGTATATATTATTATTAAAATAAGAATTTGACAATAATAAATGTATTTAATTAAGAATATTATAATATTATAATAACAATTTTGAATATCTTACTATAACATTATTGTTTATCACGTTGTAAACAATAGTTTTATAGTCGGGCTATTACGATAATGATTAATAACCACTTAATTTCTTAGTATTGTTATGCAATACTAATGAAGTTTTGTCGGCTCAAATTTTTATATTTTTAGTGAAATGTATATATAACGAAGTTTTCACAACTATGCAATTTAATAAATAAATATATGGGTCAACTAATAGTTGAATGAACATCAAAAATATATATTCAGCACTTAACAATAAAATATGTGAACACCCATAGTAAGCATGTATCTATATATAACATAGTGTATATAACGAATATCAGATACAGTGTCTTTTTAGTCAACGGACATCGGTCATAGACATAGGTAATAGCAGTAATAATCTAAACAGTGTCATAAACTAATTTAATATCTTTTTCGTAATTAAACATATAATTAATTAATTATTTTCTCTTGTTGTGTAAATTAAAATTAAAAATATGTCGACAACATTTTTTATTATTTTGGCGTTTGGAGTGCTTGGAGTAATAGGAACTGATACTGTTCAACTAGAGGAGAAGATTTTTGACCACAACCAAGGAAGCGGATCGGGTATTTATTACGAGCCAATTTATAAAATGAAATTTTACTCTAGTAAATTTAATTTAATAACACATGTAAATATTTCCGTTTTTATCGAAAAGTTTGATGAAATGAATAATTTGATAAATTATAATGATAAATTGTGTTTAGCTAACACTAATGTGTCAAACATATGCAATAATTTTAAATCAGAATTAAAAATAACCAAGACAACATTATTAAAACGCTACACATCACTAATGTCTCTACAAAACGGGGTAAGAATGAAAAGAGGCCTAATAAATGTAATAGGAGAATTTGAAAATTGGGCATTTGGAGTTGTAGGAGATAGTGACTACCAAAAAATACAACAAGAAATAAATACAAATAAAAATAATAATGAGAAAACTTTAGTTACCATGAAAACGCAAGTAAAATTAGTACAATCGTCGTTAAATCAGATGTCAAATGTATCCTCAATAACATCGCAAAATTTTATTAAATTACAACGAGAATATAACGACTTAGTAAATAAAATTAATTTTAAGCAAAATGATTTAATAGAAATTCAAATAAATCAACAATTAAGTAATTATTTAACAAATTTTAATTTTATAATGACAAGTTTTTCGCTTGAAATGGAAGAATTATTAAATGCCTTGTTATTGGCACATAAAAATATACTTCACCCAGTAATCCTTAATAATATACAGTTAAAAACGATTCTGGGAAATATACAAAGTGAGTTATCTACAAATCAAGTTTTACCATTAAACATAGACGTAAATTCATCCTTGGAGGAATTTATGAAACTTGTGACAATAACTACTAAATTTTCAAACTTTCAATTATTATTTATCATCAATTTTCCTATATGTACTCCAGAAATTTATACCCTATTTCAAATATGACCAATGCCAATTGAGGTAACAAATTCGCAATTTATGTTTATTCAACCTAACAATCCATACTTAGCAATTTCACAAAATAACCAACAATTTATATCCTTTTCTGATGTTGACTACAACAAATGCACTCTAGGAATTACTGTAAAATATTGTGAGTTAGATATGCCGGTCTACTTGGGAATATATCCATTCTGTGAAATTCAACTACTAAAATTAACTAATAATACTGTACTTCCTAAACAATGTGCCGTTCACCATATTTTTCATAATAATGCATACTTTAAGAAACTTAATACAAAAAATACATTTTTATACTGGGTATCGACAACGGTACAAACCACTCTGGTTTGTTCTGCGTCAACAACATTTCATATTTTAAAAGGAGCGGGAACTATAAAATTACCAAGTGCATGCTCACTATATACACCAACGACAATACTAAGAGCATCAGAAGATAAAATCAAAAATATTAATATGTCAGTAAATATAAGCCCGGACATTTCCTTATTAAACATCTCCGAATTAAATTTAAAAATAAACAAAATAAAAAATTCAAAAATACATCTAAAGAATCTTCATTTTCAAATTCCAGAGTTAAAAAATTTACACCAATCTTCGCAAAAATTAGATGATATTATTAGGGACATAGATAAAGAATCAGAAGACACAGAATACAGTAATTATCAAAACTGGCATATATACGGACTGTATTTAGTAGGAGGTATTGTGGGTTATTTAGTTGTACATAAAATAAGTAGTAAAATAAGAATATATTGTAGGGGAGAAAAAAAACCAGAAAACATTGTAAGAGCTAGAGGTAGAGTAATACACCTAGACAATATGGTGTAATATTAATATAAATTAGAGATAATAATATTATTGTAATAATTGCCATGAAAAAAAAAAAAAAAAAAAATGTAATTGAATAATTATTAATAATTTTAATATACGTATTTTGTTAAGAATCAAAAAAAAAAATAAATAAATGTAATTGAAAAATTTAATTAATAATGTAATGTATTTTGATGCAAAAAAAATATATATATATATGTAATAGTAATCATTGTTAAAATTAACATTTAAGAATAAATAATTGTATGCTATTGTTCGAATTGAAAAAAAAAAATATATATATATATTGACATATTACTTGTAAATATAAAATAGTGTTAACGGCAAATGAAAGGGGTAAGTGAGGACAGCCGTGGGTGTCGGTACGAAGGAAGGAAGGAGCTCCTATGTAATCTACGTCATCACTTCGGTCATGAAAATGTTCAAAGAAAAATATATACCTATATTTAAAACTGAAGTCTTGAAGTCTTGCCTTGATATGTGGTGTGAATACAACTAGATGAAGTTCAACCAATAAAATATAGCCGGAGGTGGTTGGAAAACTATTATTTTTTTGCAATTGAACATTTACACCACTATCTTCCACTCAGCTACCAGTGCTTATAATTCCCAAATCTGGGGTCCAGATTTAAATGGACAAGGGGTACATGTAACGATTGCCATCTATCGGCATCGTACATTATTCCTTAAGTAGGGCACCCGCTGCCTAATATGCTGAGTGTGAGGAATGGCGAGCGCTGCTGACTGCTGACCAAGGGTTTTGGGCACACGGCAGCGGTGTATATAATTACGACCGAGGCGGTGTGTGAGAGAGTGTGTGCCCGACACGGAGACAACAGGAACAACGACTCCGCGACGATCCGACGGCCCCATCAACGATCCACACTCACGGCACGTCATCATCTACCCGGATCGGTAAACCATTTAACACATTTATATATATATGCTAATATAATATCTACTATTACTTTTATATAATAAATTCTAATAATTCTATAATAATACACGTAATTTATACATTATACCTATATGCTTTACTTTAATAAGGTAACCCTGATCTCTTAGTATTAATATTACACACCGAGGTCGAGTCTCCGAGACCTCGTACAAAATAAACATGGTGAAGAGGGGACGTTACAAGAGTATATACGTACGTAGATGCGCGTGTGCGTATACATGTGTGCATATGTGTGTGTAAGTAGTATATATTTGTATGTTCTGAGCACTTTTGAGCAGGGAGATTTAAAAAGTTTAAGGCGGACTTTCCCCCTCAAGCCATTTTTTTTCCCTGTAACACGAAAAAACACTGTTTTTCAAAAACCATAATGTATGTTCTGAGCACTTTTGAGCATGGAGATTTAAAAAGTTTAAGGCGGACTTTCCCCCTCAAGCCATTTTTTTTCCCTGTAACACAAAAAAACACTGTTTTTAAAAACCATAATGTATGTTCTGAGCACTTTTGAGCAGGGAGATTTAAAAAGTTTAAGGGAGACTTTCCCACTCAAGCCATTAATTTCCATCCTTGTATATTATACATGTTGGTTACACTGTATTTTTTTTTTTTTTTATAAAGTTATAAATTGTTTATTTAATACACTTTAGTTCAGTTAGTAATAATCCTTCGTATGATCAAGTTCTGTTTTTTTTGTTTCAAATTTTTTCTTAGTAAGTGAATATTTTCAGTTTAAAAAATGAATTTTCAAAAATTTAGCAACAATTTTTGTTCACTTGTTACTTTAGTACGAAACAATGTATATCCTGCACATCCACAATATACTACATTTTCATCAAGATTGAAAACATTCAACTTATTTCCACTAACTTCATCTCAAGATAAATATTCATTAGCTGAATGCGGTTTTATATATTCGGGAAAAAAAGATATCGTTGAATGTTTTTGCTGTGGACGTATCTTACATAATTGGGAAAAAGATGATAATCCATGGATCGAACATTCAAGATGGAATCCGAAATGTATATATGTACTATTATCAAAAGGAAATCAGTTTATTGAAAATGTGATAAAAAAATACGGTAATATTAACAACATTTGTGAATGTAATTGTGAATCTAGGTCATATGATACTGTTTGCTAACAAATTGTATGATTAATTCTAACTTTTTTTATGTTATGATAAATAAATATTTTATTATTATAATAAATAATTTAAATGTGTTAATACATGATTTAATACCTCGTGAACATGTGGCCTAGTGGGATAACGCGTCTAATTTAAATTAAATATGTTAATGTTTCTAAAATTTCAGGTTCTATGGTTAGGTAAGTAGGTAAATATAATAACCCTTTACTCGCTATCTGACTGGGTCATATGTTCACATTTTTTTTTTTTAATGTCTATCCCCCCCCCACAGGGTTAGTATATAATATGTAGAAGTATATAAAAATTACTAGTTTAAGCTAAGCTCCCTACTGATCATATTCAAACTTCAAAACAATACCGGTTTACTACATTTTTTTTTTTTTTTTTTTTTTTTTTTTTTTTAATATTTTAGAAAATTATTGTTGTTCAAAAAGTGTTCACCATTGGTAGAACTCATCGTCATATAATATGAATCCATCACTCGTTGTATCAAAATCAGTGTTCGATATCCGTCCTTTTAGCAAGAAAAGTGTGACGGTTGGACTTTTAGTTAATAAACAAATTTCAATTATTATATTATTAGAATGTAAATTAACTAAAAAAGTTGTAACGCTTGATCTAGAACAGTGGTGTACATTAATGTGTGAAAACAATTTTAATACAATTATTAATAATTTACATACTCGATGTAAACGTGTTAGAATTTCAGACAACTTTTTCTACTCTGTTAACGTAAACCAATCAACTATTGTTTTATATTCTAATGATAACTACATAACATTATCTCATGTTGATCTTCATCGTTTAAAACAATTACAACATTGTATAGACTTGTATATAGTTGAAAAACAGAAAAAATTGGAATCATACCAAAAAACATTCGATACAGCTTACGCGTTAATCAAGGCTGACGTAAACGGGTTACCATTGTCTTGCCAACGAAACGAATTTACAAATCAATATATTCAAAATTATGATTTCAGCTATAGTAATATACAAAGTGATGATATTTCATTCATGTACGAGCTATTACAATTTCATTTTAATTCTTTATCAAACATGATTTTGCAGGATTTAATAATATTGTAAAATATATATATATATATATATATTACCTAACTGTTAGTAATAATTTTTATATTATTTTTTTTATTTTAACCTATAAATGTATTATTTGATTTCTATTTAAATAAAAAAACAAGACATATAATATTGTAATCAAAGTTTTATTATTTATTTAAATGATTTCCAGCCACCACTATTATAAACATAGTTTATTTATAATACATATCAAATTCGTGTAATTTTTTTCTTCGAATCTTTCATGAAGCGGTCGAAAAGTATTTGAACCAATTCGTTCAGCTCACTCGATATTGTTTGATCCTTTACCTGATCGGTTATTGCAAGCTTCATTGAACATTCAGCATGTTTCCATCTGTAAAAATTATTTTTATAATAATATCTTACTTAAAAAATAAATAACTATAGTATTATTATTGTATATTATATATTATTGTATACTATAGTTATTTAGTTATATTTGAAGCGCGATAATAAAGTAATATAATATATTTTACCTGTCCTTGGAATCAACATGCTCAATGTTTTTCGTTTTATAATGTGACAACGTCCAATAGTCAGTAGATTTTTCGTCAGCAGGTGCCTTTATAATCAAAATCCCGTCGTCTTGTCGAATGCTCATTGAATTTGTAATTTCCAATCCAATTTTCTGATCTTTCATCAATTTTCCAATTTTTTCTCGATAAGAAATATTCTTTAAAAAAATAATTTAATTATAATTTTGTTCACTTGATCGGTTATGTAAAATCACTCACTTTTTTTGATTTTTTTACATTGTTTTTCTTCTCGTAGACCCTCTTTTGACTACCCGGTTTTATTCCTGTTTTTCTGTCTTGCGTTTCTATCATATCCACCTATAACCATAATAAGCGATTAGTTAATGTTTTTTTAGTTTATAAACAGTTTTAATTAAATGTTTAATAATTTTAACATTTAAAAAAATTATAGTAACATTATATTTATCTTTACCAAGTATGACTTAATATTTGATTCTATTAAAAAAAAATAAAAAGATATATTTTTTATTTATACTTACATCGCTTACAGCAAAGGATTCTTCATCATCACTCCTGAATGAATTGACCGACATTATTTTATTTTTTGAAAAAAATTTTAATTTATTAAAAAATAGAAAACTATTTGTATAAACACATGGACTCGCTGTAGACTCGTTGAAGTAGACTGAAAATATTATATCAAAAGGATTACTTATATACGTGTTCTATCCTGGTCTCAAGTAATCTGAAGTTCATTATACGACCACACCTAATCATACATAATTAATTATAGTTATGTTTCGAAAATACTGTCAATTCTCATGACTATAATTAATTTGAGTTATTTGTATATTATTCATTTTTAAAAAATACAACAATGCAACAGCTTATTATTAGAGTTTAATTATGCTTCCATTTTTTAATTAAATTCTTGATAATGTAATAAAATATTATTTGTATATTATTCTTTTTTAAAAATTACAACAATGCAACAGCTTATTATTAGAGTTTAATTAAAAATTTGTAGAAATGTGGATATCGTAATAATTATAACCTTCGACTCTGTGAATACAATACGAATATCATAAAAAAAATAGTATACTTTCTATTAACTCAATTGATTATAAGATTTTAAAGAGATGGAAAATTGGATACTATTTAATAAGGAATCAATTTTTTAAAAAACCTACAGTTTTATTGTGAACACAAGTGTACGCCGATCACCAACATTTTTTTCAAACATATCTACAGAAACCAAAATGTAAGTACCTACTTTTTGTTATTATTTCAATTTTTTATTCTATTATATAAAATTATTTATAATGAATCTAAAATTTATCTAAAAAAAATAATAGTTAGATATAATATCAACTTTTATCATAAAAACGCTACAGTAATGTACCTATTTTGCCTATATTATACGCCAGGTTACATTTTATTTAAAAAACAAAGTAAACGATAGTAATATGATGAAATTTGATATTTTCGTTCTTAAACAGTGATATGAACTTGGTTTTATTATTAGGGATAAAAGAAATATCTATAATATTATAACCATTAAAATAATTTTAAAATGATCTAATACAAGTTTTTTTATTTTTTAAAATTTTTTTTTTTATCGGTCTATTTTAGTTAAATATTATCTATTAATAAAATAAAATAAATTAAAATTTTTAACTATTTATATTACTCATAATAGTTCCAATCTATTTGTAACAATAAAAAAAAAAAATATAATATAAATACTTATAAATTATAGAATAATACAATGGATTCTCAAATTGAATATGTCAACACACTAATCAAGGAAATATTAAATCAAAGACAGCAAAATGATGAATTTTCAGATAGGGAAGAAGAAACTAAAAAAGAAAAAATTAGAATAATTAATAAAAAAATTCGTCAGGCATATAAACGGAAAGTACTGAACCCAGTAGAAATAATAAATTTAAGAGATGAAAAAAATAGTATTTTAAGCGAGTACAATCATTTTAATTTTATTGGTTTACAATGCGATAAACGCATACGTAGACAATTATCAAATTTGTATGATCTAAAAAATGGTAATTGTGAATTTGTTTCTATATTAAATTATAATCACCCGATTTCAGATCACTGATTATTCAATTAGCCATATTTAATTTAGTTTTATTTTAATGTTATTATTATTATCACTGTTTAAACTATTATTAACCCTTCATTAGTGTGTTAACGGTTTTTTGCATCTTTAATGTGTTGGGGTTTATTACACCCCATAATTTAAAATAACAAAAGTCAAAATTATAGTTCAACTTAATAAAAAATGAATTTTATAATAACTTGTTAATATAATAATAATATTAAATAAAAAAATAACTATTTTTAGTATACTTTTTAGAACTTATAAGTAAATAAAATTTGTCAATACCTATTTTAAATGAAATACATTAGGCAAAATTATAAAATAAACACATTTATAGTATAAATGTACTAACTAAAAAAGAAAATCAAAATAATTAGTAGTATCACGTAAAATCTTATCACGTGGGGTTTAATAAACCCCAACACACTAACGAAGGGTTAATTGTTATTTTATAAATAAAAATAAATGTATCAACATTCTGAATTTATTTTTTTACCTTAACAAATGAAGAATATTAGATATACACTAAACCTAAACAAAAAAATCTTTGCTAATGAAATGAAATAGTTTTAATATAAATAATTATAAAGATAAAAATAAAAAGTTTTTTTTTGAAAGCAGAAATTTAAGTTAATCACGAAATAATGTATACTATTTGTATCATTAATAATAAAAATATTAAATATTATAATTATGTTTTTATTTTTTTTAAAATACTAACAGAACGATGACTATACCAGATGAGGCTATGTATTCATGTGTCATTCCATACGAGCTATGGCGGGTTATGGCATATCCATTTGCGTATAGCGAAAGAGATCTGTTAGATTTGTTTAATAATTCGAATTATATACTAAAAGAAGTATATGTTGAAATTATAATAAATCATAGATCTAAAAAATCATATTGTTCTATATTTTGTGTACTTAATGATAACAATTATGACAATATAAATTACATTTGTCTCGTTGGTTATCATAGACAGTTTCTAACAATTATGGGATTACAAACATATTGTCAATTCCATAGGTGTATGAAATGTTCAAAATATTTAACAATAGTTGACTTATATACACAATTTCCATTAGCAACCAATCCATTTACGACATATACATTTATACCGACACATGGAGATTTGATTAATACCGTTCATTCATAATATATAACATGTAATACATTAATTTTTAATCATAACTCGTCAACTATTGATATGAATAAGACAAGTATTGTTTTTGTAAATAGTTCATATATTCGTAAAATTTTCATAGAAAATGACCTTCTGTAGATGTGGTCGGTTGTATGAATCAATGAATCTAGCGTACAGATGGCAAAGCTCCAGTGACTTTTATAGTTCCACAATACACTCGTTTTGTGTGTCGCATAGATGATTCGTTAACATTTATAACCGACCCGAATCCGATAATTCGGTGGCTACAACGGTGTGGAATAACATATGAAACTATTTAAAAACTAAGTTTTATTCAAATCAATAACTGATTTGTAAAATATATATTTTTTTTTTTAAAGTTTTCATATTTTTTTTTTCGGATAAAATATATAATAATATAAAAAAATAATTTTTATAGAAAAAATGGATTTAGAAATGGATTATTCACAGGATTTATTCAATCACATTAAAAATGAAATTAAAAGACTAAAACAGCAAATGGTTGAAAACGAAGAACGAGAAGTACAAGACCAAAGAGAAAAAAGAAATTCGCTAAGTTTAATTAAAAGAGATTTAAAAATGTTAAAATATGAAAAATATTTAGCAAAAACAATTTCATTTGATCCGGAAAAAATAAAAAATATAAAAGAAAGAATAATAAAATTAAAGGAAACACAACAGCTTGTAAAAAATTATTATGCCTTTTATTCTCAAACAAGTTTTGAAAGAGATCAATCCACTTATAACCTACACAACAAATTTACTGTATTGTTACGCGACTTAAAATTATTAACAGAACCGTATGAAAGTATATATTAAGTATATAAGTATAGAAGTATTAAATTTATATTACTTGAAATATTAGATATTATTTATTTTACCTAATGATTTTTTTTATTTAATAAAAATAAAAATATACATATATATTTAAAGAAAAAAAAATATATGTTTTTTTATTATAGCCTCATTATGAAAAGAAAAGTAATAACAAAATATCAGCGTATGAATACGTCGGGAACTGGACTGATTGAAATCGAGAGATTTAAAAAATGTGCAAAAACTTACATCATCAAGAACTATAAGAAATATACAGATTATAAATCATTTTTTAGTTATATTTCAAATAAGCTAATTTGTAAGTTGAAACAATCATGTCTAAATACATCCATAAAATTTAATATACATGTTGACGCTGTTTACGAACGTCCAGTAACCCATGATATTCAGGATATGGCTTTTAAAACTTCAAACATTTTAGCATGTAGTTCATCTGATTTTACTATTTTATTGAACAGAATGTTTAATAAAATATTAACTGAGGAATCAGAATTTATTGCAAAAGGTTCAGGTTGGTCACTTGTATCAATAGATGGGTTACAATTAAGAATTAATTTAGTAAACCCTTTGAAAGGAAGTTCATATCTTGATTTACCTATATTTATAAAAAAAAAAAAAGCCATAATAAATGTTAGAAATAAAGATGTATATTGTTTTAAATATTCTATACTTAGCAAATATGATCAACGTTCGAATAAATCACGATTTAACCAAACGTATTTCAATATTCTAGAAAAAAAAAGTGGATTAAATTTTAAATGTATTGATTTTCCGACACCAATAAAACAAATAAAAAAATTTGAACGTCTAAACAATGTTTCAGTTAATGTTTATAGTTTAAATAATAAAAGTAATATTTTTCCTTTATGTATAAGTAAAATAGAAAGAAAAAATCATTTTGATCTATTTTTATATAATAACGATAAAACATCGCATTATTGTTATATTAAAGATTTTTCAAGATTTATTAGAAGTCAGAAAACTAAAAATTGTTCTAAGTTAATTATTTGTAAGAGATGTTTTACAACTTTTGGGAATAAACCGTGTAAAAGTAAACTTTGGGGTGAAGAAGGATTGATTAAACATAAGCAAATGTGTGATAAGAATGAATTAGGAAGACCAATAATGTTTGAAGAAGGAAAAGATGATGAATTCATATATTTTAAAAGTTATAAAAAAACCAATAGAATACCGTTTGTTATTTATGCTGACTTTGAATGTATTTTGAACCCTAAACAGACTATAGAGTTGAATAAAAGTAGTAAAAAATCTAAGGTTTCTAAAACCTATATTACTCATTTACATGAAATTATGAGTTATGCGTTTTATGTAAAAGTTGATTATAACAGTATAACAAAAAAGCTATTGCATCAATTTAAAATTCCAACAAAGATAATAATGTATAGAGGTAAAGATGCAGCAAAAAAGTTTATGGAAAATATGATCGATATTGGAAAAAAGATAAATGATGTATATGAAACTAATATACCAATGGCTACATTGACTGAAAAGGAAGAAAAACAATTTCAGAGAGCGGAGGTTTGTGAAAAATGTTTATTATCTTTTAAAAAAAATAATTTATTAAAGGTTAGAGATCATTGTCATTTTACTGGTAAATATAGACAATGCCTTTGTTTAAAATGTAATTTTGTAATAACTAATCCATCATTTGTTCCAATTTTTTTTCATAACTTATCATATGATAGTCACTTTATAATTCGAGGACTTGGTTGTGATGATAATGATATTCACGTTATTCCGAATTCATCGGAAAAATATGTATCCTTTAGCAAAGAAATTGTTCCCAGATTTAGTATAAAGTTTGTTGACACATTCCGTTTTATGGCCTCCTCATTAAGCGAACTTGCACAAAATTTGTCTGAAGATAAATCAAGATTTAGAGAGACTCTAAAAATATTTTCTTATAAAAAATTAGATTTAGTCACACGAAAAGGGGTTTTCCCTTATGAATATATCGATAGTTGGAGTAAATTAAATGAAACTCGTTTGCCTCCAAAATCTGTATTTTATAACTCTTTAAAAGATGAAGAAATTAATGATGATGATTATTCTCATGCTGAAAAAATATGGAAAGTATTTGATTTAAAAACTTTGGGTGAATATAGCGACCTTTACTTGAAAACTGATGTAAGTATATTAACGGATGTATTTGAAAATTTTAGAGATTTATGTTTATCTACTCTTAAACTAGATCCTGCTCATTATATGACTGCTCCAGGATTTGCTTTTGATTGTATGCTTAAATATACTAAGGTTAAATTAGAAAGATTAAAAGACTTTAACATGCTTTTGTATTTCGAAAATTCAATCCGAGGTGGAATAACTCAATCAACTAAAAGATATGCTAAAGCAAACATACCAAACATTAGAGGTTTGAACTATAATCCGAATAAACCAATTACATGGATAACGTATCTCGATTGTGTAAATTTATATGGAAAGTCGATGTTAACTGAACTACCTTTCAAAGATTTTGAATGGGTTGATGACTTAGACATAGATGTTACAAAAATTCCAAACGATTCAAAAGTTGGTTATATATTAGAAGTCGATATTGATTACCCTAAATATTTACATAAAAAACATAACGATTTTCCATTTTTACCTTTAAACGAATGTCCCCCAAATTCAAAAGTTAAAAAATTAATTACTACGTTATCACCGAAAAAAAATTATATTATACACTATAAAAATTTAAAACAAGCAATTGCTAATGGACTTAAATTAAAAAAAATGCATAGAGCTATCCGATTTTCTCAGAGTAAATGGATGGCTTCATATATTGAACTCTGTACATATATGAGAGTAAAAGCTAAAAACAACTTTGAAAAAGATTTTTGGAAGTTATTAATTAATAGTGTTTTTGGTAAATGTATGGAAAATGTGCGTGCTAGAATTTCTTTAAAATTGGTTTCGTCAGCTAGAAAAGCAAGTAAATTAATGATGAAAACTAACTTTAAAGATAGAACTATATACTCTGATAATCTTATGGCTATTCATCAACATAAGGAAACTATTAAATTCGATAAAGCAATTTATGTAGGATTTGCAATTTTGGATGTTTCAAAAACATTTATGTACGATTTTCATTATAATGTAATGAAAAATAAATATGGTAACAAAATATGTTCTTTATACTCGGATACAGATTCTATGGTATATGCTATTCGAACACACAATTTTTTTAATGATATAAAATACGATTTATCATCGTTTTTTGATACATCGAATTATCCTATCAATCATTATTGTTTTAGCGAAATTTATAAAAATCAGCCCGGTTATTTCAAAGATGAAATGGGAGGAAAAATTTTAAAAGAATTTGTTTCATTAAGACCAAAATAATACGCTTACAGAACTGTGGACGATGTTGAGGTAAAAAAAGCTAAAGGTGTGAAAAAATATGTAATTAAAAACCACATGCAATTTAGACATTATATAGAAATATTAAATGCATACATAAACTATAAAAATGTTGATGATAAACAAACACGTAGAAACATGAATTTTATTCAATCGAATAAACATATTGTTCATTCTAAAACAATGAATAAACTTGTACTAAGTGCTAACGATGATAAACGTTATATAATGAATGATGGGATTAAGACACTAGCGTATGGACATTATAAAATTAAAAAAATAAATAATAGTAATAAATAAAAATAAATTACATACATTAAAAAATCTTTATTTTAAAACATCTGTAGACGATATCCACGAATTATGACTTGAATCGAAACCCATCCATTTAACAAGCATTTTATCTTTAACTTTTTTTATAATACGCTCAATTAAAAATGTGTTCGGGAAATCAGTTAATTTAATTTCTTGTTCATAAAAACCTCCTAGAATTATATTATCTGATTCATCCTTTAGTTGATAAGTTATCGGGTTTGTATGTAAAACTTTTGATATTGTAAAAATTTCCGTTGTCCAATTCGGTGTATATCCTTTACTAAATATATGTTTGTATTTTGATATTCTTACTTTATCATTAATTTTAAGTTTTGGTTTATGAAATATTTTATTATATATTTGTACATTTGATTTAATTTTACTTGTATTCATTCGAGCTTCATATGGTGTACACTTAATTGTTCTATGTTTTGTATGATTATAATTATTAATAATTTTTGATATTGTATTATACCAATTCCATGTACCTGTCGCAGTAAAATGTTTATATATATTATTTTTAAGTGTTCGTATAACACGTTCGCCAATTGAACATTTGATAACGCTATACGAACTGTAATGTTTAATTTTATATTTTTTCATTAAATCTTGAAATTGATTATTATAAAATTCTGTACCATTATCTGTTTGTAATAATTTTGGATTAGCTTGTTTTAATATATTAAGCATACCTTTTGTACATTCTTTTCCTGTTTTATTTTTCAATGATTCTACCCATACATATTTTGTGTATGTATCTATAACAACTAAAATGTATTTAAAACCAAGATTTTGATTAGAATGGGATTGCATGTCCATTAAATCAGCTTGCCAGAGGTCATCTTTAAATCGTGTTATTACACTACGTCTGGGAAATATTTTTCTTGCAGGTCGATGTAGCTCATTAGCTATACACTCTAATGTAGACATTATACTATTATATTCCTTTCACGTAATTCTTCTAAAATAGATATGATTTCATTATTTACACCAGTATTACCAGCAATTTGAGATGATGTTATAAGATTCAATCTAGTAACTAATTCATTCGGATCATCATAGTACACTAATTGTGTTTGAGGTATTACATCTTTATATAAACCAGAACCTTTCTTAGTTGTCGACGATAAACTAAATTTAAATAGCTGACCTGTTAGAGGTTCTGTAATTTTAGAACTATTCATAGGAGAAGAAAAATCAAATGGATCATTCCTTATGCTCGAATCATCAATAACGTTTCTTCGTTTAGCGCTTGAACTAGATAAAAAGTTATCGAATTGTTTTAAATTGAATTGGGGAGGAGTTTTAATTTTTGCGTTATTAATTTTTAATAATTCCTCGTTTAATTGTTTTTCTTCAGTTTTCATTCGTTCATAAAGAGGTTTTACAACGTTCATCCATTTGAAATATCCTGAGGTTTTAGGTTTTCCATCTGCTTTTAAAAAGACTTTAGTTATTTTTAAAATATTATAATATGATTCCATATCTTCCATAGACATATTTTTTGGTACTTTTTCACATAATAAAGACCAAAGTCCTTTAGTCCAAGGATAGTAATTATCGAGCAAGTGTAATTTACCGTGTTCAAAAGTAACAGGTATATTTGATATTTTAAGTTGATTATTAACCGCATCGTAATGCATACCATAAGATTTATCATAACGTTGTAATTTAGGATTTGAAATTAAAAAATTGTCAAACGATGAATTTAGTACACTATCGCTATCTTCACCACTAGCGTACACGGTTTCTTCTTTTTTGATAGTGTCGGATAAATGTGTAGTGTTTTTTTCTGACAGTGTACTCAATGGTTCTAGTAAAGGTTTAAATGTATCACGAAAATAGTTATCAGAATCTATAATACCACGCTTCATATCCATTATTTTACGTTTGATATTTTTTTTTGATGTTATCAAATTTTCTAACAAAACTTTATCTTTATTCATTGGAAATAATAAGCTTGATATAACTGATTCACCCAACGTTAGATAATAATATGTAGATGTTAACACTGTTACAACTGTATTTATATTATTATTTTATTTTAATGAAAGAATGGAAACCACATCTATATCTACCTTCATTCATTTCACGTGTTTTGTCTATAACCATAAATCCATAATCATTATGATTCCAAAACAGATGAGACATTTTTCGAAATTCAGAGAAATCCATATCTGCTGATGAATGGTCATTGAAGATATGTCGTAAATTCGTATCATCTTGTTTAAGTATTATTAAAAAGTTTGAGTTATCTCTTACTAACTGTTTTGGTATTTTAGAATATGTTTGCGCTAAATAAAATACAGAACTAGCACCTGAATGTCTACACATTGAGAAGAATTCTCTAATTACAGATTGTGGATCACAAATCACGTCATCAAAAATTATAATAGAATTTTTCTTAGTTAAGTTTGGTTTAATAACTTTATCAGCACTTGAAAAAATGAAAAAATTGGCACCTTTAATATCATCTATTATTTTTTTTAATAAAACATATTTTTCTTGATTAGAAGTTTTAGAGTATAAATAGATATTCTCAAATCTTAATCCGTTTTCATGTGTGATTAGGTTATACATTATATTTGTTTTACCTGAACCACTAGTACCAACTATAATAGCACGTATAGTATCAGGTAATAATGGTCCGTGTCTTGATGGTTTCTTTATTATTTGAGCATCTACGTTTAAAATATCTAATTTATCTTTCTGTTCAATCAAATCCATTTTTCTTATAAATACTCTAGAATTTTCAAATTATAATCAGTTATATGTGATGTGTTCAACCCGTAAGTGGGAATCAAATAAGACTGGTAAAGGTTTCGTAAATTTCCTTATAAATAGTCTCCCGTTTGAAGCCCATGTTCCAAAATATCAGTATTATATCAGTATTGTGGACCTGGTACGAAATTAAAAAAGAGGTTAGATCGTGGTGATAAAGGAATAAACCCATTGGATACTGCATGTCGTGATCACGATATTGTGTATGCGACTAGTAAAAATTTAGAAGATAGACATAACGCTGATAAGGTGTTAGAACTCCGTGCTTGGGAAAGATTTAAAGCAAAAGATACACCTAGAAAAGAGAAAAAGAGAAAATTGTAGCGTACGCAGTAGCTAACACAATGAAAGCTAAAAGAAAAATAGGTATGGGTTGTAAAGGTAAACGGGGAAGTGTTAATAAAATTAAAAATGGGACACGAGCTGCGATAAAAAAAAGAAAGGTTAAGAAAAATTATAGAGGTAAAAGACTGATTTTAACACCAGGTCAGACAGGTGGTGCAATTCCCTTAATACCTATTTTCGCAGGATTATCGGCACTTGGTAGTTTAATGTCTGGAAGTGCTAGTGTGTATAATGCAATCCAAAATTCTAAAAAAAAAAAAAAGGTAACGGATTATATTTAAAAAATAAAGGATCGAAAAAAAAAACTGATGAAAACGCTACCTAACAGACCACTTACATCTAGAGATATTATAAAATATGTTACAAAGTTTAATATCAGTCATTTCCGTGGCGTCTTTTCACGAGATGACTTACCTAAAAAACCTTATCAGATTGAATGTGGTATATTAAACTTGGACGTATCTTCAGGTGATGGAAGTCATTGGGTAGCGTTTTATAAAAATAAAGATAAAGTTATATATTTTGATAGCTTCGGTGATTTACCTCCACCAATTGAATTACAAAAATATTTTAAGGGAGACAAAATTATATATAACTATACAAATTATCAAGATTATAACACATTTAATTGCGGACATTTATGTTTTGATTTTTTACAATGTATGAATCAATCACATTAAGTTTGACAAGTAATGATACTACATTATCTGCAAATTATTTTCCATCTCTAAACGTTAACGAGGACTCGGAAATAGCTTTGATATGCTTACAAACGTTTAATTCATTTCCGAACATAAATTCAACTAATAACAGATTGGAAATAGAAGTTATCGGAGATGGGGATAATCAATTTATTCGAGATGCGAAATTTAAATATGAATTTGAAGAAGGATATCATGATATTCAAGATATTAACAATAAAATTGCTAAAGAGTTATTAACCTTTAATAAACTAAACGGAACATATTTATCATTCAATATAATTATGGATCAAATAGATTTTAGATCATATATAAAATGTGATGGAATACTACATTTTGATATTTCAAACAGTATATGCTCTGTATTAGGGTTTGAAAAAAAACAATATTTTTCACGCAATGATATTCACCGATCAGAAAAAGCTGTAAATTTGAATACAATTAATTCTATAAAAGTGATGTGTAATATAGCTCAAGGATCATTCAACAATCATCTTCAAAGTCATTCGATTTATGAGTTTTTTCCGACCGGTAAAACAGGAACAAAAGTGACTCAATTACCACTAAACCTTATATATTATAAACTTAACAAAATAAATATTGATTCAATAACTATTCAATTAGTTGATCAGAACAATAAACCGATTGATAATTTCAGCGAGACATTAACAGTTGTTCTACATATTAAACGTCACGGATCTTAAAATTAAATTAAATTTAAAGGTTTTCTAGAAATAAATATGAATGAATCAATCACATTGAGTATAACTGGGAATGAAACCACATTATCTTCAAATTATTTCCCGCCTCTAAACGTGTACGAAGATTCTGAAATAGCTTTGTTATGTTTACAAACATTCAATTCGTTTCCAAACATAAATTCTTCTAATAACAAACTTGCGGTGAAAGTAATGTCTAATAATAATAATGATGAAGGTATATGTTATATTGCATTAAAAACGGGATGTTACGAAATTGCAGATATTGACCGTCAAATTAAGAAGCAAATAAATTCTTACAATGAAAAATATGGTACAACTTTAAAATTCGATATTTCAATTGACCATAATGATTTTAGATCATACATAAAATGTAATGGTATAATTATGTTTGATATGGTTAATGGAATAGCACCTATATTAGGATTTGAAAAACGAGACTATTTTCCAGAGTATGAAACTCATCGATCGGAAAAAGCTGTAAATTTAAACACAATTAATTCTATAAAAGTGATGTGTAATATAGCTCAAGGATCATTCAACAATCACCTTCAAAGTCATACGATTTACGAGTTTTTTCCGAGTGAAAAAATTGGGACAAAAGTTGTTCAATCACCGTCAAATTTAATATATTATAAATTAAATAAAATAAATATTGATTCAATAACTGTACAATTAGTTGATCAGGATTTTAATCAAATCCAAAATTTTGGTGAGACATTAACAGTCGTGTTACATATTAAACGTTACGGTTCTTAAGATGGGGTTAAAGTTCAATATAAACCCATTACTTCACATTAATCGAGCTAGTCATACGACTAAAGCGTTACCGATAACATCGACTAAAGTAAAAAAATTAACGGTGAAAAATAAAAAGATTCTAAAGGCTCTTGGTTATAAACTAAATAAAAATGCCTGAAAGTGATATTTTGGATATAAGTTCACGGTTTGAAACAGATTCTAAAATTACAAAAATTGAATATCATTCATATACACCGTATACGACTTCATTTAATAATAATGATGAAATACATATATCAATCCAGCAAACGGATGTTTATCCATATCTACATGATAGCTTTTTATATCTAGAGGGAAAAATAACAGAAGCTGGTAAAGTAATACTTTCTAATAATGGTTTTTCATATCTCTTTGATCAAATACGGTTAGAAATCAATGGTATAGAAGTAGATAGTACACGTGTTCTTGGTATCACTAACTCCTTGAAAGGATACTTATCAGGTACCCCAGTTGACTATTATTGTTATGAAAATGCAGGTTGGACTTTTAAAAATGATACAAAGTCTACGAATAATGCTGGTGAATTTAGTGCATGTATTCCGCTAAAATATTGGTTAGGTTTATTTGAAGATTTTAAAAAAATATTAGTTAATTCTAGATTAGAACTAATATTAACACGAAGCAATAGTGATTTAAATGCTATAAATGTAAAAAGCGAAGGAAGTGCCACCACAGGTGCAGTCGATTTACATAAAATAGTGTGGAAGGTACCACATATTACTGTTGACGATGAAGAAAGGTTAAAATTATTTAAAATTGTAGAAAAAGAAAAAAGTTTGTTTATTCCTTTTAGATCATTTGAAACATTTGAGTACCCCGAACTGGGAACCACTACCAAAGCTGTGTGGAACTTAAAAACTGCTTCAAAATTAGAAAAACCACGATTTATTATAGTGGGTTTACAAAAAGGTCGAAAAAATCAAATAACAAAAGATTGTAGTGTATTTGATAACTGTGATCTAACAAACTTGAAAGTATTTCTCAATTCAATAGCTTATCCGTATGATAATTTAAATTTAGATTTTAATAAAAACAATTTTTCAATATTATATGATATGTATGCATCATTTCAAGAATCGTACTACGAAAAAAGTATACGCAATCCACTGTTGAGTCCTTCAACATTCCTAGAAAATGCTCCTATAATAGTTATCGATACTTCAAAACAGAATGATTCAGGTACAGCCTCATCAGTAGATGTACAATTGGAGATTGAGGCATCAAAATCACTTACAGGTGTAACTGCTTATTTTTTATTAATTCATGATCGTATTGTAGAATATGTACCTTTCACTAGGGAAGTAAGAAAACTAGTATAAATAATTTAGAATTAAGGTTACATAATATTTAATGAAACAACATATATTAATAAATGATTTTTTATTTTAATCAAACAGTGTTCTTATTCAATTATTTTTTTTTTAAAAAAAGTGTGTTTTCAGATGTTTTTTTTGTGTTACAGGGAAAAAAAACAGTGTAACCAACATGTATAATATACAAGGATGGAAATTAATGGTTTGAGTAGGAAAGTCCGCCTTAAACTTTTTACTAAATCTCCCTGCTCAAAAGTGCTCAGAACATACATTATGGTTTTTGAAAAACAGTGTTTTTTCGTGTTACAGGGAAAAGAAATGGCTTGAGGGGGAAAGTCCCCCTTAAACTTTTTAAATCTCCCTGCTCAAAAGTGCTCAGAACATACAAATATATACTACTCCCCCGCCATATCCCTGCCTGGACGGTCGGTGTGGACACCTACTGTGCCAATGGAGTTCCCCACAGAACTTGCACGACCCCGGTGGATGATCATCAGATGAATTGCCAAAATATTTTTTTTTTTACCGAGGGGGCTGTTTGTGGGGTATCCGGCCCCTTTTTGGGCTTAGGCGTCCAGCGTTTGGTGGGTGGATTGGTGTTGGTCGTTACCGGGTCCAAAACGCCTGCGATGCGTCGTAACTCGCTGAACGTTAATGGTCTATGTAAACGGATGTGTGTACGAAATTCACCCCGCGTTAACCCTGCGATAATACCTACCAATTCCGCTTCGGATAGGCCAGTATTTACGCGGCGCGCTAACTGGTTTTTGATTAGTGCAAAATCCGTTAACGATTGCCCGGGCGTTTGTCGTGTTGACACTATGTCTGCGCGTAATTGGGACTGAATTTCGGAGTTGTTGAAATTTTCAAAAAATTCCACCCTAAATTCTTCCCAGGATAGGACGAGTATTTATTAATAGATGCGTACCATTTACCCACCGTTCCTTTTAATTGCGGCTCGACCGCCCTACACCTACCTGATGGGTGTATGCGCGCTTGCACTAGAATCGATTCGGTATTATTTATGTATCGGACGGGGTCTTCGGCCCTTGTTCCGGAGAACTCGGGTAGTGAAGACCTTGCTGTACGCAAGTCGTCGTAAGGTATTAATACCGATCTTTCCTGATGTTGCGTGTCATATGCCCCGTAGCTGGTCGCGCCCTCCGCCCTACCTGTATAATCTGCGCGGGTATCGCGCGCGAAGTACGTTCGGTCTCTCGCGGCGATGACGTGGCTGGCGTCCGGTAGTACGCCACCTTCATCGTACGCGGCCGATCTACATGACTGGTGACTGTCGTGTTGACGGTAATGTACATGTGCAGGTTCTATGTGCGGGGTGTTCCGCGGGGACGCGTGGCTTTGCGGTTGCTGTTGGCTTGTACTGCGCATTTCTTCGAAGAATCACGTCATACTTGCCTCCATTGCCGTTAAACGTGCCTCGAACGATTTTGTGTCGTTCGTTTGCGGCATCATAAGTTTTAACATTGCCAGTTGGTCCGCCGCGGTTTAAAAAATATCGGAGCCTACCGCGATTGTGGGTACTCCCAGGTGTACTGATGGCTGGAGAGTGCTGTGTCCCGGTCCGCCCCCCGAGAACGACTGCCCTGCGCTATGGCTAGCCATGTCATTCTCTGATGGCTGTCCGTTGACCCAGTCCGCCTCCGTGTCCACCAGCGTCGCGGATGCGTCTAGCTGCTCTCCCGACCGTCCGCCAATATGGTGTTTAACGGTTGCGTGGGGTAGAACCTGACGTTCACGGGGTCCTGTCCTCGTCCCCAAATATGGCCCTCTAGCCTGATGATTACATCTGGCTTAGAGCCGGACATACTTATTCCACGGGCCGTACACTCGCTACGTAGTTCCGCCGTCGTTAATTGTTGTATCGATTTTCCCGACATTTTGTTTTTATTTTGTATGTAATTACAAATGCGGACGTTAAACTATTGTATAGACGGTGGCCTGTGCTTGTTGTACGGACGGATGCTCAGGGAAAATTTGGTTGAGGACGTGAGCGAGAGAGAAGAAAAAAAAAATAAATCTAAAAAAGACGTAATTTACGCGATGTTTTCAACGCTATTTTGATTACGCTCGCGCAAATGATAATCAGCTGTGCAGCTGATTGCGGCGTCGCCAGTACGGTCCAAATATGACGTAATTAGGTCAATGTACTCGGCGGCACACGGCGGCTGCTCAAGCAAGAATTTTTACTACAATTGATACAACAATTTAATTTAATTAAAGTTAAAAAAAAACTGTATAGCAGAGCAATTTTTTTCGTTTTAGATCAAGAAACTAAGTTTTTAATTTTTAAAATAAAAATAATCAGGTTAAAATAAACGTTTTCCCAGCACTGCCTTTGTCAAAAATTTAAAAAATTATAATTTATAATAAATAGGTAGTACTGTCGATATTAAAATTCGAAAGCGGCAGTGCTGGCGAGACGTACATTGTTTCGTGTCAATTATATAATATAATAAGACCCCACTGATAAAGCGTAATTATTGTTATCGGTCGGCGCGACCGACGGGCGACGGTCTCTATCTCATATGTACCCAGGGCAGTCCAGTCGTCGTCGAAATTGTTAACGAGTGCGTCATGTCGGCTCCGCTAATATTTAAATTATATATTTGTTATTTGTGTGAAACTCAAAATAAAAACTAATACACTGGAAAACGTAAAATATTTTTAAGAACACAAGTCCTTTACAGTCCACTAATTCAATATTTGGTCCATCGACCAGGATATTTGGCGTTTTCTAGGGTATTAGACGTAGTGCGCATCGTGTATACGCACTAAAATAAAAATAAAATTAACGGGATCGTTGTGCCGTGTATATCCATTATATACTATGTTGGGTATATTTATATTGTGTCGCGAAAACGAGTAAATCAATAACTTCAAACGACAATCAAGTTTCCAGAGCAGTAGCCGAACCAGAAGAAAAACTGTTATGTAACGGTTGGCATAATGGTAAGAGTCTCTGATTAAAAATAACTCCTGTACGAAACTTCCTGGGCTCCCCTAATGAGTATAAAAATATATAATGTACGTATAAGTAGTATATATTTGTATGTTCTGAGCACTTTTGAGCAGGGAGATTTAAAAAGTTTAAGGCGGACTTTCCCCCTCAAGCCATTTTTTTTTCCCTGTAACACGAAAAAACACTGTATTTCAAAAACCATAATGTATGTTCTGAGCACTTTTGAGCAGGGAGATTTAAAAAGTTTAAGGCGGACTTTCCCCCTCAAGCCATTTTTTTTTTCCCTGTAACACAAAAAAACATCTGAAAACACACTTTTTTTTAAAAAAAAAATAATTGAATAAGAACACTGTTTGATTAAAATAAAAAATCATTTATTAATATATGTTGTTTAATTAAATATTATGTAACCTTAATTCTAAATTATTTATACTAGTTTTCTTACTTCCCTAGTGAAAGGTACATATTCTACAATACGATCATGAATTAATAAACAATAAGCAGTTACACCTGTAAGTGATTTTGATGCCTCAATCTCCAATTGTACATCTACTGATGAGGCTGTACCTGAATCATTCTGTTTTGAAGTATCGATAACTATTATAGGAGCATTTTCTAGGAATGTTGAAGGACTCAACAGTGGATTGCGTATACTTTTTTCGTAGTACGATTCTTGAAATGATGCATACATATCATATAATATTGAAAAATTGTTTTTGTTAAAATCTACATTTAAATTATCATACGGATAAGCTATTGAATTGAGAAATACTTTCAAGTTTGTTAGGTTACAGTTATCAAATACACTACAATCTTTTGCTATTTGATTTTTTCGACCTTTTTGTAAACCCACTATAATAAATCGTGGTTTTTCTAATTTTGAAGCAGTTTTTAAGTTCCACACAGCTTTGGTAGTGGTTCCCAGTTCGGGGTACTCAAATGTTTCAAATGATCTAAAAGGAATAAACAAACTTTTTTCTTTTTCTACAATTTTAAATAATTTTAACCTTTCTTCATCGTCAACAGTAATATGTGGTACCTTCCACACTATTTTTTGTAAATCGACTGTACCTGTGGTGGCACTTCCTTCGCTTTTTACATTTATAGCATTTAAATCACTATGGCTTCGTGTTAATATTAGTTCTAATCTAGAATTAACTAATATTTTTTTAAAATCTTCAAATAAACCTAACCAATATTTTAACGGAATACATGCACTAAATTCACCAACATTATTCGTAGACTTTGTATCATTTTTAAAAGTCCAACCTGCATTTTCATAACAATAATAGTCAACTGGGGTACCTGATAAGTATCCTTTCAAGGAGCTAGTGATACCAAGAACACGTGTAGTATCTACTTCTATACCATTGATTTCTAACCGTATTTGATCAAAGAGATATGAAAAACCATTATTAGAAAGTACTACTTTACCAGCTTCTGTTATTTTTCCCTCTAGATATAAAAAGCTATCATGTAGATATGGATAAACATCCGTTTGCTGGATTGATATACGTATTTCATCATTATTATTAAATGAAGTCGTATACGGTGTATATGAATGATATTCAATTTTTGTAATTTTAGAATCTGTTTCAAACCGTGAACTTATATCCAAAATATCACTTTCAGGCATTTTTATTTAGTTTATAACCAAGAGCCTTTAGAATTTTTTTATTTTTCACCGTTAATTTTTTTACTTTAGTCGATGTTATCGGTAACGCTTTAGTCGTATGACTAGCTCGATTAATGTGAAGTAATGGGTTTATATTGAACTTTAACCCCATCTTAAGAACCGTAACGTTTAATATGTAACACGACTGTTAATGTCTCACCAAAATTTTGGATTTGATTAAAATCCTGATCAACTAATTGTACAGTTATTGAATCAATATTTATTTTATTTAATTTATAATATATTAAATTTGACGGTGATTGAACAACTTTTGTCCCAATTTTTTCACTCGGAAAAAACTCGTAAATCGTATGACTTTGAAGGTGATTGTTGAATGATCCTTGAGCTATATTACACATCACTTTTATAGAATTAATTGTGTTTAAATTTACAGCTTTTTCCGATCGATGAGTTTCATACTCTGGAAAATAGTCTCGTTTTTCAAATCCTAATATAGGTGCTATTCCATTAACCATATCAAACATAATTATACCATTACATTTTATGTATGATCTAAAATCATTATGGTCAATTGAAATATCGAATTTTAAAGTTGTACCATATTTTTCATTGTAAGAATTTATTTGCTTCTTAATTTGACGGTCAATATCTGCAATTTCGTAACATCCCGTTTTTAATGCAATATAACATATACCTTCATCATTATTATTATTAGACATTACTTTCACCGCAAGTTTGTTATTAGAAGAATTTATGTTTGGAAACGAATTGAATGTTTGTAAACATAACAAAGCTATTTCAGAATCTTCGTACACGTTTAGAGGCGGGAAATAATTTGAAGATAATGTGGTTTCATTCCCAGTTATACTCAATGTGATTGATTCATTCATATTTATTTCTAGAAAACCTTTAAATTTAATTTAATTTTAAGATCCGTGACGTTTAATATGTAGAACAACTGTTAATGTCTCGCTGAAATTATCAATCGGTTTATTGTTCTGATCAACTAATTGAATAGTTATTGAATCAATATTTATTTTGTTAAGTTTATAATATATAAGGTTTAGTGGTAATTGAGTCACTTTTGTTCCTGTTTTACCGGTCGGAAAAAACTCATAAATCGAATGACTTTGAAGATGATTGTTGAATGATCCTTGAGCTATATTACACATCACTTTTATAGAATTAATTGTATTCAAATTTACAGCTTTTTCTGATCGGTGAATATCATTGCGTGAAAAATATTGTTTTTTTTCAAACCCTAATACAGAGCATATACTGTTTGAAATATCAAAATGTAGTATTCCATCACATTTTATATATGATCTAAAATCTATTTGATCCATAATTATATTGAATGATAAATATGTTCCGTTTAGTTTATTAAAGGTTAATAACTCTTTAGCAATTTTATTGTTAATATCTTGAATATCATGATATCCTTCTTCAAATTCATATTTAAATTTCGCATCTCGAATAAATTGATTATCCCCATCTCCGATAACTTCTATTTCCAATCTGTTATTAGTTGAATTTATGTTCGGAAATGAATTAAACGTTTGTAAGCATATCAAAGCTATTTCCGAGTCCTCGTTAACGTTTAGAGATGGAAAATAATTTGCAGATAATGTAGTATCATTACTTGTCAAACTTAATGTGATTGATTCATACATTGTAAAAAATCAAAACATAAATGTCCGCAATTAAATGTGTTATAATCTTGATAATTTGTATAGTTATATATAATTTTGTCTCCCTTAAAATATTTTTGTAATTCAATTGGTGGAGGTAAATCACCGAAGCTATCAAAATATATAACTTTATCTTTATTTTTATAAAACGCTACCCAATGACTTCCATCACCTGAAGATACGTCCAAGTTTAATATACCACATTCAATCTGATAAGGTTTTTTAGGTAAGTCATCTCGTGAAAAGACGCCACGGAAATGACTGATATTAAACTTTGTAACATATTTTATAATATCTCTAGATGTAAGTGGTCTGTTAGGTAGCGTTTTCATCAGTTTTTTTTTTCGATCCTTTATTTTTTAAATATAATCCGTTACCTTTTTTTTTTTTTTAGAATTTTGGATTGCATTATACACACTAGCACTTCCAGACATTAAACTACCAAGTGCCGATAATCCTGCGAAAATAGGTATTAAGGGAATTGCACCACCTGTCTGACCTGGTGTTAAAATCAGTCTTTTACCTCTATAATTTTTCTTAACCTTTCTTTTTTTTATCGCAGCTCGTGTCCCATTTTTAATTTTATTAACACTTCCCCGTTTACCTTTACAACCCATACCTATTTTTCTTTTAGCTTTCATTGTGTTAGCTACTGCGTACGCTACAATTTTCTCTTTTCTAGGTGTATCTTTTGCTTTAAATCTTTCCCAAGCACGGAGTTCTAACACCTTATCAGCGTTATGTCTATCTTCTAAATTTTTACTAGTCGCATACACAATATCGTGATCACGACATGCAGTATCCAATGGGTTTATTCCTTTATCACCACGATCTAACCTCTTTTTTAATTTCGTACCAGGTCCACAATACTGATATTTTGGAACATGGGCTTCAAACGGGAGACTATTTATAAGGAAATTTACGAAACCTTTACCAGTCTTATCTGATTCCCACTTACGGGTTGAACACATCACATATAACTGATTATAATTTGAAAATTCTAGAGTATTTATAAGAAAATGGATTTGATTGAACAGAAAGATAAATTAGATATTTTAAACGTAGATGCTCAAATAATAAAGAAACCATCAAGACACGGACCATTATTACCTGATACTATACGTGCTATTATAGTTGGTCCTAGTGGTTCAGGTAAAACAAATATAATGTATAACCTAATCACACATGAAAACGGATTAAGATTTGAGAATATCTATTTATACTCTAAAACTTCTAATCAAGAAAAATATGTTTTATTAAAAAAAATAATAGATGATATTAAAGGTGCCAATTTTTTCATTTTTTCAAGTGCTGATAAAGTTATTAAACCAAACTTAACTAAGAAAAATTCTATTATAATTTTTGATGACGTGATTTGTGATCCACAATCTGTAATTAGAGAATTCTTCTCAATGTGTAGACATTCAGGTGCTAGTTCTGTATTTTATTTAGCGCAAACATATTCTAAAATACCAAAACAGTTAGTAAGAGATAACTCAAACTTTTTAATAATACTTAAACAAGATGATACGAATTTACGACATATCTTCAATGACCATTCATCAGCAGATATGGATTTCTCTGAATTTCGAAAAATGTCTCATCTGTGTTGGAATCATAATGATTATGGATTTATGGTTATAGACAAAACACGTGAAATGAATGAAGGTAGATATAGATGTGGTTTCCATTCTTTCATTAAAATAAAATAATAATATAAATACAGTTGTAACAGTGTTAACATCTACATAGTATTATCTAACGTTGGGTGAATCAGTTATATCAAGCTTATTATTTACAATGAATAAAGATAAAGTTTTGTTAGAAAATTTGATAACATCAAAAAAAAATATCAAACGTAAAATAATGGATATGAAGCGTGGTATTATAGATTCTGATAACTATTTTCGTGATACATTTAAACCTTTACTAGAACCATTGAGTACACTGTCAGAAAAAAACACTACACATTTATCCGACACTATCAAAAAAGAAGAAACCGTGTACGCTAGTGGTGAAGATAGCGATAGTGTACTAAATTCATCGTTTGACAATTTTTTAATTTCAAATCCTAAATTACAACGTTATGATAAATCTTATGGTATGCATTACGATGCGGTTAATAATCAACTTAAAATATCAAATATACCTGTTACTTTCGAACACGGTAAATTACACTTGCTCGATAATTACTATCCTTGGACTAAAGGACTTTGGTCTTTATTATGTGAAAAAGTACCAAAAAATATGTCTATGGAAGATATGGAATCATATTATAATATTTTAAAAATAACTAAAGTCTTTTTAAAAGCAGATGGAAAACCTAAAACCTCAGGATATTTCAAATGGATGAACGTTGTAAAACCTCTTTATGAACGAATGAAAACTGAAGAAAAACAATTAAACGAGGAATTATTAAAAATTAATAACGCAAAAATTAAAACTCCTCCTCAATTCAATTTAAAACAATTCGATAACTTTTTATCTAGTTCAAGCGCTAAACGAAGAAATGTTATTGATGATTCGAGCATAAGGAATGATCCATTTGATTTTTCTTCTCCTATGAATAGTTCTAAAATTACAGAACCTCTAACAGGTCAGCTATTTAAATTTAGTTTATCGCCGACAACTAAGAAAGGTTCTGGTTTATATAAAGATGTAATACCTCAAACACAATTAGTGTACTATGATGATCCGAATGAATTAGTTACTAGATTGAATCTTATAACATCATCTCAAATTGTTGGTAATACTGGTGTAAATAATGAAATCATATCTATTTTAGAAGAATTACGTGAAAGGAATATAATAGTATAATGTCTACATTAGAGTGTATAGCTAATGAGCTACATCGACCTGCAAGAAAAATATTTCCCAGACGTAGTGTAATAACACGATTTAAAGATGACCTCTGGCAAGCTGATTTAATGGACATGCAATCCCATTCAAATCAAAATCTTGGTTTTAAATACATTTTAGTTGTTATAGATACATACACAAAATATGTATGGGTAGAATCATTGAAAAATAAAACAGGAAAAGAATGTACAAAAGGTATGCTTAATATATTAAAACAAGCTAATCCAAAATTATTACAAACAGATAATGGTACAGAATTTTATAATAATCAATTTCAAGATTTAATGAAAAAATATAAAATTAAACATTACAGTTCGTATAGCGTTATCAAATGTTCAATTGGCGAACGTGTTATACGAACACTTAAAAATAATATATATAAACATTTTACTGCGACAGGTACATGGAATTGGTATAATACAATATCAAAAATTATTAATAATTATAATCATACAAAACATAGAACAATTAAGTGTACACCATATGAAGCTCGAATGAATACAAGTAAAATTAAATCAAATGTACAAATATATAATAAAATATTTCATAAACCAAAACTTAAAATTAATGATAAAGTAAGAATATCAAAATACAAACATATATTTAGTAAAGGATATACACCGAATTGGACAACGGAAATTTTTACAATATCAAAAGTTTTACATACAAACCCGATAACTTATCAACTAAAGGATGAATCAGATAATATAATTCTAGGAGGTTTTTATGAACAAGAAATTAAATTAACTGATTTCCCGAACACATTTTTAATTGAGCGTATTATAAAAAAAGTTAAAGATAAAATGCTTGTTAAATGGATGGGTTTCGATTCAAGTCATAATTCGTGGATATCGTCTACAGATGATTTAAAATAAAGATTTTTTAATGTATGTAATTTATTTTTATTTATTACTATTATTTATTTTTTTAATTTTATAATGTCCATACGCTAGTGTCTTAATCCCATCATTCATTATATAACGTTTATCATCGTTAGCACTTAGTACAAGTTTATTCATTGTTTTAGAATGAACAATATGTTTATTCGATTGAATAAAATTCATGTTTCTACGTGTTTGTTTATCATCAACATTTTTATGGTTTATGTATGCATTTAATATTTCTATATAATGTCTAAATTGCATGTGTTTTTTAATTACATATTTTTTCACACCTTTAGCTTTTTTTACCTCAACATCGTCCACAGTTCTGTAAGCGTATTATTTTGGTCTTAATGAAACAAATTCTTTTAAAATTTTTCCTCCCATTTCATCTTTGAAATAACCGGGCTGATTTTTATAAATTTCGCTAAAACAATAATGATTGATAGGATAATTCGATGTATCAAAAAACGATGATAAATCGTATTTTATATCATTAAAAAAATTGTGTGTTCGAATAGCATATACCATAGAATCTGTATCCGAGTATAAAGAACATATTTTGTTACCATATTTATTTTTCATTACATTATAATGAAAATCGTACATAAATGTTTTTGAAACATCCAAAATTGCAAATCCTACATAAATTGCTTTATCGAATTTAATAGTTTCCTTATGTTGATGAATAGCCATAAGATTTTCAGAGTATATAGTTCTATCTTTAAAGTTGGTTTTCATCATTAATTTACTTGCTTTTCTAGCTGACGAAACCAATTTTAAAGAAATTCTAGCACGCACATTTTCCATACATTTACCAAAAACACTATTAATTAATAACTTCCAAAAATCTTTTTCAAAGTTGTTTTTAGCTTTTACTCTCATATATGTACAGAGTTCAATATATGAAGCCATCCATTTACTCTGAGAAAATCGGATAGCTCTATGAATTTTTTTAAATTTAAGTCCATTAGCAATTGCTTGTTTTAAATTTTTATAGTGTATAATATAATTTTTTTTCGGTGATAACGTAGTAATTAATTTTTTAACTTTTGAATTTGGGGGACATTCGTTTAAAGGTAAAAATGGAAAATCGTTATGTTTTTTATGTAAATATTTAGGGTAATCAATATCGACTTCTAATATATAACCAACTTTTGAATCGTTTGGAATTTTTGTAACATCTATGTCTAAGTCATCAACCCATTCAAAATCTTTGAAAGGTAGTTCAGTTAACATCGACTTTCCATATAAATTTACACAATCGAGATACGTTATCCATGTAATTGGTTTATTCGGATTATAGTTCAAACCTCTAATGTTTGGTATGTTTGCTTTAGCATATCTTTTAGTTGATTGAGTTATTCCACCTCGGATTGAATTTTCGAAATACAAAAGCATGTTAAAGTCTTTTAATCTTTCTAATTTAACCTTAGTATATTTAAGCATACAATCAAAAGCAAATCCTGGAGCAGTCATATAATGAGCAGGATCTAGTTTAAGAGTAGATAAACATAAATCTCTAAAATTTTCAAATACATCCGTTAATATACTTACATCAGTTTTCAAGTAAAGGTCGCTATATTCACCCAAAGTTTTTAAATCAAATACTTTCCATATTTTTTCAGCATGAGAATAATCATCATCATTAATTTCTTCATCTTTTAAAGAGTTATAAAATACAGATTTTGGAGGCAAACGAGTTTCATTTAATTTACTCCAACTATCGATATATTCATAAGGGAAAACCCCTTTTCGTGTGACTAAATCTAATTTTTTATAAGAAAATATTTTTAGAGTCTCTCTAAATCTTGATTTATCTTCAGACAAATTTTGTGCAAGTTCGCTTAATGAGGAGGCCATAAAACGGAATGTGTCAACAAACTTTATACTAAATCTGGGAACAATTTCTTTGCTAAAGGATACATATTTTTCCGATGAATTCGGAATAACGTGAATATCATTATCATCACAACCAAGTCCTCGAATTATAAAGTGACTATCATATGATAAGTTATGAAAAAAAATTGGAACAAATGATGGATTAGTTATTACAAAATTACATTTTAAACAAAGGCATTGTCTATATTTACCAGTAAAATGACAATGATCTCTAACCTTTAATAAATTATTTTTTTTAAAAGATAATAAACATTTTTCACAAACCTCCGCTCTCTGAAATTGTTTTTCTTCCTTTTCAGTCAATGTAGCCATTGGTATATTAGTTTCATATACATCATTTATCTTTTTTCCAATATCGATCATATTTTCCATAAACTTTTTTGCTGCATCTTTACCTCTATACATTATTATCTTTGTTGGAATTTTAAATTGATGCAATAGCTTTTTTGTTATACTGTTATAATCAACTTTTACATAAAACGCATAACTCATAATTTCATGTAAATGAGTAATATAGGTTTTAGAAACCTTAGATTTTTTACTACTTTTATTCAACTCTATAGTCTGTTTAGGGTTCAAAATACATTCAAAGTCAGCATAAATAACAAACGGTATTCTATTGGTTTTTTTATAACTTTTAAAATATATGAATTCATCATCTTTTCCTTCTTCAAACATTATTGGTCTTCCTAATTCATTCTTATCACACATTTGCTTATGTTTAATCAATCCTTCTTCACCCCAAAGTTTACTTTTACACGGTTTATTCCCAAAAGTTGTAAAACATCTCTTACAAATAATTAACTTAGAACAATTTTTAGTTTTCTGACTTCTAATAAATCTTGAAAAATCTTTAATATAACAATAATGCGATGTTTTATCGTTATTATATAAAAATAGATCAAAATGATTTTTTCTTTCTATTTTACTTATACATAAAGGAAAAATATTACTTTTATTATTTAAACTATAAACATTAACTGAAACATTGTTTAGACGTTCAAATTTTTTTATTTGTTTTATTGGTGTCGGAAAATCAATACATTTAAAATTTAATCCACTTTTTTTTTCTAGAATATTGAAATACGTTTGGTTAAATCGTGATTTATTCGAACGTTGATCATATTTGCTAAGTATAGAATATTTAAAACAATATACATCTTTATTTCTAACATTTATTATGGCTTTTTTTTTTTTTATAAATATAGGTAAATCAAGATATGAACTTCCTTTCAAAGGGTTTACTAAATTAATTCTTAATTGTAACCCATCTATTGATACAAGTGACCAACCTGAACCTTTTGCAATAAATTCTGATTCCTCAGTTAATATTTTATTAAACATTCTGTTCAATAAAATAGTAAAATCAGATGAACTACATGCTAAAATGTTTGAAGTTTTAAAAGCCATATCCTGAATATCTTGGGTTACTGGACGTTCGTAAACAGCGTCAACATGTATATTAAATTTTATGGATGTATTTAGACATGATTGTTTCAACTTACAAATTAGCTTATTTGAAATATAACTAAAAAATGATTTATAATCTGTATATTTCTTATAGTTCTTGATGATGTAAGTTTTTGCACATTTTTTAAATCTCTCGATTTCAATCAGTCCAGTTCCCGACGTATTCATACGCTGATATTTCGTTATTACTTTTCTTTTCATAATGAGGCTATAATAAAAAAACATATATTTTTTTTTCTTTAAATATATATGTATATTTTTATTTTTATTAAATAAAAAAAATCATTAGGTAAAATAAATAATATCTAATATTTCAAGTAATATAAATTTAATACTTATATACTTATATACTTAATATATACTTTCATACGGTTCTGTTAATAATTTTAAGTCGCGTAACAATACAGTAAATTTGTTGTGTAGGTTATAAGTGGATTGATCTCTTTCAAAACTTGTTTGAGAATAAAAGGCATAATAATTTTTTACAAGCTGTTGTGTTTCCTTTAATTTTTTTATTCTTTCTTTTATATTTTTTATTTTTTCCGGATCAAATGAAATTGTTTTTGCTAAATATTTTTCATATTTTAACATTTTTAAATCTCTTTTAATTAAACTTAGCGAATTTCTTTTTTCTCTTTGGTCTTGTACTTCTCGTTCTTCGTTTTCAACCATTTGCTGTTTTAGTCTTTTAATTTCATTTTTGATGTGATTGAATAAATCCTGTGAATAATCCATTTCTAAATCCATTTTTTCTATAAAAATTATTTTTTTATATTATTATATATTTTATCCGAAAAAAAAATATGAAAACTTTTAAAAAAAAAAAAAATATATTTTATAAATCAGTTATTGATTTGAATAAAACTTAGTTTTTAAATAGTTTCATATGTTATTCCACACCGTTGTAGCCACCGAATTATCGGATTCGGGTCGGTTATAAATGTTAACGAATCATCTATGCGACACACAAAACGAGTGTATTGTGGAACTATAAAAGTCACTGGAGCTTTGCCATCTGTACGCTAGATTCATTGATTCATACAACCGACCACATCTACAGAAGGTCATTTTCTATGAAAATTTTACGAATATATGAACTATTTACAAAAACAATACTTGTCTTATTCATATCAATAGTTGACGAGTTATGATTAAAAATTAATGTATTACATGTTATATATTATGAATGAACGGTATTAATCAAATCTCCATGTGTCGGTATAAATGTATATGTCGTAAATGGATTGGTTGCTAATGGAAATTGTGTATATAAGTCAACTATTGTTAAATATTTTGAACATTTCATACACCTATGGAATTGACAATATGTTTGTAATCCCATAATTGTTAGAAACTGTCTATGATAACCAACGAGACAAATGTTATTTATATTACCATGATTGTTATCATTGAGTACGCAAAACATAGAACAATATGATTTTTTAGATCTATGATTTATTGTAATTTCAACATATACTTCTTTTAGTATATAATTCGAATTATTAAACAAATCTAACAGATCTCTTTCGCTATACGCAAATGGATATGCCATAACCCGCCATAGCTCGTATGGAATGACACATGAATACATTGCCTCATCTGGTATAGTCATCGTTCTGTTAGTATTTTAAAAAAAATAAAAACATAATTATAATATTTAATATTTTTATTATTAATGATACAAATAGTATACATTATTTCGTGATTAACTTAAATTTCTGCTTTCAAAAAAAAACTTTTTATTTTTATCTTTATAATTATTTATGTTAAAACAGTTTCATTTCATTAGCAAAGATTTTTTTGTTTAGGTTTAGTGTATATCTAATATTCTTCATTTGTTAAGGTAAAAAAAATAAATTCAGAATGTTGATACATTTATTTTTATTTATAAAATAACAATTAACCCTTCGTTAGTGTGTTGGGGTTTATTAAACCCCACGTGATAAGATTTTACGTGATACTACTAATTATTTTGATTTTCTTTTTTAGTTAGTACATTAATTATACTATAAATGTGTTTATTTTATAATTTTGTCTAATGTATTTCATTTAAAATAGGTATTGACAAATTTTATTTACTTATAAGTTCTAAAAAGTATACTAAAAATAGTTATTTTTTTTATTTAATATTATTATTATATTAACAAGTTATTATAAAATTCATTTTTTATTAAGTTGAACTATAATTTTGATTTTTTGTTATTTTAAATTATGGGGTGTAATAAACCCCAACACATTAAAGATGCAAAAAACCGTTAACACACTAACGAAGGGTTAATAATAGCTTAAACAGTGATAATAATAATAACATTAAAATAAAACTAAATTAAATATGGCTAATTGAATAATCAGTGATCTGAAATCGGGTGATTATAATTTAATATAGAAACAAATTCACAATTACCATTTTTTAGATCATTTAATTGATCATACAAATTTTATAATTGTCTACGTATGCGTTTATCGCATTGTAAACCAATAAAATTAAAATGATTGTACTCGCTTAAAATACTATTTTTTTCATCTCTTAAATTTATTATTTCTACTGGGTTCAGTACTTTCCGTTTATATGTCTGACGAATTTTTTTATTAATTATTCTAATTTTTTCTTTTTTAGTTTCTTATTCCCTATCTGAAAATTCATCATTTTGCTGTCTTTGATTTAATATTTCCTCGATTAGTGTGTTGACATATTCAATTTGAGAATCCATTGTATTATTCTATAATTTATAAGTATTTATATTATATTTTTTTTTTTTATTGTTACATATAGATTGGAACTATTATGAGTAATATAAATAGTTAAAAAATTTTAATTTATTTTATTTTATTAATAGACAATATTTAACTAAAATAGACCGATAAAAAAAAAATTTTAAAAAATAAAAAAACTTGTATTAGATCATTTTAAAATTATTTTAATGGTTATAATATTATAGATATTTCTTTTATCCTTAATAATAAAACCAAGTTCATATCACTGTTTAAGAACGAAAAATATCAAATTTCATCATATTACTATCGTTTACTTTGTTTTTTAAATAAAATGTAACCTGGCGTATAATATAGGCAAAATAGGTACATTACTGTAGCGTTTTTATGATAAAAGTTGATATTATATCTAACTATTTATTTTTTTTTTTTTAGATAAATTTTAGATTCATTATAAATAATTTTATATAATAGAATTAAAAATTGAAATAATAACAAAAATTACTTACATTTTGGTTTCTGTAGATATGTTTGAAAAAAATGTTGGTGTTCTGCGTACACTTGTGTTCACAATAAAACTGAGGGTTTTTTAAAAAATGGATTCCTTATTAAATAGTATCCAATTTTCCATCTCTTTAAAATCTTATAATCAATTGAGTTAATAGAAAGTATACTATTTTTTTATGATATTCGTATTATATTCACAGAGTCGGAGGTTATAATTAACACGATATCCGCATTTCTACAAATAAGAACCTGTTATTATTGCCAAATATATTAAAAAGGTAAAAAAAAAACCCTAGATTTAAAGATTATATAGCTACGAGATTTTGGTTGTACAATGTACTTAAAATAAAAATATTGTCAAACACGTTTCGAAAATACTGTCAATTCTCAGAACTATTATTAATTTGAGTTATTTGCATATTATATACGAAACTATGAAATCCGCATTACTGTAAATAAAAACCTGTTATTATTGCTAAATGTTAAAGTATATTAAATAGATAAAAACATCCAGGGTTTGAAGATTATAGTAACGATGTCGAGGTCGTTTAATGAATTTTATAAAAAAAAACCGGTTATTATTGCCAAATATATTAAATAGGTATAAAAACCCTGGGTTTAAAGAATATTATATAGTAACGAGATCGTGGTTGTACAATGTACTTAAAATAAAAATATTGTCAAACACGTTTCGAAAATACTGTCAATTCTCAGAACTATTATTAATTTGAGTTATTTGCATATTATATACGAAAGTATGAAATCCGCATTTCTGCAAATAAAAACCTGTTATTATTGCTAAATGTCAAAGTATATTAAATAGATAAAAACATCCTGGGTTTGAAGATTATAGTAACGATGTCGAGGTCGTTTAATGAATTTTATAAAAAAAAACCGGTTATTATTGCCAAATATATTAAATAGGTATAAAAACCATAGGTTTAAAGAATATATAGTGACGAGATCGTGGTCGTACAATGAACTTAAAATAAAAAACATTGACAAACATGTTTCGAAAATACTGCCAATTCTCATGACTATTATTAATTTGAGTTATTTGCATATTATATACTAAAGTATGAGATCTGCTTATCTATAAATAAGAAAAGGTTATTATTACTTAATGTATTAAATAGGTAAAAAAAAAGAAACCTGTTTTTTTTTTTTTGAAGAATGTAATAACAAGGGTGTGGTCGTATAATGAACTTCAGACTACTTGAGACCAGGAGAGAATACGTTTATAAGTAATCCTTTTGATATAATATTTTCAGTCTACTTCAACGAGTCTACAGCGAGTCCGTGTTTTTATACAAATAGTTTTCTATTTTTTAATAAATTGAAATACTTTTCAAAAAAATAAAATAATGTCAGTCAATTCATTTAGGAGTGATGATGAAGAATCTGTTGCTGTAAGCGATGTAAGTATAAATAAAAAAATATTAAGTCATAGATGGTAAAGATAAATATAACGTTACTATAACTTTTTTAAATGTTAAAATTATTAAACATTTAATTAAAACTGTTTATAAACTAAAAAAACATTAACTAATCGCTTATTATGGTTATAGGTGGATATGATAGAAACGCAAGACAGAAAAACAGGAATAAAACCGGGTAGTCAAAAGAGGGTCTACGAGAAGAAAAACAATGTAAAAAAATCAAAAAAAGTGAGTGATTTTACATAACCGATCAAGTGAACAAAATTATAATTAAATTATTTTTTTAAAGAATATTTCTTATCGAGAAAAAATTGGAAAATTGATGAAAGATCAGAAAATTGGATTGGAAATTACAAATTCAATGAGCATTCGACAAGACGACGGGATTTTGATTATAAAGGCACCTGCTGACGAAAAATCTACTGACTATTGGACGTTGTCACATTATAAAACGAAAAACATTGAGCATGTTGATTCCAAGGACAGGTAAAATATATTATATTACTTTATTATCGCGCTTCAAATATAACTAAATAACTATAGTATACAATAATATATAATATACAATAATAATACTATAGTTATTTATTTTTTAAGTAAGATATTATTATAAAAATAATTTTTACAGATGGAAACATGCTGAATGTTCAATGAAGCTTGCAATAACCGATCAGGTAAAGGATCAAACAATATCGAGTGAGCTGAACGAATTGGTTCAAATACTTTTCGACCGCTTCATGAAAGATTCGAAGAAAAAAATTACACGAATTTGATATGTATTATAAATAAACTATGTTTATAATAGTGGTGGCTGGAAATCATTTAAATAAATAATAAAACTTTGATTACAATATTATATGTCTTGTTTTTTTATTTAAATATAAATCAAATAATACATTTATAGGTTAAAATAAAAAAAAATAATATAAAAATTATTACTAACAGTTAGGTAATATATATATATATATTTTACAATATTATTAAATCCTGCAAAATCATGTTTGATAAAGAATTAAAATGAAATTGTAATAGCTCGTACATGAATGAAATATCATCACTTTGTATATTACTATAGCTGAAATCATAATTTTGAATATATTGATTTGTAAATTCGTTTCGTTGGCAAGACAATGGTAACCCGTTTACGTCAGCCTTGATTAACGCGTAAGCTGTATCGAATGTTTTTTGGTATGATTCCAACTTTTTCTGTTTTTCAACTATATACAAGTCTATACAATGTTGTAATTGTTTTAAACGATGAAGATCAACATGAGATAATGTTATGTAGTTATCATTAGAATATAAAACAATAGTTGATTGGTTTACGTTAACAGAGTAGAAAAAGTTGTCTGAAATTCTAACACGTTTACATCGAGTATGTAAATTATTAATAATTGTATTAAAATTGTTTTCACACATTAATGTACACCACTGTTCTAGATCAAGCGTTACAACTTTTTTAGTTAATTTACATTCTAATAATATAATAATTGAAATTTGTTTATTAACTAAAAGTCCAACCGTCACACTTTTCTTGCTAAAAGGACGGATATCGAACACTGATTTTGATACAACGAGTGATGGATTCATATTATATGACGATGAGTTCTATCAATGGTGAACACTTTTTGAACAACAATAATTTTCTAAAATATTAAAAAAAAATAAAAAAAAAATGTAGTAAACCGGTATTGTTTTGAAGTTTGAATATGATCAGTAGGAAGCTTAGCTTAAACTAGTAATTTTTATATACTTCTACATATTATATACTAACCCTGTGGGGGGGGGGGAGGATAGACATTAAAAAAAAAAATGTGAACATATGACCCAGTCAGATAGCGAGTAAAGGGTTATTATATTTACCTACTTACCTAACCATAGAACCTGAAATTTTAGAAACATTAACATATTTAATTTAAATTAGACGCGTTATCCCACTAGGCCACATGTTCACGAGGTATTAAATCATGTATTAACACATTTAAATTATTTATTATAATAATAAAATATTTATTTATCATAACATAAAAAAAGTTAGAATTAATCATACAATTTGTTAGCAAACAGTATCATATGACCTAGATTCACAATTACATTCACAAATGTTGTTAATATTACCGTATTTTTTTATCACATTTTCAATAAACTGATTTCCTTTTGATAATAGTACATATATACATTTCGGATTCCATCTTGAATGTTCGATCCATGGATTATCATCTTTTTCCCAATTATGTAAGATAAGTCCACAGCAAAAACATTCAACGATATCTTTTTTTCCTGAATATATAAAACCGCATTCAGCTAATGAATATTTATCTTGAGATGAAGTTAGTGGAAATAAGTTGAATGTTTTCAATCTTGATGAAAATGTAGTATATTGTGGATGTGCAGGATATACATTGTTTCGTACTAAAGTAACAAGTGAACAAAAATTGTTGCTAAATTTTTGAAAATTCATTTTTTAAACTGAAAATATTCACTTACTAAGAAAAAATTTGAAACAGAACTTGATCATACGAAGGATTATTACTAACTGAACTAAAGTGTATTAAATAAACAATTTATAACTTTTAAAAAAAAAAAAAAAAAATACAGTGTAACCAACATGTATAATATACAAGGATGGAAATTAATGGCTTGAGGGGGAAAGTCCGCCTTAAACTTTTTAAATCTCCCTGCTCAAAAGTGCTCAGAACATACATTATGGTTTTTGAAAAACAGTGTTTTTTCGTGTTACAGGGAAAAAAAAAATGGCTTGAGGGGGAAAGTCCGCCTTAAACTTTTTAAATCTCCCTGCTCAAAAGTGCTCAGAACATACAAATATATACTACTCGTATAGGAAAGATACACTCGAACTTGGAATGTAGAACAGGTCAGGGAAACGTAGATAAGACATAAGAGATATAACGTATAGGCTAATCGTAATAAGGTTATTATAATATTTTAAATTCAATCGTAATATTATTAACATTTAACTTGGAAAATTAATATGGCTGAGGAAAGAGGTTTAACGATAAGACGCGGCCAGCTTAAAGGCACGATTACGAGATTTTTGGCGTATATTCAAAGTAAAGAAGTAGATCAAAATCAAGTGTCATTAAGAAAAGAAAAAATCGAAGAAGTATGGAATGAATTTGATCAAGTTCAAGCGGCGCTTGAACTGGCGGGGGATTCAAACGAAAATACGGCGTATCGCATAGAGTTCGAAGACCTGTACTTTCGTACTATGGCGGAAGCAAATAAAGTTATATCGCCACTAATAGTAAAAGAGGCTATCTTCGAAGGAAGAAGTATGACGATGGTGAACGATAGAAGTACAGGTGGAAATATTATGCTACCTCAAGTGAAATTAGCGGCATTAAATGTGCCAGTCTTTAACGGGGATTACCTAGAATGGTCATCGTTTTATGATGTATTTATGGCGTTAATACACATGAACGTGAGTCTATCGCCGGTACAAAAGTTTTTTTACTTGCGTGCAGCATTATCAGGTGAAGCATTGAACTCAATAAAATGTTTGGAGACTACTGCAAACAATTATGAAAAAGCGTGGGGCATTTTGAGTGCGAGATATAACAATAAAAAAGTGCTAATACAAGCACACGTTAAGGCAATAGTTGAATTGGATGCTCTACAGGGGGACTCAGCAACAAAACTTAGGCATTTTTTTGATACGTTGTCGAGTCACAAGCGAGCTCTAGAAGCGTTAAATTAAAACCCGGAAAAGTGGGGCCCATTATTAATACATTTAATTGGCACCAAATTAGACAAAAAAACACTACAAGAGTGGGAAGCGAGCAGTCCTAAAGAGAGGATTTCCGAAGTTTCTGAGATAATACAATTTCTAGAAAAACGATTTAAAGTATTAGAATCCATCGAATCGACAAAAAACGTAATTGCGAGAGGTGTCGGTAGTAGTGGAGTGACAGGACAAGCCGGACAAGGTAGATCATACAAAAATAGTACTCAAATCTCATCGTTAATGATAAGTTCGGGGTTAAGGTGTTACCTGTGTCAGTTACCACATACTATTTATAAATGTCCAACGTTAATCACCTTACCGATAAGCGAAAGAATAAAGAAAATAAATGAATTAAAATTGTGTAAAATTTGTTTACGCCAACATGAAAATAAAAAATGTTTCGGGAAATATTGTTTCAAGTGTTCGAAACCGTATAATACATTGTTGCATTTAGTGCAAAATAAAAAAGAAGAACAAGATGCCAAACAATCAATTGAAAATAAAGAGGAATTTATATCTACGGTATCAGCATCAATAAGTGCACATTCAATGGTACAAACTAACGAGCAAGTGTTGTTATCGACAGCGGTGGTGCATATACAGAATACCCACTGTGAAAACATCGAAGGTCGAATGCTGTTGGATTCCGGTTCACAATGTAATTTAATTACGGAAAATATGGTACAAAATATAAGATTAAAAAGGCACCGTGTGCAACACACGATAATGGGTGTCGGTGGCGCGACACAACCGGTTTCGCGCATCGTAAATGTTTCAATTGCGTCGCGAGATAATAGTTTTAATTTAACATTGACCTGTCTAGTCGTACAAAAAATCACAAATTATATACCTCCTAATGAGGTAGGAAATTGCATAATTCCCAATGATATAAATCTCGCAGACCCGTCGTTTAGATGTACAAAAAAAATAGATTTGTTATTGGGGAACAAACACTTCTTTGAAATATTATGTCCGGGCCAAATTAGACCGATTATTACCGGGCCAATATTTCAGGAAACACGTTTTGGTTGGGTGGTAGCTGGACCGGTCTCAAAAAAGAACAGTCATGAAACTAAAAGTGCAATTAGCATAATGCACACGGCATGCACGGATAACGACACACAGTTGGAAATGAGGATATCAATGTTTTGGCGGTTGGAAAAATGGAGGCGAGCCCATCGCTAACATTAAAAGAAAAAATGTGTAAAAAGCATTTTGATGAAACAGTCCAACGAGACGAAAACGGACGTTTTATTATCCGTTTGCCGTTCAAAAATACAATTAACGCGTCCACAATAGGAAAATCGTATCAGATCGCAAGGCGCCGATGGACGGCGACCGAGAATAGACTCCGTAATAATAACCATCTACGCGAAGCATATATACAGTTTATGCAAGAATATGAAGCATTAGGTCACATGGAATGGGTAAAAATGAAGAAATCGAGAAAGTGGAAAAGACGTGCTACCTACCACATCACGCGGTAGTAAATGAAAATAGTTTGACAACTACACGGAAAAAAATAATTCAGTAATAGTAAACAGTTAAATATTTTGTAGTTAAATTAACTAATATGTGACTACCATAACTAGTGGTTTCGTTGTTATCACTACAATGAATAGCTGTGTGTACTAGTTACGAATAGTTGAATAATGCTAGTAAAAATAACTAAATGTTACAGTTATGTATAAATTTAACTATTCAGTTTGGTTAATACAACTATTATCTATAGCAAAATATTGTCTTAACTATCCACCATGGGTTAATTCAGCTGTATAAATAGGTAATATTATTAAGTTGGATTAAAAATAATGGGATTTCCCATTAATTCTTTATGATAAATTATCTTAGTTGCGTAATACGTATCGCTATTCGCTGGCCGCATGTGTGTGTGTGTGTGTGTGTGTGACTGGTGAGACACAAAATACGCCAAATACGGGATTCTCATATTGTGTTGTGCTGTCGATTGTCGTGTTTCCGACGTTTCCGTCATTCCTAATTCCTATTTTCTCTGAATTTTAAATCGGAGTTCGGTAAGTACCTATATTTAATATTTTACATATATTATATATTATATTATATTATATTATATATTATATTTTACCATATTTCACTTATGGTACCGATTACAATCAATAAAATATTTTTATTCTTGCTATTACCTGCCACATTTACTTTTAAATTACTAAGTGTCCACTGTCCATATCTATTATAAAATCATGTTTTTTTTCTAGAATATACATATTTTATTAATTCATAATAATATTGGTATTTATATACTTGCCTCTACATTTTCTACATAGGTACCACCTAATATTATCTATTAATTTAGTTCAACTAACTATAATTTTCCTAGATTAGACAAATACAATGGATGAATATACAGTGTCAAAATTGAAAGAATGGGATCTGCATTCATTGATTGATGTTTTTGAAGGTACCTTAACTATTTAAGTATTAATGTGTTGACTAGTGTTGGGTAAAATGATAATTGAAAAGTAATAAAATTATGTCCCTTCTCCCTCGTTACATTAAACCTTACATTAAATATTTTAATTTTAATTATATTGGAATTCAGTGCTTGATTTGGGGGGGGGGGCGGAGTCCCCCTTCTTTTTTAATTTTATTTTAGCGTACACCTTCTATTTGCCCCCACGGTAATGTGACGGTTAATTTTATGTGGAACGCTCGTTCATCAAACATCCGATGAGTCCCCCTTCTAATTTTTTTCCAAATCAAGCACTGTTGGCATTACCAGAAAATACTTTTATCTCATAACATTACATTTTCTTTTAAAATTTAAGGACTTTACAAGCTTATAAACAATGTTACCTTCAAGTCCATAACAGCTAATAAGTAGTAGGTATAGGAACTTTTATATAAATTTATAGCATTATAGGTATAACATTGATTATGTAGGATGGTATTATGTTATCAGTGCTTGACTTAGCAAAATTAAAGGGACTCTGTTAACTCCCCCCCCAAGTCGAGCACTGTATGTTATACATTAACAACAAATATACATGTATTAATTTTTCAGAACTTTAATAATATTGTTGATTGTTATCTAAAACTTTGGAAACCATAAATAAATTTAGGTACCTAATTCATTTTTTCTCAAAAACCTTATTCTAGTTTTTCTTAAACCTATATTCTACATTCATAAAATCAAAACTCATTTTAATAACTAGGAAAATAACACATTACTCCATAAAAATTACTTTTAAAATAAAAAATAAAAATTAGTTGTGATTTGTGTAACATTACTATCCAACACTGATATTGACCATTGAGTACATAGATGTGTAGTATAATTTTCAGGGCCATCCATTTTATAATTATGACTGCTAGAAACCAAAAAAATTAGTAGGTATAATACTAATTTAATTCAAGTTATTCTTAGTACATACATAATATGAAATTATAAATTAATTATGAAATTGTATATTTAACACAAGTAGGTATATTGGAAAAGTGAGAAGTAATAATGTCTACCTACAGAATTTATTTGATGTACTTAATACTTATATTGTTAGTCATAATTTCGGTAATCTGTTAACTAACTTCTACCAACAAAATTTTAAATTCAATATTTAGTTTTAGCATTATTTCAAGTATTTTCCATATTTTGATATTTTTTTTTTCATTTATGTCTCATACTCCTCTATACCAATTACTCTTGACAGATAATTGAAAAATAATTATTAACCTATTTTCAAATTCAAAATAAATTCCATAACCAATATTTTGATACTTTAAAATTAGAACAGGAAATTGACAAATGCTCATTGATGACACTATCAGAATCTATGATTAAGGAAATAATACCGAAAGTTGGAGTACGTGCAAAGTTTACTAACCAACTTAATATCTTAAAGCAAAATATGCAAATTGAGGTACTTATTTAAATCAAATATTATTTGAATATTATAAAACTATAACATATATTCATTTTAATAGGATGTTATAATAAATGTAATGGGATGTAGCAATGAATCTAAGACTGAGAATTTGGATTTTAATATAACCGAAGTAAACATGATTAATACTTCAGTAGAATTGATTAACGATAACAACAAGGATATTCAAATTAGTTATTCTGACAAAGTGAAGGTAGCCAATGTAGAGGTAACCAATGTAGAGGTATGATTATTTTTGAGTTGTTAATTTTCAAGATAATAGGTTAGAAAAAAAATTTATTTTCATAAATTCTAATCGAATGTTCATACTTTTTAGCAAACTTTTCTCCATCCTATGACACAAGAACTTAAACAAATTCTGATCTCTTCTCATGAAGGGAAACATATATATGAAAGTTATCAAATAAATAATTTTTTTACTTTTAATATGAGAAACAAGCTTGTACGAATAATTATAGACTACCATGTTCACAAGAATCCTAATGAAAAATTATCTATATGTACAATACAGCAACTTGCTCAAAGTATTGTTCAACTTTTTCCAAATGAGTCAACACATACTTACTTTGTACCCTACAAAAAAGAGAATGGATTTATTAGACCAAATAGAGGAAAGTTGTGGGATCGTTATTCTAATGTTCGAAAAGATATTCGAAAATTAAATAATAACATCTTAAAAGAGTCTGAGAGTATCATAAATATTACTGATATAATAGTTGATGAAGGTTCGTATATTATTATATTATTTATATCTGTACCTATAAAATAATTTTTAATTTTAACATAAAATTTAGGAGCTATTGAGAATGATATACTCTGGTTAAAAAATAATCACGAACCCATGAATATTGTCATTGAGAAATGGAACATTACTAGGAACTATAGATACAAAGAAATGATGGCTTGCAAAGAAGAACTTTATTATTTTAAAGAATTTCCATCTATTAGAGATGGTCAAGGTTATCAGTTGGTTAGTAAGACTTAATACAATCAATCTTAAAAATATTCATGTATAACATTATTTGGGTAAATTAAAAGCTGCAATTTGTAAGAAAATTAATACATGATAGCTTTCATGTATATTGTGTACATATTCTTATTTAGAATAAAAATATATGCACATTGGCATAATTTACTTACTATAAAAACTTATTGTAGGTAATTTTAAAATTATTTACATCATTTTTTGATTTATATTTAGAAATAATAGGTATTAATTAGTGGGTTATAATGCCTATTATAATGATACAATAATAATGTATATTCTAGATTGAAAAGGATTTTAATGAAATGTATCCCCAAAAAGAAGTTATCTTTTATGATAAATTTCCTAGTTTGATCGGCATTCTACCAAATTATATCAAAAAGTTTAAGCCTAAACTAATGAAAGATCCAAACTATTTGGTATTAGCTGATCTACAAACATCTAATTCGCCAGGCAAATAGAAGAATTGATATTATTACAATGTTTATTTATGTATATAGTATTATAAATTGTTATTTTGTATGTACATATTAGATCGTATTACTGCTGCGTTGATTTTAATCCCAAGGATATTCCCATCCTTAACTGTGAACATATCGTCTAATGTTGGTGGAACACGAAAAAGAAAAAAAGAAAGTTGGAGACCTTCAAATGAAGAAATTTCAGAAGGCTTCATCGTTGTTCTAAAAGTAATGTTATTATAAGAATAATATGATGATCATTGAACTTAACATAAGTACTTTATTTTTGCAGAATGTTGCTCAATTAAAAGAAATTATTAATATCAAAACAACTAAGGCTACTTCATTTGGGTTAACTGTTCAGCCATATGTGGCTTTGCTTTGTTCAGATCCTCAGAATGAATTGGTAGTAGCTGCATCGTATGTAATAATAAACAAATATACATATAAAGTAGAAACAGCGCTAAAAGCTATAGATATTTGTTTCAAAAGTTTTTTTGCGCTTAATTTAAAATATCCTGTACAATCAGACCACGTGTGGGAATTTATTCAACACTTCTTTTATGATATCACTACAAAAGCAGATAAAAAATATCAATGTGTTGACAATATTATTAATGATTTTAAACTTCAATAATTGCGCTTAAACTTTTTCTTTAAAATATTTACTTTTTTTGTATTTTCTTTTTTTACAATATTTTTTTATTAGGTAGTTTGTACCTACATATTATATATTATTAGTTTATATTCAATTTAATAAAAAATGCCTCAATGTTTTCAATGCTTTTCTCAATTCAGTAATTATGATTTATTATTTCTACATCTTAAAATTTACCATCCACATATTTCTCCTTATAAATGTCTTGAAACTGATTGTTTTAGAACTTTTAACTGTATAAAATCTGTTGGATACAGATTATTTTAAACTTCGCGCGGTCATGCCGCGATTAATTACATGCCGTAATGTTGTCGCACCGGAGCGGTGTCGCCGTCGCGACGCGCAATCTAACCTTTGGACCCCCCGATATCGCCGCGACCAAGCTAGCCGTCGCCGGTGCCTCGCCGCCGTCTTTTGTCGTATTTCTACCGTCAACGGAACTGGTATGCGATCCGGTGTCCCGTCGCCGTTACTTCGCCATTGGTTTTTGTGCTTTTGGCCGTCTGAGCTCATCCGAGCTGATCGTCGTTTCGCGCCCTGTCGCGTTCGCGGTCGTAGTGTTTTTGGGCTCGCTTGCCACCCGGCTTATTGTATTTTGTATCGTCGCCCGTCCGTTTATACGCAGCGCGACCCAAGCCGGGATCGTTCACCCACGTGTCCGTCGCCCGTCCGTTCGACGTTGTGCAAACACGAGGCCGTGATCCTCATCGTCTTGATTTGTTTTGTGCCGTCGCCCGTCCGTCTTACGCAGTGCGACCCGTGTAGTGCACCCCTTTTCGCTTTTCGCGTATTGTTCGCCCGCGACGTCGAGTTCGACGTGCGAGCACGTTAAAAACGTATTCAACCATTTTGTCACTTGTGCCGCGGTCTACGCCGTGACAACGGACGCCCACGCGCAACGGTTCGTGTCGTCGAGTTCGCGACCGTTATTGCTATACGAGCACGCGTCGTCCGGTGGTTTTACGTTATTCCCGTCCGCTCTGTTCGAGTGATTCAAAGTACGCCCGTACGTATCGTCGTTGACCGTTTTCGCCGTGATCAACATTCGAGCAGTTGTCGCAGCTCCAATCAGTGCCCCGACGGTTATCATCGACCAGTTATCATATTATCAACATCAACATCGCCGGTTATCAGGTCGTACACGCGCTCATTATTTTGTTATTATTTGGTCGTCGATTTATTATCCGACGTTGTAAGTTTGTATTATTTTATTATTTCATCGTTTTCCGCCGATCGACTTGTGATCGTGCGCCCCCTCTTACTAACCCTTGTACGTAAGCTTAATTATTTGCAGAACCGACGCAATAAATTTATATATTCTCAATCGTCAAAATTCTAGTGTTTTATATTTGTGTTAGGGTGCCTTCACTCATCATCGTGAGTTATATTGTTGTTATAGGAGTTAACCAGCCTCCTCATCCCATCAAAGTGTATTATACAGTCCACTCTCCACCAGGTTACAGGATCGACGAGATAATCAAACACACGGCGGGTCGTTTGGCGTCGCCCGTTCGCGCGCACACACACACACACGCGTACGCTTATTCCGCCGTGCCGGGCTTTACTTGTGCAGCCCCTAACGCACATTGTTTGGTCCGTTCGAACCGGATAGTTTTTTTGTTGTTTTGTTTGATTTTCGTTGATTCATATATTTCGTCATGGCACCAAAAGAGTTACCCGATGTAGCTCTTGCGCGAGCGCGCGTCAAGCGTGACTGCGCGTTGAAATCAATCGAAGGTATTCACGCGACAGCTTTGGTCGCACTATCCGATGCCAGCAAACTACCGTCGTTAATTATTCGCGCTGAAGATCTCGACAATTTCGTTCGTCAGTTTATTCAACAACAAGATATTATTATTAATGCGTTAATCGACCTCGATCGTGTTACCGAATTTGATCAGGTCGATCGTCCCGTTACCACGAAGATGGAATCTATGCGATTCGAAATAAAAACAACAGCCGCGAGTGATACATCGAGTTGTAAATCGTCGTCTTCGACGTCTACGTTAACAGTTCCGCAACACTTTGTTCCGTTACCAAAAATTCAATTACCCACGTTCGACGGAAATCTACTATCGTGGCGGTCGTTCCGCGATGTATATATATCACTCGTGCATGATAACACCGGCATAGGCGACGCGGAACGTTTTCATTATTTACTGTCATGTTTATCGGGTCCGGCGTTGGCTATTATCAAATCTATACCGTTGTCTGCGAATAATTACGCGGTCGCGTGGGACGCCCTGTCCGAGCGTTTCGACAATAAACGTTTGCTAGCTTCCGCTCACCTAGACAAACTATTCGCATTTAAACCAATCGCTCATGAGTCGCTACCGGCGTTAATCGAGTTCGTCAATACATTTAAGGAAAATGTATCAATAATTAAATCGCTCGGTGTCAATGACCTTTCAAGTTTTTTACTATTTCATATGGGATCTCGCGTTCTCGACTCGACGACTTTGCAACTATTCGAATCTAGTACGTCGCAGTCAACTATTCCGAATTTCGACGAGTTATTAAATTTTGTGCAACTTCGATGTAAGATTTTGGAAAATCTTACGAAATCTAATAAAGTCGGTCGCAACGATAAATCGTTCGACAAACCGGATGTTCGCGGTAAATATACCAAATCGACCAAATCAGTGTTCGCCGCTACTACGTCTACGTCGATTAAATCAAAATCTCGGAATTGTTTATGTTGTGATAAGCCTGATCACAAAATATATCATTGTCCGAAGCTCGCCGGTATGACTGTTGATAAACGTCGAGAAATTATATTAGCGCGTAAATTGTGTTTCGCGTGTTTGAGTCCGAGTCATATGGTCAATACGTGTCAGTCAACGAAAGGTTGTTTTTCGTGCCGCAGTAAACGTCATCACACCTTGCTACATCCTGAACAAAACCGTACGTCTACTGTAGATATTGCGACTCCGAATACTAACTCGATATCTCAACCGACCACGTCGAGTGGCGGTTCTAGTTCTTTTGTCGGTGCCGCCCGCACCAATTCTACCGTCGTAGTATTAGGCACAGCGATTGTGCATATCAAATACGCTTGGGAACGAGTACATTGCGTACGGGTATTGCTCGATAGCGGGTCGCAGATTTCGGCCATGACTAGTGAATGTGCAGCGCGGCTTGGACTTATAAAACGTCGTTACAAATCCGACATCGTTGGTTTCGCACAAAATCCTGTGTCCCATGTGCAAGGTGTAACCAGCTGTCAATTTTCGTCGCATTTTAAATCAGATTATGTATTCCCGTCGGTCGAATTAGTTATTTTAAAACAAATTACCGCAGCCATGCCGTCCACGCGGTTGCCGATAGCCGTGCGTCAACAATACCAACACCTCCGTTTCGCGGACAAAAATTTTGACATTCCGTCGCGCATCGACGCTCTATTCGGCGCAGATATACTAACTAGTATTATTCGCCCACACGCGGGTGTGGAGCATCATCCGGGTTTACCATCGGCCCTCGACACCCAGCTCGGTTGGATAATTTTCGGCTCATTCTCCACTCCGAGCAAGTCACTTCCAGTCACGCTGACCACCACAGTCGCTCCGCCTTCAATCGGAGATTTGTTACAAAAGTTTTGGTTGGTCGAGGAGCCTTCCGCGCCTACGTCGCCCACCACGGAAGATCAATGGTGTGAAGAGTATTTTACAAAATCTACCTCGCGTGATTCAACCGGTCGATTCTGTGTCGCCCTACCTTTTCGTCATTTGTTCATCGACTCAAGTCAGCATCACGGTCTCGGCGATTCCCGCGCTATAGCGTTAAAACGATTTCATAATTTAGAACGACGATTGACTAAGGACTCCGAGCTGTACGCTGCTTACCGTAAGTTCATGTCCACCTACCAAGCCTTAGGACACATGGTTCCCGCCTCCGAACCCGGTAAATATTTTATCCCGCACCACGCCGTGCTCAAGGCTGACGGTGATGTGTCTAAAATACGCGTCGTATTCGACGCTTCGTCTGCTTCGTCGTCCGGTCGATCCTTGAACGATATATTGTGCACCGGACCGAAATTACAAGTCGATCTACGCGACATTTTACTTCGTTGCCGCATGCACAGATACATTTTGTCCGCCGACATCGTCAAGATGTATCGTCAAATTTTAATCCGTCCGGAAGATCGAAGTTTCCAACATATTTTTTGGCGAAACTCGCCTGACGACGACATCATCGAGTTTCAACTTTGTACTGTAACGTACGGTCTCAATTGCGCGCCGTATCTCGCCATACGTTGTCTTCACGAGCTCGACCGACAAGACGGTCATCGCTTTCCGTTAGCTAAAGACGTCCTTACTCGAGCTGCCTACGTCGACGACATCGTCATCGGAGCTGACACCGAAGAGCTCTTATTACGTCGGAAAGAAGATATCGTCGGTTTACTGCGCAGTGGTGCCTGCACGTTGAGTAAGTGGACCAGCAACAGTACCACCGTCCTCGAGTCTGTTCCTCCCGATGACCGCGTACAATCAATATCTTTCGATCCACGAGAGGAACATGCCGTAAAGGTTCTTGGTCTACATTGGGACACCAATACCGACAAATTTGCGTACCATACCAGTCTTCAACAAATTTCTTCGACGAAACGTCAAGTGTTATCCGTCATTGCGCGCTTGTTCGACCCTATCGGCGCTCTGGGCCCCATGCTGTTATGGGCAAAATATTTTATGCAATTATTATGGTGCAACAAACTTGGGTGGGACGATCCAATGTCTCCCGAGCTGCAGGCTATGTGGCAACAGTTTTGCACTGAGTTACCGCTCGTATTCGACTTAAGTCTTCCGCGCCACATCGACGTCATCTGTCATCAGGACATTCAGCTATTGGGCTTCGCCGACGCATCAGTCAAAGGATACGCGGTTACCATTTACCTTCGTCTCGTCGACGCCGCCGGAAACATTTTTGTAAAATTCATCACCTGCAAAACCAAGGTTTCCCCCCTGAAGAGCGCCGCTGCCGACGAATCGCTGTCCATACCTCGCTTGGAACTATGCGGCGTCCTGCTACTGGCTCAGACACTTCACCACGTTCAATCCGTGTTGTCCACGGAAGTGTCTATTTCATGTATACGAGCGTGGTCCGACTCATCGGTTGTTTTATCGTGGTTAAACGCCGATCCAAAACATTTTAAAATTTTTGTTACCAACCGGGTAGCCAAAATACGTCAGTTATTACCGGATTGCACGTGGAACTACGTATCAACGAACGACAACCCCGCAGATCCAGCGTCCCGCGGACTTTTGCCGAAATCTATGTTGTCATCTTCCATTTACTGGAACGGTCCTGAGTTCCTACGGCTTCCCGAAGACCAGTGGCCCCAATCGAAATTTATCCCGCTCGCCCCGAGCCAGTTGCCCGACACTCGACCTAATATTGTCACGACGTTGACCGTCAACGTTCGTCCTCCATCGTTGGATTTCATCAGCCAGTTTTCGTCGCTCGAAAAAATGTTACGAGTGTTGTCTTACGTTTCTCGTTTTCTGTGTCACCGTCTACGTCGACCACATGTCCGCGTTGGTCCAATCACGTTTACCGAACGGGAAAATGCATTATCCATCGCCGTGCAACGCACGCAACAACATTATTTTGCGGACTTAATAAAAATGTTAAAAATCAAATCTGTGATTTCGCCGCCATCCTTGGCGCACCTAGCGCCCTACATCGACGAAAAGGGCATTGTACGAGTCGGAGGCCGCCTACGCTATTCCAACATTAGTCATGACGCAAAGCACCCGATTCTGTTGCCGCGATCCTCGCACCTCACTGACTTGATTATTCGTCATTATCACTTATCGTTTTTGCACGGCGGCTCAAAATTGATATTGTCTATGTTACGTCAAAAATATTGGATCCTGTCAGGTCGCGCCGCAGTTCGACGTGTCATTTTCGCGTGCGTTCCGTGCACTCGTCATAAGGCTGTCCGCCCTCAACCACTTATGGCGGATCTACCGTCATATCGAGTCCAACCTCATCGACCGTTTTCACACGTCGGCATGGACTACGGAGGGCCATTCCTCGTAAAGGAACATCGTCGCCGAAATGCACAACAAGTCAAGGTGTATTTGGCATTATTTATTTGTATGTCTGTTAAGGCCGTCCATCTCGAAATTGTTACGGATCTCAGCACAGATGCCTTCCTCGCGGCCCTAGATCGTTTCGTTGCGCGACGTGGTATTCCGTCAGAGCTTTACTCAGATTGCGGTACTAATTACGTCGGCGCCGCCCGCCAATTAAAATCGTTATTTCGCAACGCCGAAGCCCAAGACCGACTATCGTCGCACCTCCAGTGCACATGGCACTTCAACCCGCCTGCTGCGCCACATTTCGGCGGCATTTGGGAGGCCGGCATCAAAAGTGTCAAGTTCCACCTTAAGCACGTCATTGGTCAACAGGTGTTAACATACGAAGAATTCCACACATTGACCACACGCATTGAGGGCATTTTAAACTCGCGCCCGATCACGCCGATTTCATCCGATCCACATGACTTGAGTGCGCTAACGCCAGGCCACTTTCTGATTGGACAACCGCTCCGCGCCGTGCCCGAACCTGACATTACCGACGTTCAAATCAACCGCCTCAACCGATGGCAACTCATCCGACAGTGCCATCAATCTTACTGGAAACGGTGGTCACGCGAATATTTGTCAACACTACAAGGTCGTCAAAAATGGTTCAAGTCGTCCCAGAACTTAGCGATCGGCGACATGGTCATCGTTGAAGCTCCGTCTCGACCACCAACCGAGTGGCGTCTCGGTCGCATCACAGAGGTCCACCCCGGCTCCGACGATGTCGTGCGTGTCGTGTCCGTGCGCACTCAATACGGCGTTTACAAGCGCCCGGTCGTGAAACTTGTGCGTCTACCGGTCGAGCCCTGACTGTTGTCCTCATATCCTTATGCTCTATGTCCTCATTGTGTAAATATTTGATTTTTTTTGCGTGCACCAGTCACATTTTTTGCTGATGTTAATTATTTATTTGTAGGGTGATGAGTGTTAGGCAACCTATATGATTTATTCTATTTATGTATCAATCATGTTATTTTACTGTGTTATTTTTTTTTGTTTTGCGCAATCTTTGTTATGTACGACCTGGTCAATATCCTCAGCAACAACGTCAAGTTTTCAATTTTTATGGTTTTTTGAAAGACGGCTGTGTCTTTCAACGCGGGGAGGAAATGTTGGATACAGATTATTTTAAACTTCGCGCGGTCATGCCGCGATTAATTACATGCCGTAATGTTGTCGCACCGGAGCGGTGTCGCCGTCGCGACGCGCAATCTAACCTTTGGACCCCCCGATATCGCCGCGACCAAGCTAGCCGTCGCCGGTGCCCCGCCGCCGTCTTTTGTCGTATTTCTACCGTCAACGGAACTGGTATGCGATCCGGTGTCCCGTCGCCGTTACTTCGCCATTGGTTTTTGTGCTTTTGGCCGTCTGAGCTCATCCGAGCTGATCGTCGTTTCGCGCCCTGTCGCGTTCGCGGTCGTAGTGTTTTTGGGCTCGCTTGCCACCCGGCTTATTGTATTTTGTATCGTCGCCCGTCCGTTTATACGCAGCGCGACCCAAGCCGGGATCGTTCACCCACGTGTCCGTCGCCCGTCCGTTCGACGTTGTGCAAACACGAGGCCGTGATCCTCATCGTCTTGATTTGTTTTGTGCCGTCGCCCGTCCGTCTTACGCAGTGCGACCCGTGTAGTGCACCCCTTTTCGCTTTTCGCGTATTGTTCGCCCGCGACGTCGAGTTCGACGTGCGAGCACGTTAAAAACGTATTCAACCATTTTGTCACTTGTGCCGCGGTCTACGCCGTGACAACGGACGCCCACGCGCAACGGTTCGTGTCGTCGAGTTCGCGACCGTTATTGCTATACGAGCACGCGTCGTCCGGTGGTTTTACGTTATTCCCGTCCGCTCTGTTCGAGTGATTCAAAGTACGCCCGTACGTATCGTCGTTGACCGTTTTCGCCGTGATCAACATTCGAGCAGTTGTCGCAGCTCCAATCAGTGCCCCGACGGTTATCATCGACCAGTTATCATATTATCAACATCAACATCGCCGGTTATCAGGTCGTACACGCGCTCATTATTTTGTTATTATTTGGTCGTCGATTTATTATCCGACGTTGTAAGTTTGTATTATTTTATTATTTCATCGTTTTCCGCCGATCGACTTGTGATCGTGCGCCCCCTCTTACTAACCCTTGTACGTAAGCTTAATTATTTGCAGAACCGACGCAATAAATTTATATATTCTCAATCGTCAAAATTCTAGTGTTTTATATTTGTGTTAGGGTGCCTTCACTCATCATCGTGAGTTATATTGTTGTTATAGGAGTTAACCAGCCTCCTCATCCCATCAAAGTGTATTATACAGTCCACTCTCCACCAGGTTACAGGATCGACGAGATAATCAAACACACGGCGGGTCGTTTGGCGTCGCCCGTTCGCGCGCACACACACACACACGCGTACGCTTATTCCGCCGTGCCGGGCTTTACTTGTGCAGCCCCTAACGCACAAAATCATTTAAAAAGCATGTTAAAGGTCATGGTAATAACTTGAATGAACAAACTATTTTAAATCCAAAAAATATTCAAACTCTTCCTAATGAACATGTAAATATTAGTCACGAACCTGATAATTTAAATATTAATGCAAATAATTCTCGATCGACCAACAATAATAATATAATTGAAAATTATGAGTCTTTTGTCTACAATAAAGCAATAGTGTTATTATCAAAATGGTATAATGAATCGGGTGTGCCGAGAAATAAAATTCAAACTATTATTGATGATTTCACATCATTTTTAAATGATTTTTTACCACAGATTCGTGATAATATAAATACTCAGTTACAGATTAATGATATATCAACATTTGAAATAAATGCAATGTTCAATACAATTTCTAATCCTTTTAAAAACTTAAATACTGAGCATCAACGATTTAAAGCTTTAGAAGAACTAGGTGTATTTATTAGACCAAAACCTGTGCACTTGGGTTATCGTTGGAATGATAAACTTGAGAATGGTCGTACTATTGCTGTTTCTACTCCCATTAATGCTTATAGCGCACCATTGCCTACACTTCTTGGAAGGTTTTTTGAAATGCCTAATGTTTTAAATATGATGATTACTTATACAGAGGAGTTACTAAAAAATAAATGTATAACTAACAATTTAATTCAAAGTAATTTGTGGAAAAAAAAACTTGAAAAAAATCCAAACAAATTGTTATTTCCGTTCCTATTATATTTTGATGAATTTGAAACTAATAACCCCCTTGGTTCCCATGCTGGAATGCAAAAACTTGGAGCGATTTATATATCTTTACCATCTTTTCCTCTAGAATACGCATCAAAATTAGAAAATATATTTTTAATATATTTGTTTAATTCTTTAGATAAAAAACAAGTTGGTAATCAAAATCTCTTTAAACATTTGATATCAGAAATTAACTTTTTAGAAGAATCTGGTATTAATGTATTTGTAAATAATCAATCATATCAAATTTATTTCAGTTTAGCTTTAATAGTTGGGGATAATTTAGGTTTACATAGTATTCTAGGGTTCACTGAATGCTTTGTTTCTAATTATCCTTGTAGGTTTTGTCATAGTTCAAAAGAAGAGTGTTATGTACAAATTTCCCAAAATAACGAGAATCTGAGAAATGTTGATAATTATAATGAAGATGTTAATACTAAAAATGTTGCACTAACTGGAATTGTTGAATCATGTATTTGGAATAAAGTAAATTCATTTCATGTTATTTATAATTATTCTGTTGATTTAATGCACGATTTACTTGAAGGCGTATGTAACTATGACATGTCAAGTATAATTAGAAACTTTATTTTAGAATTTAAATATTTTAGTTTAGAAACCTTAAATAACAGAATTTAATTTTTTGAATATGGACCAAGTGAAATTAAAAACCGACCACCACTAATAACTGAACACTCATTAAAAAGTAACAATCCCACAATATGTAAAATGTCAGCATCGGAAATGTGGTGTTTTGTACGATGCTTTGGTCTTATGATAGGTGATTTGGTACCTATGGAATCAGAGTTTTGGAAGTTATACATTTTGCTTAAAAAAATACTTGATTTGACTACTACTCGATCAATGGGACCCGAATGCCCACACTTACTTAAAATGTTAATATCAGAACATCATAGTTTATACTTAGAATTAACCAAAATTAACTTAAAACCAAAATTTCACCATTTGATTCATTACCCTTATATTATGGAACAAGTAGGTCCTTTGATTAATATTTGGTCTATGCGGTTTGAGGCCAAGCATAAAGAATCAAAAATAGCTGCACGAGCAATATCAAGTAGAAAAAATATTTGTTATACATTAATGTTAAAAAGTCAGTTAAAAATGTCCTATAAATTTACTCAAATTTCAAAATATTCTAAATTTTCGAGTTCTTTAAATATCGGTAAAACTGTAATGTATTCTTTAGACATAAAAACAAATTTAGCTTCCATTTTAAATTATCCATGTATAAAAAACTCTACTTTTGTTTCTTGGATTGAAGTAAAAAATATTCATTACACAATAAATAATATGTATTTAGTATTGGATATTTCAGATTTACCTGTTTTTGGATTTTTAAAATACATTTCTATATTACCTGACCTTACTGCTTTAGGTATTTTTGAAGTGCTTAAAACAATTAATTTTAATGAACATTTACAATCATATTATGTTGAAAAAACTCAAATTATATCTTCTTCAAATTTAACTGATTTGCCTAATTTTAGTCCTACATTTTGTTGTATAAAGCAAAATGGCCTTAGTTATATACCTTTAATATTGTAAGCATTAAAATTTATTTACTAATAAAAATATTTGTTATAAGTTTATATTTTGTTTTTAATTATCCAAATCCATATACCTACCTTACCTAATCCATTTACCTAGTTAATGGTAAAAAATAATTGTTAACTATATTAATTATGTTATAACAATTAAAATGAAACTAATAGTTTTAACAACTATTTATTATAGTTACTTTAATCATTGAATTTAGTTATAGTAACTATAAAAAATATTGGGTAACTAAGTTATACAGTATTAATAACAATGTTTTATAGTTATATTAAGTATTGTTTTTAGTTACAGTAACTATAAATAATATAGAATAACTAATTTATACAGTCCTGATAACAATGTTTTGTAGTTAAGTCAAGCAACATGTGAAGTTACAACAACTAAGCAAAAATGTAGGATAACTAATTATATAAGTCTGACAACAATATTTTATAGTTATATTAAGCATTGTATTTAGTTACAATAACTAATTAAAAATTTAGGATAACTATTTTGTATAGGTCTGACAACTGTCTATTTTTAGTTGCAATAACCGCAATTTATAGGTTATTTCAACTAAATAAATACAACTAAACTCGAATGGTAATAACAACTAAATGAATAGCTGTCGCTATGCTAACTTGAAATTTAGGGTTATATGAACTGTTTAAATGGTTACCACAACTATTATTTTTTTCCGTGTAAGGTGCGGGTGGTATTCGACGCGTCCTGTAAGACGGAATCCGGTAACAGCTTGAATGATACACTATTAAAAGGGCCCGTTTTGCAGGACGAATTGTTGTACATACTGTCTCGTTTTCGTACCAATAAGTATGTACTATCCGCTGATATTGCGAAAATGTACCGGCAAATTATTAAAGTAGCGAAAGAGGATTGTAACTATCAGCAAATATTGTGGCGAGCGGACACAACAATGTCAATACAAGTTTATCGTCTCACCACATTAACCTACGGTACTGTACCCGCGTCGTTCATAGTGTAGTAAACCGGTGTTTTTCACATTAAAACAAGGTTCCAAAGTCCAAACCTACAACAACATCACGCCACCGGAACAAGCCACTATTATAGGCATTTCATTGGCTAGCACCAAAGCTAGCACCACAATCACCTTCCCATTGACGTCATTCGTCCTCTCCTTATCATAGCATATTCCATATAAATAGGAGCCCTGATCACCCAGAGCTCCAGAGACTGTACACTGTACAGCCGTCGAGCTATAGTCATTCCCAGTTTTATGTACTTGTATGAGTCGCGGACTTTGTAACAGCCGTATCGCCGCTTATACAAGTACTTCCCAGTTATAGACTATTTAAAATACTTTCTCTCCGGTAGATTTACATACAGTAGATTTGTCGAAAAACCTTTATACTAATTATAAGTTAACTTTCAATAAACAGTTATTATTTTACAAAGTGTTAACTTTATTTATACTTATTATAATCACCTCCACCTTCTACGTTGAAGCAGAACGACACGTGCCACCGTCGTAAAAGAAGTATTTGCAGTAACCGAGTGGTGACAGAACGAGTACGAGGTTACTACATAAAATTTGGTGTCAGGTGTGGGGTCACACTTCATCAGCAGAAAAACCTGTTTGGCTTGATCAAAGGAAGTAAGCTGAGATCCACCGACGGAGCCACGTTCACGAAGCGCAACAAGGAAGGAAGAGAGTTCTGTGGAGCATTCACGCACGCGGGTTCAATCAAATTCCAGGAAGGAAGTATCAATTCAAGGACCAAGATTTCACTCAAGATGCAAGCTCTGTAAGTCATTTGAATAATTAATTTGTATGTCTGAGAGGTTAGGCGAAAATTGGCAAATAATAGCATATAACCCAGAAACACTTAAAATCAGAATGACTAACGCAGACAAATTAGGTTTTGAGGGAGCACTTAAATTAGTTCCATCTTTTCAAGGGGGAACCGAATCGGACTTAGCTTCGAAAGAAGCTAAATACGAATTCATATTTAAAAATATTCCTGATAGTCTGAAACTTAGTATTTTAGAAGCTATAATATCATAATTAAAAGGAAATGCATTTGAGGCAATACGCTATAAGGAAATTTTAACTTGGGAAGAATTGAAAAGATTATTTAGAACTGTTTTCGGTTCAGCACATTCAGTTTCATATTTACAAGTACAATTTAGTCAAATGAGACAGAGTACTAAGGAAACCGTTAAAGAATTTTCTATTAGAATTGAAAAAACCGCACATGAATTAACGCACGCATTAACCATAGATAAACCGAAAGTAGAGGCTGGCATTATAGCGCAAACTGTACAAGCTCACGCGTTGAGTGTTTTTGTAGCGGGTATATCACAGTCGATCGGAATAATCTTAAAGGCGCGCAATATTAAAATATTTGAAGAGGTGGTACTCCATGCAATGGAGGAGGAAAAAACAAGCGATTATTTTAGTAAAATGCACGGAATTAATACACCGGATAAAAATAAGTCGAATTTAAAAAGTACTAAAGATAAGAGTAATATCAAATGCCACCGTTGTGATATATTTGGACATTACGCTAATGAGTGTAGGACTAGTGAACATAAAATACCTACTTTTCGTAATCCTAACAGCGGTCAAAGTACGAGTAGAGAGATAAAAAAGGAGTATTCGAGTAAATTCTGCAAATATTGTAAAAAAACTAATCATGATATTAGTGAGTGTTTTAAATTAAAAAATAAAAAAGCAGAAATTAATAAGGACAGATCTGTAGAGGAAATACAGGCAGGCAGTAGCAACGTCCGTATAATAACTCCTATTGAACAGGAACACATCACGTGTTTTTCTGATAAATTTATAAAAAACGAAATTAAATTTTTAATTGATAGTGGTTCGGAGATGAACATTATAAAAATCTCAAGTTTAAAAGGACATATTATTGTAAATGAAAGAGATAAAAAAAATATTAAGGGCATTCACGCAAGTCCAGTAGAGACAATAGGATCGGTAGTGATTCCGATTTTTATTAATAAACAACCTTTCGTTGTAAAATTCGACATTGTGAATAATAATTTCCCAATACCCGAAGCAGGTATTATAGGCATAAACTTTCTAAAATTAAATAAAGTTATGTTAGATTGGGATAAAGAGGTATTAATTATACCAGAAAAAACAAAAACAAGTCCATTAATACTTCCACCGAGTAGTAATTGCGTGTTAAAAATAAAAGCCGACGAAAAAATAAATCATAATGTAATAACAGTAAAAAAATTTGAAATCACAGAAGACGTGATTGTAGCTAATAGTATCAGCCCGGTCAAAGGTGATACAGTAATTAGTAATATTATTAATATATCCGAACAACCGTACGTAATAGACCAATTAACCACGAGTAATTTGAAATAGGAGCCGTACGATGATAACATTTTTATTGCTAACGAATACAATAATACGCCGAATAAAATTCAAAAGATTAGGGAGACCGTAAAAACGGAACATTTAAATAAGGAGGAACGCGATAGTATATTAGATTTATGTAGTCGTTTTTCCGATTTGTTTTTTTTAAGGTGATCAATTAAGTGCTACCGATATTGTAACACATAAAATTAATACACCTCGGTGCGTTAAACCGATTAATATAAGACCGTATAGGTTACCGCACGCGTATCAGTAAGAAATAGAAAAACAAGTTCAGGAAATGAAAGAGGCAAATATTATACGCGATTCTGTATCTCCGTTCAATTTTCCACTGGTAGTAGTGAAAAAGAAAAAAGATTCCGAAGGGAAACAAAAAATACGTATTTGCGTGGATTTTCGTAAACTTAATGAAGTTACGGAAATTGAAGCGTACGGTTACCCAATATTTTGGAAATATTAGAATCATTAGGTTCATCAAAATACTTTTCAACATTGGACTTAGCAAGTGGGTACCACTAAATTATGATAGATAAGGGGGAAACACATAAAACTGCTTTTTCCACTAAATCAGGTCATTATGAATTTTTACGATTACCATTAAATTTGGACTTAGTTCCGCGCCAGCAACGTTCGCGCGGGCTATGAAATCAATATTAATGGGATTAGAGGAGTTATGCACGGCGTATCTAGATGACATTGTGGTACACGGGTCAAGTTTAAAGGATCATCAAAACAAATTAGAGCAGGTGTTCTCGCGTTTAAGATTACATAAACTTAAATTACAACCGAATAAATGTGCATTTCTGCGTAAAGAGGTACTATATTTAGGACATGTGATCAACGAACACGGGGTAACGCCAGATCCAAATAAACTAACATGCATTAAAGAATATCCGAGACCCTGACCGAGAAGGACATTAAATCTTTCTTAGGCCTATTAAATTATTACCGCCGATTCGTTGATAACTTTGCTAAAATAGCTAAACCTCTTACAAATCTATTAAAGAAAACACACCGTTTGTGTGGTCAGATATGTGCGAAGACGCATTTCAGGAATTAAAAAATAAACTAATGAACCCACCTTTACTTATTTACCCTAATTGGGAGGACGGCAAATTTAATCTAATGACGGACGCTAGCTAGTACGCGATAGGCGCTATCTTATCGCAAGGCGAAGTACCTAAAGATCAACCAGTTGCCTACGCAAGTAGAACGCTGAACAAAGCCGAAGAAAACTATAGTGTAATACAAAAAGAATTACTAACAATCGTATGGGCAGTAAAATATTTTAGACCATATCTATATGGAAAGAAATTTAAAATTATAACGGATCACCGTCCATTAACATATTTATTCAATATAAAAGACGTTTCGTCTCAGTTAATGAGATGGCGATTACAGCTCGAGGAATACGATTACGAAATAATATACAGGGCGGGTCCACAACATTCGAACGCAGATTGTTTATCACGTATACGTGTTATTACGAGCGATGAACAAAATAGCGGGTTCGAAGAATTTAAACAGGCTGAGAATAGGCCTATATTTAATTCAAAAATTATAGAAATTGAAGGCAGTATAAAGAATGCCGAACAAGATGAAAATATAATTTTACCTATTTCGAATGATAACATAATAACGCATCCGGCGATAAGGGAAATAATAAATAACTTTAATTTAACAACTCAGTTAACATTCAACGATGATAACAAATTCATAATAAATAACCAATTAAATAAATTAATTATATTCTATAAATTAAAAAGTAATCATTACGATGAGTTAAGCGCCGAGAGCTATTATAACGCTATAAATGAAATTAAATTATTTTGTATTGATAAACAAATTAATCAATTTTCCACAATTAGGTTGGAAGGGTTAACGACATTGACCTGCTATGAACGCATATGTACAATGTTTCGTTACTTGTTAAAAAATACTGAGATTAAAGTAAAAATTTATAACAAGCAATATTACGACCAAACGAGCAATCCACTCGAGTTGCACGTGGGAGACAAAGTTCTTATGAAAGAACAAAATAAGAAAAATACACTAGATCTAAATTGGACAGGACCATACGAAATACTTTTGATAAACGACAACGAAACTATAACAATCAAAAGGGGGAGGAGGGACTACAGAATTCATATAAACAACGTTAAGAAATTGTTCGAGACCGATTTATGAACACGATAGTGTCATAAAACTATATATATTAGCTGTAGTCTTCCTTTATAATTATTTTTTTGTCATTAGTTAATTAGTCGTGTAATCACTATAATAATTATTTTTTTTTAGTAAAGACATCAAGTTTGTCGTAATGGGTTAATAAGTTTTTATGAAATAATAAGATAAGAAAGTTTTTTTTTTATATAAGATTATAAACTTAGGTGTTGTTATTTAATAGTTAAATAAAATAATATGATAAAAATAATAATACTAATTAATTGCTTTATTTACTTCAACACGTAATAATATTTTCAGGATAATATACGTACTAATGAGTGTATATTCGGTTCACGGCATTATTCGATATGCTGATGAAAAAATAATCACCAAATCTGGATTGTACTTCGAAAACCAAGGTCCATTGAAAATTATGACAACACAATGGAACTTAGTAGCTTTTTATGATTTAGCTGATTCTCAAAAGAAAACAGAAACCTTCAATGAATACATTCATGCGACAGATAAAATATGTACACGTATAAAAGAACTTAATATTACCTTAACAAATTGTGACTCGATTAGTGAACTAATTAAATTATTAAAACAAGAGGGGGAAACAAAAAGAGATATAATATTTGAATCAATAGGTCATTCACGAGTAAAGAGGGGTTTTCCACTCAGAACGATTACAAAAGTAGCTCAAACCTTATTTGGCCTATGTGATTATTATTGCGTTCTCAAATCTAATAATAATATTAAAACATTAACTGATACAAACACTACTGAATTAAATGTTTTGGAAAAACAGCTTAGAATTATTAAACTGGAAAATAAGAAAAACAAAGAGATTATAAATAAGCTTATTGTTGCCACTAAAGAGTTAGAAACTATGACGATCGAATCTAACATAAAAATATACTTAACAAGTCATTTTATTCAAGCAAACGTTATGATTGAATTATACTTAGCCGAGACCAATATGTTATTTGACGTCATACAGACAGCTAGGCTAGGCTTAATATATCCCAGTTTACTAACACCTAAAGCATTTTTGAAACAACTATTAGATATAAAGATCGGGTTACCGAGTGGTACTGATTTGCCAATTGATTTAAATGAAAATAATGTACAGGAAATAATGCCACTCTCAGATATAACAATATTTTATTCAAATGACAAAATTGTATTTAATTTACGTGTACCTTTAGGGCTAGGGGTACAATAATAGTTTAAGCTCGAGCTCATTTGAACTCAATTTGAAGACTGAGCACTAGCTCTGCAGTCATGATTCACGGGTACAATTCACAATCGTAGCGAGTTCAGCTGAACTCAAGGTTTATACTTTTATAGATAATTCTAGATGATTATCTATTGATATTGATATCTTATTGTGATAACACTCTATGATAAATGATAATTGTTAGATAACTGATAGTAATTACTAATTAGTAGCTGGCAGCTGCTGTCAATGCTGTCATGCTGACTATCGCAGACCGCAGTATCGCATGGAAAATTGGGAAATATCATTTTAATTGTTTTATAACAGTTTTATTTATTATTTCTTCATCAATATTTTATGTGTGTGTGTGAAATAATTGAATTCATTAGATGCTTCTCTACATAATTCACTGCATAATTTTCTACCGTCACTTATCAGCTCTATTTGATTAATTCAATAGAATTTATTTTAAGGTGCTCATAACATGGATTTTTCTGAAGATAGTTCTAGTAGTTCAGATGACGAAGATTTATTTGATTTGGCGTTAATCATTGCATTCCCACGACGTGCAAAAAATATTAGACCTCGCACAAATCATTTTGAGAAATGGCTAGATCAAGAATTTATCGATCGATTTCGTTTATCAAAAGCTACTACACTCTTTGTTTTGGACTTAATTAAAGATCAAATTTCTCATCGAACCACTAGGTAAATCTAGTTTTTGTATATGCTTATTGAGTTACTTTTATCGAAATTTATGACCGGTAAATTATTATGTGTAGCACAAACTAAAAATTGTGAAAAATATTAATGTTGCTGTAGGTTTTATATTATTTTCAATGCTTGTTTTGACAAATTGACAAATTTCTCGTTCATAGGAGTTGACTAACTTACATATTTCAGTAATTGTTTACCTTTTATCTTTATTTACATTTTAAATTTGATGAAATAAATAATTAATAATACTGAATGTTTTTCAAGTTAAATCATTAAAAATTACCTACCTGAATATAACTTAAAGAATTAAAAAATAATTTTAAATCCTGTGAATTAATTACTTATAAATTATATTAATAGCCATAGTATCTGCATAGTTATAAATGGTTCTTGAGACAAATATAATTTTGAATATTTTTATTACTATAGAAATCATGCAGTGTCCGCTGAAAATCAGTTATTAATTGCATTACGGTATTATGCAACTGGATCTTTCTTGAGAGTATCTGCGGATTTTACAGGAGTTGAGAGATCTACTTGTGGTAGAATTGTGCGGCGTGTTTCTCAAGCCCTTGCAACTTTACGTCCACATTTCATCAAATTCCCAATAACAGCAGAGGAAGTGGAAAAAGTTAGGCAAGGTTTTTATCAAATTGCAAAATTTCCAAGGTGTATAGGTGCTATTGACTGTACCCATATCAAAATTCGTTCACCCGGGGGAAACAATGCAGAGTTATATCGAAATCGTAAACAATTCTTTTCTATTAATGTTCAAACTATTTGTGATTCCGATCTTCAAATCCAAAATATTGTTTGTCGTTGGCCCGGTAGTGCTCATGATGCTAATATATTCAAAAATTCTATGATTAGAAGTAAATTTGAACATGGTTTAATGGGCGATAATCTGCTTGTAGGGGATAGTGGCTACCCTCTTAAAAAATATCTCATGACTCCATTAACTAACCCTAAAACTGTTGCTGAAGAGCGTTATAACGAATCTCAAATTCGTACTCGTAATCCTATAGAGCGGTCTTACGGTGTGTGGAAAAGACGTTGATTATTACGTTGAAAATTAACGTTGATTTGGATACTGCTAAAACTGTGATAGTTGCAACTGCAGTATTGCACAACATAGCAAATACTTTACGCGATAAAACAATTGTGGTGAATCCGCAATTAGAACTAGATATAGAACTTATAAATCATGTTCCTGTGGATAGAGTAAATAATACTCCAAATACTCTTCAGCAAATTGTTCGCCGATCACTTGTTAATTATTTTGGTAATTTATAAATTGTATGTGGTTCAACTTGACATATGTTGTAATGTTATTAAACTAAAATTGGTATTTTAATTTAAAATATATTAATTTATGTAAATTGTAATCTAATAAAATGTGTATTTTTTTTTTTATAAAATGTCATTTAAAAACAAATACTTAACAATAACTAATAATATTATTAATAAATAATAAACAATATTTAACAAAATAAAAGTAACCACATGTTTTTTTTAAATTAATAAGAAGCTTTTTTTTAACATCCTTAAATAACTAAAATTGGTATTTTAATTGAAAATATATTAATTCATGTATAAATTGTAATATAATAAAATTTGTATTTTTTTTATAATGTCATTTAAAAACAAATACTTAACAATAACTAATAAATTAATAATATTATTAATAAATAATAAACAATATTTAACATAATAAAAGTAACCACATGTTTTTAAATTAATAAGAAGCTTTATTTTTAACATCCTTAAATAACTAAAATGGTATTCCTAATTCTTTTTGGAGTTTCTGTTTTTGTAACTCTAAAATATCAATTTCTAATGCATGCTTTTGGGCAGAAAAAATCAATTCCTGTTTCAGTTTTTTTTCTTTAAGTTCGTAAAGTATTTTTTCACCATTTGATTTAACATTTTGTAGCGCCACAGATTCTTCAGCCACATTTAACTTATTATTTATCCATTTATCAATGTTATCTTGTAAATGTTTCCGTTTTCTAGTGAATGGTGATTCTGTTTCTAGATACATAATTATGTAATATAAAAAATAAGTTATTTAATGAATTACTTTGTATTGGTATAATTGAAAACGGTTTGTATACAAACCTTGTGTATTGGAAATATTTCCATTTACTTGTCTCAAACATTCTGTTGTTGGTTGTCTAAGACTTTCAGCACTCATATTTTTCCATTTTGTTTGAATATCTGAAATAGTTTATAAATGGTTAAATATAAAACCACAATAAAATATTTATTATTCAATCTAACTAACAATGTAAGAGAAAAATATAATAAAAATAATACATATTATAATATAAATTACATGAAAATTAGAGACTAGATAGATCTAAAAGTTCTATATATATTTAGCTTATGCATTTTTTTAGATTTGTAAATCTTATACTTAGAAATTGATGAATTGTTAATAAACTCTTATTAATAAAAATATGATCAATACAAGTTTTTGAATGATTAGTTACTCCTGTGAAATTGTTAATGCAATGTAAAAATCCATTTCTTGTTATAATATTTAAATAATCATTGCTAATATTAGAGTTTCTTATTACATTAATATTTATGTCTCCACTAATAATACTTAAAAAGCGTTTATTGATTTGCTATAAAAAAATGTATAAACCTTTTAAGAAATAATTCCAAGTTTTCATTTGGTTAGGTTTGGACTGTTTGGAGCATCAAGTATCAACACTACTAATATTTATTTAAAAGATAGACAATGTATTATTATGTAAAATGATGTTATTTATAGAATCTACATAACTAGATTTAACATTATTTCAATAGAATAAATTGATGAATTAAATTTAAAATTGAAATAATAGAAAATGTTTGGGAATATAATTTGATTATGCATTTACTTGTTTTTAATAGTTGTCCATTTAATTACTTAATAAAATAATTAAATTGCATAGTTATAATTTTTAATGTAGGTGTTAAATGTCTCTGAGTACTATCTTATAGTCTTATACCCCCTGCCACCTAATCTTAGCTCGTCAATTTATCAACGACCCAAAATGTAGACACTATTAACAATGTATTCATTTTTAAACAATTTTTAATCTTGTTCTTATTTTTTTATTTTGTTTCTTACCTGATGCATTTGGTTTTGCAACATTCAATGACTTATCCATTTCTGGTTTTCGAATTTCTTTTACTAGTGGAGTCAACAGGCTACTTGATGGTCTTTCATTATACCTTAATGATTCCAACATACCAGTAGTATCAGTGTTTAGAATATGATAAATTTCAAAATATAAAATAATAATGAATTTCATTCTTAAATATCGTTTTATAACTAATAGTAGTGGTATATTTTCAGTTGAATTTAAGAAATTGATTTGATTAATTAAATTACAATTTTCAAGTTACCTATACCATCAATAGTGTAATCATCTGTTTCAAAAATTACTTCAGTACACAAATCTTCTGTAATTCAAATAATATATTAGATCATTGAATTCTTTGTTATTACTTATTAGTTATTACCGTTAAAAGCAAGTAAGTTATTATTATAAATATATAAATTTAACAGTAATGCGAATACATTACCATTGTCACAATCAAATTAAAATTTTGATCCAGATACACGTTCTTCTCCTATAATTTCAATCACTCTTTTTTCCTCATCATTGTATTTTATTGAAGGTGCAGGACCTCCACCAGTGGTAATAATCTTATGTTTTTCCTCAGCTGCCTTTTCCTTTGCCCTTTTCTTCACGTTTTCCCATTTCTTCCTAAGAACTTGGGCAGAACGATATTCTCCATTATTTGAAGCATTGAACTCCTGCTCAATCTTCTCCCAAGTTTTCAGTTTCATTCTATGAAATTCAATATATATATATTTTTGTATCATTGTAGATGAGTACTATATAATAATTAGGGCTGGGATTTATATGTAATAAAAAACCAAAAATATGTACATATACAAATCCCAGTCCTAATAATAATATAAGTTTATTTAGTTTATTATTAAAATAGAACTCACCCATTTGTATTCACATCTGATTTTTTGCATTCAAGTACATTTTTATTTTTATCAACATAATGTAATAACCATTCTTTTTCATTTTGGGTGAAATTTGGGGCTCTTTTAGCCATTTTCTCATAAACATTAAAGAAAGAAGGTACAAAAAATAGAGACGGTACGCATATTAACATACTGTACACGATCGTTGTTCTCTGATTGACCGATTCAAATTTGCCGCGGTTTTATTCTATGGCACCCAAAAGAAAACCGCGGCAAATTTGAATCGGCCAATCAGAGAACAACGGTCGTGTAGTAATGTTAATATGTTATCTTAAATCGTGCTTCCACTCGACTTAACTGATCCTGAGCCACCGTAACCTGCCGCTCACATTGAGCCAATCTTAAACTACAGTTCAATTTTGAACCACCTTTGTACCACTTCAATTTTACGCTGAACCGAGTTCAACTGTGAACTAAAGCTTAAACTATTATTGTACCCCTAGCCCTTAGTGTATCAACATGAACTTACACTTTTTCAGCTTATACCGATACCGATTTGTACGGATAATAAATGTTTATATGTAAAACCTAGTCATAAGTATTTAGCTATAAGTAGGTCAAAAGAATTGTATTCTACTTATGACGAAATTGATCAATCATTATTTAAACATGTTAGTGATTTCCTACTATGTCCTGAAGTTTATCCTTTACATCCAAGAAGTGTACGCCCCATATGCGAGGTACTACTACTACAAGATCCAAAAGAAGTTCCAGATAGTTGTGAGATCATGCATGTTCAACTACACACGAACTGATCACCCAGAGCTCCAGAGACTGTACACTGTACAGCCGTCGAGCTATAGTCATTCCTAGTTTTATGTACTTGTATGAGTCGCGGACTTTATAACAGCCGCATCGCCGCTTATACGAGTACTTCCCAGTTATAGACTATTTAAAATACTTTCTCTCCGGTAGATTTACATACAGTAGATTTGTCGAAAAACCTTTATACTAATTATAAGTTAACTTTCAATAAACAGTTATTATTTTACAAAGTGTTAACTTTATTTATACTTAATATAATCACCTCCACCTTCTACGTTGAAGCAGAACGACACGTGCCACCGTCGTAAAAGAAGTATTTGCAGTAACCGAGTGGTGACAGAACGAGTACGAGGTTACTACAATAGCCACGGCGTGTTTAGAAAAATTAGCCGATACCGGAAATGATTACCTACGTGCACGTGAGTCCATAAAAAGTGATTTTTATATGGACGACTATTTAAGCGGCGCGTCAACAAAGGAAGAAACGATAACGTTAAAACACGAAGTCTTATCGGTGTTAGAAAAAGCTGGTTTCGAACTACGCAAATGGACGTCCAATGACCCCAGTATTATAAATAGTAATATATCGGTCGGTGACAAAAATACATGTAGTGTGCGCGTGTTCGATTGTGCAATAACGAAAATACTAGGCCTATTCTGGGAACCAAACGTGGATGTATTACGTTATAAAGTAAACAAATATGCCGAAGAAACGGAAATTATTAATAAACGAAAAGTATTGTCGGATATCGCTACAATTTTCGATACTCTCGGGTTAATCGGGCCAGTGGTAGTAATAGCCAAATTATTTATGCAAAATTTATGGCAGTTACGTGTAAACTGGGACGAACCGTTACCAAAAAACGTATCAGATGAATGGTTAAAATATAGAAAATGTTTACCGCAATTAAATAATCTAATAATTCCGCGTATTATTATAAGTAAACGCAAGGTTATAAATATCCAAATTCACGGATTTGCCGATGCTTCGACAAAGGCTTATGGTGCAAGTTTATATTTACGTAGTACGGACGAATCGGGCACACACACCGTGCGACTTATATGTGCCAAATCCAAGGTCGCGCCGTTAAAAACAATATCGTTACCGAGATTAGAATTATGTGCCGCGGTACTATTGGCGTGTCTGCAACATCGCGTAGTTCCAAAGTTACGACTAGAAATAGAAAGGAAATATTTTTGGTCGGATTCTACCATTACCCTCGCCTGGATTGCGTCATCTTCCGCAAAATGGAAAACATTTGTTGCCCACAGAGTTGGAGATATTCAAGATTTATCATGCTCTAGTGAGTGGTCACATATTAGTACATACGATAACCCGGCGGACATAATATCTCGTGGTTGTGATGCTTCACAAATTGCGACCACGGAATTATGGTGGTGTGGGCCTAAGTGATTATGTCTGAACCAAGAAGAATGGCCGTCAAAAAATAAAATTGTAGGCAATCAAATAAAATATGAAATTCCGGAAAAAAAGAGCGTCATACAATTTTCCGGGGTTACGATTTGCACATTTTCTATATTTAATAAATATTCGTCGTTAAATAAAATAATACGAATTACCGCGTATTGTTTGCGTTATTATAATAAAATAAAAAAAACAAAAATATCAAGATGCGTTGTCTTAACAGCAACTGAGCTATATAGTGCAAATTTACGACTTATAATGATAGTACAAAGAGACCATTTTGGAAAAGAATTACATGAATTAAGTACTACTAATGGTCAAGTATCGTCGAAAAGTAAGTTATTTCGATTGACACCGTTTATCAACGAAAATGGATTATTACGCGTGGGTGGTCGACTAAAAAATGCAGAATCGTTAGATATCTTTCAAAGACACCCAATAGTATTACCAAAAGACTCCGCGTATACTAATCTGTTATTTCAACGTGAACATGAACAGCTATTGCATGGTGGCCCACAAGCAATTTTGTCCGGTTGCAATATTGGCCGCTGAATGCCCGAAACACTGCTAGGAAGATTGTGCATCACTGTGTGAAATGTTTTCGGATGAAACCTACCGTGGTACAACAAATAATGGGGAATCTACCTAGAGAACGCGTGGAAGCCCAATCCCGTGCATTCAAAATGTATGGCGTCGAATTTGCAGGACCTATAATGGTAAGACGAAATTCGCCAGCTACAAAGGGCTATGCGTGTATATTTGTATGTTTTGCCACAAAAGCTGTGCATATATAGGTAGTTATAGATTTGAGCACTAAATCATTTTTAAATGCTTTAAATCGATTTTTTGACCGCAGAGGTAAAAGTACCACCATTTATTCTGACAACGCTACCAATTTTGTCGGAGCAAATAGGTACCTAAAAGAGGTGTATCAACTTTTTCAAGCTAAAGAACATCAAGAAATCGTTCACTCTGGCCTGGCTGCAATAGGGATGCAGTGGAAATTTATTCTCCCCAGATCCCCCCATTTTGGCGGGTTATGGGAGGCCGCAGTTAAATCTATGAAATCCTTATTACGAAGCGTCTTATGCGAATCTTATTTAACGTACGAAGAATTGTGTACTATACTTACTAGGGTAGAAGCGTGTTTAAATTCTAGACCTTTAACCGCCATGTCCTCTAATCCCTCTGATTTATTATACATCACTCCCGCTCATTTCCTTATCGGAGACTCCCTAATCTCGATACCAGAATGTGACGAAACAAATATGCCGGTAAACCGTTTAGATCATTGGCGCCGCGTCAGACAATTTTCACAGATTTTGTGGAGATGTTGGAGTCGTGAGTATTTGCACCAATTACAAGAAAGGTCGAAATGGGAAAGCGAAAAGGGGCCTAAAAAAGATGTCGATAGTGTCATTCTTATCCGTGAAGAAAATCTACCACCATTGCAATGGCAAATTGGACGAGTGAGGGAAGTAACACGAGGAAACGACGGAGTCATACGTACGGCTGTAGTCAAAACAGTGAACGGGGAGTTGACTCGGGCAGTACGTAAGCTGTGTCCGCTACCATTTGAAGGAAATAACATCTAAGTCAAATGCCGTAATTTATTTTTCTGTTTTTGTAATTTTTTTCTTATATGAATTCTAATACGTGTTTATTTATATTTTTTATAGCTATTACTGTTGTTATTATTATCATACGGATATAGTTTGTTATGTTATTATTTATTATCTTAGGATAACCCGTAGTGGTTGAAAAAAAAAATATTTCAAGGTGGGCGGCATGTTTCGTGTCAATTATATAATATAATAAGACCCCACTGATAAAGCGTAATTATTGTTATCGGTCGGCGAGACCGACGGGCGACGGTCTTTATCTCATATGTACCCAGGGCAGTCCAGTCGTCGTCGAAATTGTTAACGAGTGCGTCATGTCGGCTCCGCTAATATTTAAATTATATATTTGTTATTTGTGTGAAACTCAAAATAAAAACTAATACACAGGAAAACGTAAAATATTTTTAAGAACACAAGTCCTTTACAGTCCACTAATTCAACATACATAAAATAATCATCTGTAATTTAGGGTAAGTAATATGAAATGGGGTGTTCTGAACCTCCTCCCCCTTAAATTTTACATGTAAAAGCATAGGCTCCTCTGTATAGGCAATTCGTAGTACAAGTTCCTCCGAAACTGACAATATTTAAACAGTATAGGCAATCTGTAACACATATTATCTCGTCAAATGACCCGCCGCCGTCAAAAAACCCAGCATTATCGCATATGTTATCACAAATTGTTATCAAATAAATATTAATCAATTTTTTTTCGTTGTGAAATATCCTAGTGACAACAATCACATACGACTATAATATAATATATTCTGACCTACATCCTCATCTCCCCGCCTCTACACCGTAGTCCTCAGCCGACACCGATTCGCCGTCGCCGGACTCACCACCAGTCCCTTCATCGACTAAACAAAAGAACAGTTCAAAAAATAACCAGTAGTATATATTTGTATGTTCTGAGCACTTTTGAGCAGGGAGATTTAAAAAGTTTAAGGCGGACTTTCCCGCTCAAGCCATTTTTTTTCCCTGTAACACGAAAAAACACTGTTTTTCAAAAACCATAATGTATGTTCTGAGCACTTTTGAGCAGGGAGATTTAAAAAGTTTAAGGCGGACTTTCCCCCTCAAGCCATTTTTTTTTCCCTGTAACACGAAAAAACACTGTTTTTCAAAAACCATAATGTATGTTCTGAGCACTTTTGAGCAGGGAGATTTAAAAAGTTTAAGGGAGACTTTCCCACTCAAGCCATTAATTTCCATCCTTGTATATTATACATGTTGGTTACACTGTATTTTTTAAAAGTTATAAATTGTTTATTTAATACACTTTAGTTCAGTTAGTAATAATCCTTCGTATGATCAAGTTCTGTTTTTTTTGTTTCAAATTTTTTCTTAGTAAGTGAATATTTTCAGTTTAAAAAATGAATTTTCAAAAATTTAGCAACAATTTTTGTTCACTTGTTACTTTAGTACGAAACAATGTATATCCTGCACATCCACAATATACTACATTTTCATCAAGATTGAAAACATTCAACTTATTTCCACTAACTTCATCTCAAGATAAATATTCATTAGCTGAATGCGGTTTTATATATTCAGGAAAAAAAGATATCGTTGAATGTTTTTGCTGTGGACTTATCTTACATAATTGGGAAAAAGATGATAATCCATGGATCGAACATTCAAGATGGAATCCGAAATGTATATATGTACTATTATCAAAAGGAAATCAGATTATTGAAAATGTGATAAAAAAATACGGTAATATTAACAACATTTGTGAATGTAATTGTGAATCTAGGTCATATGATACTGTTTGCTAACAAATTGTATGATTAATTCTAACTTTTTTTATGTTATGATAAATAAATATTTTATTATTATAATAAATAATTTAAATGTGTTAATACATGATTTAATACCTCGTGAACATGTGGCCTAGTGGGATAACGCGTCTAATTTAAATTAAATATGTTAATGTTTCTAAAATTTCAGGTTCTATGGTTAGGTAAGTAGGTAAATATAATAACCCTTTACTCGCTATCTGACTGGGTCATATGTTCACATTTTTTTTTTTTAATGTCTATCCCCCCCCACAGGGTTAGTATATAATATGTAGAAGTATATAAAAATTACTAGTTTAAGCTAAGCTCCCTACTGATCATATTCAAACTTCAAAACAATACCGGTTTACTACATTTTTTTTTTTTTTTTTTTTTTTTTTTTTTTTTAATATTTTAGAAAATTATTGTTGTTCAAAAAGTGTTCACCATTGGTAGAACTCATCGTCATATAATATGAATCCATCACTCGTTGTATCAAAATCAGTGTTCGATATCCGTCCTTTTAGCAAGAAAAGTGTGACGGTTGGACTTTTAGTTAATAAACAAATTTCAATTATTATATTATTAGAATGTAAATTAACTAAAAAAGTTGTAACGCTTGATCTAGAACAGTGGTGTACATTAATGTGTGAAAACAATTTTAATACAATTATTAATAATTTACATACTCGATGTAAACGTGTTAGAATTTCAGACAACTTTTTCTACTCTGTTAACGTAAACCAATCAACTATTGTTTTATATTCTAATGATAACTACATAACATTATCTCATGTTGATCTTCATCGTTTAAAACAATTACAACATTGTATAGACTTGTATATAGTTGAAAAACAGAAAAAATTGGAATCATACCAAAAAACATTCGATACAGCTTACGCGTTAATCAAGGCTGACGTAAACGGGTTACCATTGTCTTGCCAACGAAACGAATTTACAAATCAATATATTCAAAATTATGATTTCAGCTATAGTAATATACAAAGTGATGATATTTCATTCATGTACGAGCTATTACAATTTCATTTTAATTCTTTATCAAACATGATTTTGCAGGATTTAATAATATTGTAAAATATATATATATATATATATATTACCTAACTGTTAGTAATAATTTTTATATTATTTTTTTTATTTTAACCTATAAATGTATTATTTGATTTCTATTTAAATAAAAAAACAAGACATATAATATTGTAATCAAAGTTTTATTATTTATTTAAATGATTTCCAGCCACCACTATTATAAACATAGTTTATTTATAATACATATCAAATTCGTGTAATTTTTTTCTTCGAATCTTTCATGAAGCGGTCGAAAAGTATTTGAACCAATTCGTTCAGCTCACTCGATATTGTTTGATCCTTTACCTGATCGGTTATTGCAAGCTTCATTGAACATTCAGCATGTTTCCATCTGTAAAAATTATTTTTATAATAATATCTTACTTAAAAAATAAATAACTATAGTATTATTATTGTATATTATATATTATTGTATACTATAGTTATTTAGTTATATTTGAAGCGCGATAATAAAGTAATATAATATATTTTACCTGTCCTTGGAATCAACATGCTCAATGTTTTTCGTTTTATAATGTGACAACGTCCAATAGTCAGTAGATTTTTCGTCAGCAGGTGCCTTTATAATCAAAATCCCGTCGTCTTGTCGAATGCTCATTGAATTTGTAATTTCCAATCCAATTTTCTGATCTTTCATCAATTTTCCAATTTTTTCTCGATAAGAAATATTCTTTAAAAAAATAATTTAATTATAATTTTGTTCACTTGATCGGTTATGTAAAATCACTCACTTTTTTTGATTTTTTTACATTGTTTTTCTTCTCGTAGACCCTCTTTTGACTACCCGGTTTTATTCCTGTTTTTCTGTCTTGCGTTTCTATCATATCCACCTATAACCATAATAAGCGATTAGTTAATGTTTTTTTAGTTTATAAACAGTTTTAATTAAATGTTTAATAATTTTAACATTTAAAAAAGTTATAGTAACGTTATATTTATCTTTACCATCTATGACTTAATATTTTTTTATTTATACTTACATCGCTTACAGCAACAGATTCTTCATCATCACTCCTAAATGAATTGACTGACATTATTTTATTTTTTTGAAAAGTATTTCAATTTATTAAAAAATAGAAAACTATTTGTATAAAAACACGGACTCGCTGTAGACTCGTTGAAGTAGACTGAAAATATTATATCAAAAGGCTTACTTATATACGTGTTCTCTCCTGGTCTCAAGTAGTCTGAAGTTCATTATACGAACACACCCTTGTTATTACATTCTTCAAAAAAAAACAGGTTTCTAATTTTTTACCTATTTAATACATTAAGCAATAATAACCTTTTCTTATTTATAGATAAGCAGATCTCATACTTTAGTACATAATATGCAAATAACTCAAATTAATAATAGTTCTGAGAATTGACAGTATTTTCAAAACATGTTTGTCAATGTTTTTATTTTAAGTTCATTGTACGACCACGATCTCGTCACTATATATTCTTTAAACCTAGGGTTTTTATACCTATTTAATATATTTGGCAATAATAACCAGTTTTTTTTATAAAATTCATTAAACGACCTCGACATCGTTACTATAATCTTCAAACCCAGGATGTTTTTATCTATTTAATATACTTTGACATTTAGCAATAATAACAGGTTCTTATTTACAGAAATGCGGATTTCATAGTTTAGTATATAATATGTAAATAACTTAAATTAATAATAGTTCTGAGAATTGACAGTATTTTCGAAACGTGTTTGACAATGTTTTTATTTTAAGTACATTGTACAACCACGATCTCGTTACTATATATTCTTTAAACCCAGGGTTTTTATACCTATTTAATATATTTGGCAATAATAACCGTTTTTTTTTTTATAAAATTCATTAAACGACCTCGACATCGTTACTATAATTTTCAAACCCAAGATGTTTTTATCTATTTAATATACTTTAACATTTAGCAATAATAACAGGTTTTTATTTACAGTAATGCGGATTTCATACTTTCGTATATAATATGCAAATAACTCAAATTAATAATAGTTATGAGAATTGACAGTATTTTTGAAACGTGTTTGACAAGGTTTTTATTTTTAAGTACATTGTACAACCAAAATCTCGTAGCTATATAATCTTTAAATCTAGGGTTTTTTTTTTTACCTTTTTAATATATTTGGCAATAATAACAGGTTCTTATTTGTAGAAATGCGGATATCGTATTAATTATAACCTCCGACTCTGTGAATATAATACGAATATCATAAAAAAATAGTATACTTTCTATTAACTCAATTGATTATAAGATTTTAAAGAGATGGAAAATTGGATACTATTTAATAAGGAATCCATTTTTTAAAAACCCTCAGTTTTATTGTGAACACAAGTGTACGCAGAACACCAACATTTTTTTTCAAACATATCTACAGAAACCAAAATGTAAGTACTTTTTGTTATTATTTCAATTTTTTATTCTATTATATAAAATTATTTATAATGAATCTAAAATGTATCTAAAAAAATAAATAAATAGTTAGATATAATATCAACTTTTATCATAATAACGCTACAGTAATGTACCTATTTTGCCTATATTATACGCCAGGTAACATTTTATTTAAAAACAAAGTAAACGATAGTAATATAATGAAATTTGATATTTTCGTTCTTAATCAGTGATATGAACTTGGTTTTATTATTATTATTAAGGATAAAAGAAATATCGATAATATTATAACCATTTAAAAAATATTAAAATGATCTAATACAAGTTTTTTTATTTTTTTAAATTTTTTTTTATCGGTCTATTTTAGTTAAATATTGTCTATTAATAAAATAAATTAAAATTTTTTTAAACCATTTATATTACTCATAATAGTCCCAATCTATATGTAACAATAAAAAAATATAATATAAATACTTATAAATTATAGAATAATACAATGGATTCTCAAATTGAATATGTCAACACACTAATCGAGGAAATATTAAATCAAAGACAGCAAAATGACGAATTTTCAGATAGGGAAGAAGAAACTAAAAAGGAAAACATTAAAATAATTAATAAAAAGATTCGTCAGGCATATAAACGAAAAGTACTGAACCCAGTAGAAATAATAAATTTAAGAGATGAAAAAAATAGTTATGGCGGGTTATGGCATATCCATTTGCGTATAGCGAAAGAGATCTGTTAGATTTGTTTAATAATTCGAATTATATACTAAAAGAAGTATATGTTGAAATTATAATAAATCATAGATCTAAAAAATCATATTGTTCTATGTTTTGTGTACTCAATGATAACAATTATGGCAATATAAATAACATTTGTCTCGTTGGTTATCAATTTATCATAGACAGTTTCTAACAATTATGGGATTACAAACATATTGTCAATTCCATAGGTGTATGAAATGTTCAAAATATTTAACAATAGTTGACTTATATACACAATTTCCATTAGCAACCAATCCATTTACGACATATACATTTATACCGACACATGGAGATTTGATTAATACCGTTCATTCATAATATATAACATGTAATACATTAATTTTTAATCATAACTCGTCAACTATTGATATGAATAAGACAAGTATTGTTTTTGTAAATAGTTCATATATTCGTAAAATTTTCATAGAAAATGACCTTCTGTAGATGTGGTCGGTTGTATGAATCAATGAATCTAGCGTACAGATGGCAAAGCTCCAGTGACTTTTATAGTTCCACAATACACTCGTTTTGTGTGTCGCATAGATGATTCGTTAACATTTATAACCGACCCGAATCGGATAATTCGGTGGCTACAACGGTGTGGAATAACATATGAAACTATTTAAAAACTAAGTTTTATTCAAATCAATAACTGATTTGTAAAATATATTTTTTTTTTTTTTAAAGTTTTCATATTTTTTTTTCGGATAAAATATATAATAATATAAAAAAATAATTTTTATAGAAAAAATGGATTTAGAAATGGATTATTCACAGAATTTATTCAATCACATCAAAAATGAAATTAAAAGACTAAAACAGCAAATGGTTGAAAACGAAGAACGAGAAGTACAAGACCAAAGAGAAAAAAGAAATTCGCTAAGTTTAATTAAAAGCGATTTAAAAATGTTAAAATATGAAAAATATTTAGCAAAAACAATTTCATTTGATCCGGAAAAAATAAAAAATATAAAAGAAAGAATAAAAAAATTAAAGGAAACACAACAGCTTGTAAAAAATTATTATGCCTTTTATTCTCAAACAAGTTTTGAAAGAGATCAATCCACTTATAACCTACACAACAAATTTACTGTATTGTTACGCGACTTAAAATTATTAACAGAACCGTATGAAAGTATATATTAAGTATATAAGTATATAAGTATTAAATTTATATTACTTGAAATATTAGATATTATTTATTTTACCTAATGATTTTTTTTATTTAATAAAAATAAAAATATACATATATATTTAAAGAAAAAAAAATATATGTTTTTTTATTATAGCCTCATTATGAAAAGAAAAGTAATAACGAAATATCAGCGTATGAATACGTCGGGAACTGGACTGATTGAAATCGAGAGATTTAAAAAATGTGCAAAAACTTACATCATCAAGAACTATAAGAAATATACAGATTATAAATCATTTTTTAGTTATATTTCAAATAAGCTAATTTGTAAGTTGAAACAATCATGTCTAAATACATCCATAAAATTTAATATACATGTTGACGCTGTTTACGAACGTCCAGTAACCCATGATATTCAGGATATGGCTTTTAAAACTTCAAACATTTTAGCATGTAGTTCATCTGATTTTACTATTTTATTGAACAGAATGTTTAATAAAATATTAACTGAGGAATCAGAATTTATTGCAAAAGGTTCAGGTTGGTCACTTGTATCAATAGATGGGTTACAATTAAGAATTAATTTAGTAAACCCTTTGAAAGGAAGTTCATATCTTGATTTACCTATATTTATAAAAAAAAAAAAAGCCATAATAAATGTTAGAAATAAAGATGTATATTGTTTTAAATATTCTATACTTAGCAAATATGATCAACGTTCGAATAAATCACGATTTAACCAAACGTATTTCAATATTCTAGAAAAAAAAAGTGGATTAAATTTTAAATGTATTGATTTTCCGACACCAATAAAACAAATAAAAAAATTTGAACGTCTAAACAATGTTTCAGTTAATGTTTATAGTTTAAATAATAAAAGTAATATTTTTCCTTTATGTATAAGTAAAATAGAAAGAAAAAATCATTTTGATCTATTTTTATATAATAACGATAAAACATCGCATTATTGTTATATTAAAGATTTTTCAAGATTTATTAGAAGTCAGAAAACTAAAAATTGTTCTAAGTTAATTATTTGTAAGAGATGTTTTACAACTTTTGGGAATAAACCGTGTAAAAGTAAACTTTGGGGTGAAGAAGGATTGATTAAACATAAGCAAATGTGTGATAAGAATGAATTAGGAAGACCAATAATGTTTGAAGAAGGAAAAGATGATGAATTCATATATTTTAAAAGTTATAAAAAAACCAATAGAATACCGTTTGTTATTTATGCTGACTTTGAATGTATTTTGAACCCTAAACAGACTATAGAGTTGAATAAAAGTAGTAAAAAATCTAAGGTTTCTAAAACCTATATTACTCATTTACATGAAATTATGAGTTATGCGTTTTATGTAAAAGTTGATTATAACAGTATAACAAAAAAGCTATTGCATCAATTTAAAATTCCAACAAAGATAATAATGTATAGAGGTAAAGATGCAGCAAAAAAGTTTATGGAAAATATGATCGATATTGGAAAAAAGATAAATGATGTATATGAAACTAATATACCAATGGCTACATTGACTGAAAAGGAAGAAAAACAATTTCAGAGAGCGGAGGTTTGTGAAAAATGTTTATTATCTTTTAAAAAAAATAATTTATTAAAGGTTAGAGATCATTGTCATTTTACTGGTAAATATAGACAATGCCTTTGTTTAAAATGTAATTTTGTAATAACTAATCCATCATTTGTTCCAATTTTTTTTCATAACTTATCATATGATAGTCACTTTATAATTCGAGGACTTGGTTGTGATGATAATGATATTCACGTTATTCCGAATTCATCGGAAAAATATGTATCCTTTAGCAAAGAAATTGTTCCCAGATTTAGTATAAAGTTTGTTGACACATTCCGTTTTATGGCCTCCTCATTAAGCGAACTTGCACAAAATTTGTCTGAAGATAAATCAAGATTTAGAGAGACTCTAAAAATATTTTCTTATAAAAAATTAGATTTAGTCACACGAAAAGGGGTTTTCCCTTATGAATATATCGATAGTTGGAGTAAATTAAATGAAACTCGTTTGCCTCCAAAATCTGTATTTTATAACTCTTTAAAAGATGAAGAAATTAATGATGATGATTATTCTCATGCTGAAAAAATATGGAAAGTATTTGATTTAAAAACTTTGGGTGAATATAGCGACCTTTACTTGAAAACTGATGTAAGTATATTAACGGATGTATTTGAAAATTTTAGAGATTTATGTTTATCTACTCTTAAACTAGATCCTGCTCATTATATGACTGCTCCAGGATTTGCTTTTGATTGTATGCTTAAATATACTAAGGTTAAATTAGAAAGATTAAAAGACTTTAACATGCTTTTGTATTTCGAAAATTCAATCCGAGGTGGAATAACTCAATCAACTAAAAGATATGCTAAAGCAAACATACCAAACATTAGAGGTTTGAACTATAATCCGAATAAACCAATTACATGGATAACGTATCTCGATTGTGTAAATTTATATGGAAAGTCGATGTTAACTGAACTACCTTTCAAAGATTTTGAATGGGTTGATGACTTAGACATAGATGTTACAAAAATTCCAAACGATTCAAAAGTTGGTTATATATTAGAAGTCGATATTGATTACCCTAAATATTTACATAAAAAACATAACGATTTTCCATTTTTACCTTTAAACGAATGTCCCCCAAATTCAAAAGTTAAAAAATTAATTACTACGTTATCACCGAAAAAAAATTATATTATACACTATAAAAATTTAAAACAAGCAATTGCTAATGGACTTAAATTTAAAAAAATTCATAGAGCTATCCGATTTTCTCAGAGTAAATGGATGGCTTCATATATTGAACTCTGTACATATATGAGAGTAAAAGCTAAAAACAACTTTGAAAAAGATTTTTGGAAGTTATTAATTAATAGTGTTTTTGGTAAATGTATGGAAAATGTGCGTGCTAGAATTTCTTTAAAATTGGTTTCGTCAGCTAGAAAAGCAAGTAAATTAATGATGAAAACCAACTTTAAAGATAGAACTATATACTCTGAAAATCTTATGGCTATTCATCAACATAAGGAAACTATTAAATTCGATAAAGCAATTTATGTAGGATTTGCAATTTTGGATGTTTCAAAAACATTTATGTACGATTTTCATTATAATGTAATGAAAAATAAATATGGTAACAAAATATGTTCTTTATACTCGGATACAGATTCTATGGTATATGCTATTCGAACACACAATTTTTTTAATGATATAAAATACGATTTATCATCGTTTTTTGATACATCGAATTATCCTATCAATCATTATTGTTTTAGCGAAATTTATAAAAATCAGCCCGGTTATTTCAAAGATGAAATGGGAGGAAAAATTTTAAAAGAATTTGTTTCATTAAGACCAAAATAATACGCTTACAGAACTGTGGACGATGTTGAGGTAAAAAAAGCTAAAGGTGTGAAAAAATATGTAATTAAAAAACACATGCAATTTAGACATTATATAGAAATATTAAATGCATACATAAACCATAAAAATGTTGATGATAAACAAACACGTAGAAACATGAATTTTATTCAATCGAATAAACATATTGTTCATTCTCAAACAATGAATAAACTTGTACTAAGTGCTAACGATGATAAACGTTATATAATCCACGAATTATGACTTGAATCGAAACCCATCCATTTAACAAGCATTTTATCTTTAACTTTTTTTATAATACGCTCAATTAAAAATGTGTTCGGGAAATCAGTTAATTTAATTTCTTGTTCATAAAAACCTCCTAGAATTATATTATCTGATTCATCCTTTAGTTGATAAGTTATCGGGTTTGTATGTAAAACTTTTGATATTGTAAAAATTTCCGTTGTCCAATTCGGTGTATATCCTTTACTAAATATATGTTTGTATTTTGATATTCTTACTTTATCATTAATTTTAAGTTTTGGTTTATGAAATATTTTATTATATATTTGTACATTTGATTTAATTTTACTTGTATTCATTCGAGCTTCATATGGTGTACACTTAATTGTTCTATGTTTTGTATGATTATAATTATTAATAATTTTTGATATTGTATTATACCAATTCCATGTACCTGTCGCAGTAAAATGTTTATATATATTATTTTTAAGTGTTCGTATAACACGTTCGCCAATTGAACATTTGATAACGCTATACGAACTGTAATGTTTAATTTTATATTTTTTCATTAAATCTTGAAATTGATTATTATAAAATTCTGTACCATTATCTGTTTGTAATAATTTTGGATTAGCTTGTTTTAATATATTAAGCATACCTTTTGTACATTCTTTTCCTGTTTTATTTTTCAATGATTCTACCCATACATATTTTGTGTATGTATCTATAACAACTAAAATGTATTTAAAACCAAGATTTTGATTTGAATGGGATTGCATGTCCATTAAATCAGCTTGCCAGAGGTCATCTTTAAATCGTGTTATTACACTACGTCTGGGAAATATTTTTCTTGCAGGTCGATGTAGCTCATTAGCTATACACTCTAATGTAGACATTATACTATTATATTCCTTTCACGTAATTCTTCTAAAATAGATATGATTTCATTATTTACACCAGTATTACCAACAATTTGAGATGATGTTATAAGATTCAATCTAGTAACTAATTCATTCGGATCATCATAGTACACTAATTGTGTTTGAGGTATTACATCTTTATATAAACCAGAACCTTTCTTAGTTGTCGGCGATAAACTAAATTTAAATAGCTGACCTGTTAGAGGTTCTGTAATTTTAGAACTATTCATAGGAGAAGAAAAATCAAATGGATCATTCCTTATGCTCGAATCATCAATAACATTTCTTCGTTTAGCGCTTGAACTAGATAAAAAGTTATCGAATTGTTTTAAATTGAATTGAGGAGGAGTTTTAATTTTTGCGTTATTAATTTTTAATAATTCCTCGTTTAATTGTTTTTCTTCAGTTTTCATTCGTTCATAAAGAGGTTTTACAACGTTCATCCATTTGAAATATCCTGAGGTTTTAGGTTTTCCATCTGCTTTTAAAAAGACTTTAGTTATTTTTAAAATATTATAATATGATTCCATATCTTCCATAGACATATTTTTTGGTACTTTTTCACATAATAAAGACCAAAGTCCTTTAGTCCAAGGATAGTAATTATCGAGCAAGTGTAATTTACCGTGTTCGAAAGTAACAGGTATATTTGATATTTTAAGTTGATTATTAACCGCATCGTAATGCATACCATAAGATTTATCATAACGTTGTAATTTAGGATTTGAAATTAAAAAATTGTCAAACGATGAATTTAGTACACTATCGCTATCTTCACCACTAGCGTACACGGTTTCTTCTTTTTTGATAGTGTCGGATAAATGTGTAGTGTTTTTTTCTGACAGTGTACTCAATGGTTCTAGTAAAGGTTTAAATGTATCACGAAAATAGTTATCAGAATCTATAATACCACGCTTCATATCCATTATTTTACGTTTGATATTTTTTTTTGATGTTATCAAATTTTCTAACAAAACTTTATCTTTATTCATTGTAAATAATAAGCTTGATATAACTGATTCACCCAACGTTAGATAATACTATGTAGATGTTAACACTGTTACAACTGTATTTATATTATTATTTTATTTTAATGAAAGAATGGAAACCACATCTATATCTACCTTCATTCATTTCACGTGTTTTGTCTATAACCATAAATCCATAATCATTATGATTCCAACACAGATGAGACATTTTTCGAAATTCAGAGAAATCCATATCTGCTGATGAATGGTCATTGAAGATATGTCGTAAATTCGTATCATCTTGTTTAAGTATTATTAAAAAGTTTGAGTTATCTCTTACTAACTGTTTTGGTATTTTAGAATATGTTTGCGCTAAATAAAATACAGAACTAGCACCTGAATGTCTACACATTGAGAAGAATTCTCTAATTACAGATTGTGGATCACAAATCACGTCATCAAAAATTATAATAGAATTTTTCTTAGTTAAGTTTGGTTTAATAACTTTATCAGCACTTGAAAAAATGAAAAAATTGGCACCTTTAATATCATCTATTATTTTTTTTAATAAAACATATTTTTCTTGATTAGAAGTTTTAGAGTATAAATAGATATTCTCAAATCTTAATCCGTTTTCATGTGTGATTAGGTTATACATTATATTTGTTTTACCTGAACCACTAGGACCAACTATAATAGCACGTATAGTATCAGGTAATAATGGTCCGTGTCTTGATGGTTTCTTTATTATTTGAGCATCTACGTTTAAAATATCTAATTTATCTTTCTGTTCAATCAAATCCATTTTCTTATAAATACTCTAGAATTTTCAAATTATAATCAGTTATATGTGATGTGTTCAACCCGTAAGTGGGAATCAGATAAGACTGGTAAAGGTTTCGTAAATTTCCTTATAAATAGTCTCCCGTTTGAAGCCCATGTTCCAAAATATCAGTATTGTGGACCTGGTACGAAATTAAAAAAGAGGTTAGATCGTGGTGATAAAGGAATAAACCCATTGGATACTGCATGTCGTGATCACGATATTGTGTATGCGACTAGTAAAAATTTAGAAGATAGACATAACGCTGATAAGGTGTTAGAACTCCGTGCTTGGGAAAGATTTAAAGCAAAAGATACACCTAGAAAAGAGAAAATTGTAGCGTACGCAGTAGCTAACACAATGAAAGCTAAAAGAAAAATAGGTATGGGTTGTAAAGGTAAACGGGGAAGTGTTAATAAAATTAAAAATGGGACACGAGCTGCGATAAAAAAAAGAAAGGTTAAGAAAAATTATAGAGGTAAAAGACTGATTTTAACACCAGGTCAGACAGGTGGTGCAATTCCCTTAATACCTATTTTCGCAGGATTATCGGCACTTGGTAGTTTAATGTCTGGAAGTGCTAGTGTGTATAATGCAATCCAAAATTCTAAAAAAAAAAAAAAGGTAACGGATTATATTTAAAAAATAAAGGATCGAAAAAAAAAACTGATGAAAACGCTACCTAACAGACCACTTACATCTAGAGATATTATAAAATATGTTACAAAGTTTAATATCAGTCATTTCCGTGGCGTCTTTTCACGAGATGACTTACCTAAAAAACCTTATCAGATTGAATGTGGTATATTAAACTTGGACGTATCTTCAGGTGATGGAAGTCATTGGGTAGCGTTTTATAAAAATAAAGATAAAGTTATATATTTTGATAGCTTCGGTGATTTACCTCCACCAATTGAATTACAAAAATATTTTAAGGGAGACAAAATTATATATAACTATACAAATTATCAAGATTATAACACATTTAATTGCGGACATTTATGTTTTGATTTTTTACAATGTATGAATCAATCACATTAAGTTTGACAAGTAATGATACTACATTATCTGCAAATTATTTTCCATCTCTAAACGTTAACGAGGACTCGGAAATAGCTTTGATATGCTTACAAACGTTTAATTCATTTCCGAACATAAATTCAACTAATAACAGATTGGAAATAGAAGTTATCGGAGATGGGGATAATCAATTTATTCGAGATGCGAAATTTAAATATGAATTTGAAGAAGGATATCATGATATTCAAGATATTAACAATAAAATTGCTAAAGAGTTATTAACCTTTAATAAACTAAACGGAACATATTTATCATTCAATATAATTATGGATCAAATAGATTTTAGATCATATATAAAATGTGATGGAATACTACATTTTGATATTTCAAACAGTATATGCTCTGTATTAGGGTTTGAAAAAAAACAATATTTTTCACGCAATGATATTCACCGATCAGAAAAAGCTGTAAATTTGAATACAATTAATTCTATAAAAGTGATGTGTAATATAGCTCAAGGATCATTCAACAATCATCTTCAAAGTCATTCGATTTATGAGTTTTTTCCGACCGGTAAAACAGGAACAAAAGTGACTCAATTACCACTAAACCTTATATATTATAAACTTAACAAAATAAATATTGATTCAATAACTATTCAATTAGTTGATCAGAACAATAAACCGATTGATAATTTCAGCGAGACATTAACAGTTGTTCTACATATTAAACGTCACGGATCTTAAAATTAAATTAAATTTAAAGGTTTTCTAGAAATAAATATGAATGAATCAATCACATTGAGTATAACTGGGAATGAAACCACATTATCTTCAAATTATTTCCCGCCTCTAAACGTGTACGAAGATTCTGAAATAGCTTTGTTATGTTTACAAACATTCAATTCGTTTCCAAACATAAATTCTTCTAATAACAAACTTGCGGTGAAAGTAATGTCTAATAATAATAATGATGAAGGTATATGTTATATTGCATTAAAAACGGGATGTTACGAAATTGCAGATATTGACCGTCAAATTAAGAAGCAAATAAATTCTTACAATGAAAAATATGGTACAACTTTAAAATTCGATATTTCAATTGACCATAATGATTTTAGATCATACATAAAATGTAATGGTATAATTATGTTTGATATGGTTAATGGAATAGCACCTATATTAGGATTTGAAAAACGAGACTATTTTCCAGAGTATGAAACTCATCGATCGGAAAAAGCTGTAAATTTAAACACAATTAATTCTATAAAAGTGATGTGTAATATAGCTCAAGGATCATTCAACAATCACCTTCAAAGTCATACGATTTACGAGTTTTTTCCGAGTGAAAAAATTGGGACAAAAGTTGTTCAATCACCGTCAAATTTAATATATTATAAATTAAATAAAATAAATATTGATTCAATAACTGTACAATTAGTTGATTAGGATTTTAATCAAATCCAAAATTTTGGTGAGACATTAACAGTCGTGTTACATATTAAACGTTACGGTTCTTAAGATGGGGTTAAAGTTCAATATAAACCCATTACTTCACATTAATCGAGCTAGTCATACGACTAAAGCGTTACCGATAACATCGACTAAAGTAAAAAAATTAACGGTGAAAAATAAAAAAATTCTAAAGGCTCTTGGTTATAAACTAAATAAAAATGCCTGAAAGTGATATTTTGGATATAAGTTCACGGTTTGAAACAGATTCTAAAATTACAAAAATTGAATATCATTCATATACACCGTATACGACTTCATTTAATAATAATGATGAAGTACGTATATCAATCCAGCAAACGGATGTTTATCCATATCTACATGATAGCTTTTTATATCTAGAGGGAAAAATAACAGAAGCTGGTAAAGTAGTACTTTCTAATAATGGTTTTTCATATCTCTTTGATCAAATACGGTTAGAAATCAATGGTATAGAAGTAGATACTACACGTGTTCTTGGTATCACTAGCTCCTTGAAAGGATACTTATCAGGTACCCCAGTTGACTATTATTGTTATGAAAATGCAGGTTGGACTTTTAAAAATGATACAAAGTCTACGAATAATGTTGGTGAATTTAGTGCATGTATTCCGTTAAAATATTGGTTAGGTTTATTTGAAGATTTTAAAAAAATATTAGTTAATTCTAGATTAGAACTAATATTAACACGAAGCAATAGTGATTTAAATGCTATAAATGTAAAAAGCGAAGGAAGTGCCACCACAGGTGCAGTCGATTTACATAAAATAGTGTGGAAGGTACCACATATTACTGTTGACGATGAAGAAAGGTTAAAATTATTTAAAATTGTAGAAAAAGAAAAAAGTTTGTTTATTCCTTTTAGATCATTTGAAACATTTGAGTACCCCGAACTGGGAACCACTACCAAAGCTGTGTGGAACTTAAAAACTGCTTCAAAATTAGAAAAACCACGATTTATTATAGTGGGTTTACAAAAAGGTCGAAAAAATCAAATAACAAAAGATTGTAGTGTATTTGATAACTGTGATCTAACAAACTTGAAAGTATTTCTCAATTCAATAGCTTATCCGTATGATAATTTAAATTTAGATTTTAATAAAAACAATTTTTCAATATTATATGATATGTATGCATCATTTCAAGAATCGTACAACGAAAAAAGTATACGCAATCCACTGTTGAGTCCTTCAACATTCCTAGAAAATGCTCCTATAATAGTTATCGATACTTCAAAACAGAATGATTCAGGTACAGCCTCATCAGTAGATGTACAATTGGAGATTGAGGCATCAAAATCACTTACAGGTGTAACTGCTTATTTTTTATTAATTCATGATCGTATTGTAGAATATGTACCTTTCACTAGGGAAGTAAGAAAACTAGTATAAATAATTTAGAATTAAGGTTACATAATATTTAATGAAACAACATATATTAATAAATGATTTTTTATTTTAATCAAACAGTGTTCTTATTCAATTATTTTTTTTTAAAAAAAGTGTGTTTTCAGATGTTTTTTTTTGTGTTACAGGGAAAAAAAAAATGGCTTGAGGGGGAAAGTCCGCCTTAAACTTTTTAAATCTCCCTGCTCAAAAGTGCTCAGAACATACATTATGGTTTTTGAAAAACAGTGTTTTTTCGTGTTACAGGGAAAAAAAAATGGCTTGAGGGGGAAAGTCCGCCTTAAACTTTTTAAATCTCCCTGCTCAAAAGTGCTCAGAACATACAAATATATACTACTATAACCGATTATTGTTAAAAATACAATTCCAATTATTATATTATATATTCTAGACCTACCTAAAATATTAAAGCATTACCACGTACACACAACCGCAACCAGTTAGGTCTATTCTTATAAATGTCTCATAATATTATAAAATATACATATTAGTGGACATTGGGATCCGTCACCATCATACGACACACATCCATCCATTTAACTTAACCCATACACACATTTAATTAATATTATATAAATCTCTAACCCCAAGTCAGACACATATATACACTGACAAACATTCATACACACATATATACAAACACACACACATATATACACGGGTATACATACATACACACACACACACACACACACACACACACACACACATAGGCATACGTACATACACATATACACATACATACATACACTTACACATACAAACACACACGGACATACATAAATGAACACTCATACACACACACACGCACATTAAATTTTTTCAAACATACGTTGTCCATAACAAACCCACCACATCCCTGTCACCAAGTCCGTTCCAGATACAAACCTGTACAAACCTGCAGAGACATGTCCGAGTATTGTCGGTGAATACTAGACAGAAAGTAAAATGAAATCAGTCCGTGTACTACTCTTCAAGTGTTAGGTTGTGTAATGTGTTAATTTAGAAGTTTTCTCAGTTATTTTACCAGTGTTTTAAAAATTTTATTATTAACAAATATTACACTTCGCTTTTCTACCACTATATTGTACGTATGCGCTAGTGAATCGCTTGGATAAAATCATTTCACACTGATATTTAAAGTAAAATATATTTTACTATATTTAATTTCTCATCTATTCGTTGAAGGGTAAAGTCTTGTTTCGCGTGTTCGACTAATGTTATCAGTTTTAAACGTTATCATGTTTTCGTGCAGTGTACCAATGCGATAAAACCTTTACATTAATTAAAAATCTACACAGACATTCCAAGTCACACGATGTATCCAATAAGATTTCTTGCAGTATATGCTCAGAAATATTCACGCGAAAAGATAACCTCATCAGACATAGCAAAGAAAAACATCGTAAGTATATTTTTTCAAAATATACAAATTTATTAGATAAAATATTCATAAACAAATTAATAATAATAATAATACTATTTTCAGGTTCAAATATTATAATCCAACAACAACCAACCATAACTAAGCGAGAAATTCAAGATTTTTTGAAACCGACTGAACAAATTTACGATTATGAATTATGAAATTACCCAAATAATTTTAATTTATTATATTATATTCTGAAGTATAACCATAAATGTTTTGATAAATATATTTGATCATATGCATATTTAATAATACAATATGAATTTCTTATTTTTCTATGAAAACATGTACACATTTAATATTATTATTTATTCCTATTGAAAACATAGATGGGTACATATCTAAAAATCTTAATAAAATTATTTTAAAAATTACATAATTCAGACAAGAACATAAGTAAATATTAAACATTTCTATAAAACTTTTTCATAAACCGATATTCTCGTATCAGTTGTGTTATACATATTATAATTTCATGAAACGTACCTACTCAACTAAATATAATATATGCACGTAGACATCGATATTCAAGATATATAAAATACGAATTTCTTTCATTTATTTTTCCTGTACACTTTTTTTAATAGTAAAATATTTATTTGATTTCAGCTCCATTCGCTTCAAATCGTAATAGTCTTAAGCGTGGACATCATGTAGAAAATTCAAACGAAGCGGTAAATGCTAATAAAAAAACACGCATGGACATTGTCAATACCCGTGGTTTTGTTAAGACAGGCACATCGCTCTCAAATAAAATTAATTGGTATTACATGAAAAATACAGATAATCTGACCAACTACAGTAGTTTTTTAGTAACATCAAAAAGAGACTTAATACAATTACTCAAATCGCTATCAACTAAACATCCAATTAAATATAATCTAAAATTGGAAGCTACATACAATAGACCACATGTTGACAATTCTGCAGAGAATAGGGCATTTAAGACCTCGGCCAAAGAAATTTTCATGGACACAGATATCGAAGCCAAGATTGACATAGATTTTGCTAATCTTATGTCCGAGGAAGACGTCTATACTTCGAAAGGAAGTGGATTTACTTTACAATCAATAGATGGCTTGTTGTTGGGCGTGTATAAATATACACCTATGGGTGGCTCGTCATATATTCCATTACCTACCAAATGACATCAAAAATAAAAAAGCCGTAATTAACCCACAAAACTCAGACCAAAATTGTTTTTTTCAAGTGGTCAATTCTAGCAAAACATGTGTTAGGCAATACCAAAAATCAAGTAGCCGAAAATTATACATTACATGAAGAAAAATACAATTTTTCCGATTTAACGTTCCCAACACCCATCACGGAGATAAAAATATTTGAAAAAAATAACCAAAACGTATCTGTTAACGTATATAGTTTAAAAAAAACAAAAAAAAAGGGTGAAAAACATATTATTTATCCACTTAAGATCGTCGATGAAGAAGAAAAAGATCATTTTGATCTCTTACTAATTACCAACGGAGATAAAAGCCACTACACATTTATATCAAATTTCTCACGACTTGTCCGTGTACAAAAAACATCACATTGTGAAAGTGTCATTTTTTGCAAACGGTGCTTCACATCATTTGACAGTCGCCCCCGGAATAATACACTAAGTGGACAAGCTGCACTAGATCAGCACAAACTGATATGTGGAACACACAAACCTATCCTACCTCAGATGCCTGCGCCCGGTACAATATTAGAGTTCGATGGCTGGAAAAAAACTCAACGACACCCTATAGTTATATATGCAGACTTTGAGACACTTCTTGTAAAATGTAAAGAAAGCAAAGGCGAAAAAACTACAGATTTTCAAAAACATGAACCAATGAGCTACGGGTTTGTCGTAAAGGCTACAGAAAACGTTCACGCAGATCTGCTGAAAAAATTCAATTTACCGCGAGAACCCATTATTTTTCGTGGAAATGAATCTCGTCAAGACGTAGCCAAAAGATTCGTGAATGAAGTAACAGAGATCGCAAGAAGAGTTCAAGATTTGCTTAAAACAAATAAACCCATCATAATGACTAGAGAAGAGCAAACAATACATATGATGACCAGTGGCGGCTCGTGCATATGTGCGATGGTGCGGTCGCACTCCCTACAGAAATTAACAATTTATAGTACATATATATTTACAAAATAAATAGGTACATATTTTAGTACATAGTATATTATACAATTTATACATTAACAAATTAACAATTAAATATATTTTTTTTTAATTATTATTAAAATTATTTTCATAGTTTATTAGAATATCAATATGAACTCGCGATGTTAATGATGTTATTATACGGATATAATATGGATAGCTATAATATAGGCCTATGCAACGATTGCAACGCTGCAGCTTGTGCGACATTGTGAATCGCACATAAAAATACCGGTTTACCGTATAAACTATAGGTATAATATTAATATATGAGTAATACTAATATCATCACGACGGCGCGGCGGCTATAGAATCTTATGATGTGCGGTAAATTTTGTCGCACAAATCGGACGGCAACGACGCACGATGTGTTAAGTTTTATTATTTTATTTTATCATTTTAATTTTTTCATCGCACTCCTGTGCTAAATTACTACGAGCCGCCACTGATTATGAGAAATACTTGCAACTAGTGTAAATGTCATTTTTCCATCAAAAATAATAAAGTGGCAGATCACTGTCATATATCAAGCAAATTTAGGCAAATATTGTGTAATACCTGCAACCTCAAGCTTCAAATACCGAATTTCATACCATGTTTTCAACACAATTTATCAAATTATGACACACATTTTATCGTAACCGAGTTGGGTTACGATTCCAAAACTATTTCGGTTATCCCGAATAGTGAAGAAAAATTCATTTCATTTTCATAACTTTCAATAACTTTTCAATAAGATTTATAGACTCATGCCGTTTTATGGCATCGAAACTATCAACACTTGCAGACAACTTAATAACACCCGGGTTTGAAAAGTTCAAGGAGACAGCAAAACACTTTTTTACCGAAGATTTGCAGCTCGTTACCTGTAAAGGTGTATACCCTTACGAATATACTGATAGTTGGGACAAGCTCGAAGAAACGAATTTACCAGAAAAAATTTATGTTTATAGTACACTAACAGAATCAAATATATATACAAGCACGCCAAGACTGTATGGAATTATTTTAAATGCAAAAATCTCGGAGAATCTCGACCTTTATCTCAAAATCGATGTTCTATTATTGGCCGATGTATTTGAAAAATTCAGAGACATGTGCATTTCAACATATAATTTAGACCCCGTTTTCTATTATACCTCTCCAGGATTCAGTTTTGACCGCATGTTGAAATACACTAACGTCAATCTAGAACTACTCTCTGACTTTGACATGCACTTATTTTTTGAAAATGCAATCTTCGGCGGCCTCACACAAGCTAGCATGAGGTACGCTAAAGCCAATAATGACAAGACTCCAGAGTCCAGATTATGATCCGACTAAGCCCAAATCGTGGTTAATTTATCAAGACTGCAACAACTTGTACGGGTGGGCAATGTCACAGTATATGCCTTACGGTGACTTTAAATGGGTTGAACCTAAATTAGACGGACTAGATGTTTTAACACCTACTTCAGACGTAGGTAGAGTGTATCTGTGTATGAGGTAGACGTATCCAGTGGTGTAGTGGAGGGTATACGCGGGTATACGGCGTATACCCAAAATGCTCAAATTCTTAAATGCGTATAGGAAAGAAAATAAAACAAATACGCGGGTATACGGTCGTAGCCTTTTGAATGATAACCATATTACCACAATTTATTATTAATATACATATGATTTGAACATTTCTGATTTTTTTCAAAATCATAGACTATAAACATTGAATACTACGTAAACATAATTATTAGATTTATATTTTATAATATATAAAATATATATTTTATTAAATTAGGCAGGTAGTAGATACTAGGTATTATAGATACTGATAAGTGATAATACATGTTTGTCATTTATTACATTTAATTTAATAAAACAAAAATATTTTAAAATTAAATTAATATTATGAATTGTGACGACGGCAATATGGTATATATAAGACACGGGGAAAATGAAATACTACAACAATGGGCCGTAGATTTTTATTCAATACATCTGTACTAGTACAAGGAATGAGAAACTTTATTCATAATAATACAATGAATGAAGAAATACAGGAATTAAATATACTAATGTGAACGGGGATTTAGTTTAATGTTCAGATCTAAATTGACAATAAGAAATATAACAAATCTTATGTTTATTAATATAAATGGGCTACCTCTTAGTATAGGGAACCCAACCAAATATGTTGGAAGCTAGCTGTTGCAGCACAGATCAGCCGATGATAATCTTCAAGGAAAGTGGAGCCATTAGAAAAACAAAGTGGATAATTTTATAAATTATAAATAATAAATAAGTACATTTTCTATAATGGAATTATATATTATGTATTTAAATATATTTATAATTGATAAATTTAAGTTAATTAGTATTATACGAGGGGTGTGGGGGCAGAGCCCCCCACGTATTACATATTTCTCATTTTAGGTGTAAACCCAAAAAAATTTTTACGACTACACCACTGGACGTATCATACCCACAACATTTACATAACAAACACAACGATCTACCATTTTTACCCGAGAATAAAATTCCTCCTGACTCAAGAGTAAAAAAAACTTATGGTGACACTATATAGTAAATCAACGCTGCGCGGCGAAATGAATGTCTCTGATCTTACGACGATTGCACATAAACCTGCATCACATATGATAACAGACTAATGTAGTATACACAAATATTAGTGAGATATTTAAATAAATATACACCTTGACAGTCTTTGATGTATTGAAAAAAACAATCTCTGACGTCGACAGTCTGCAACGACGGCTACGAAATGACTTGTATCCGGAATGGGAGGACTGCAAACACGTACAGAGAAATAAAACACACATCGAATTAAACCGCACGATTAATCGAAAAAAATTTTAATATATATACTGAGTACAGACCTCATACGTCGGTCGTCTGAGTAAACGCAAAAAAAAAAAACGAACACGTAAACAACGGGCACACTACCGGCCGTAAAAAGACGCGACAAAGGCGAAAAACACGACCGCGGTGTCGAAAAACGCCTTCAGGTCGGCATAAACGGGCTTAAAAAATATTATTGAGAGCAATAGAAATTTTCGAAAAAGCGATATATAACGTATAGTAATAATAACGTCGAGGGAACGCAATAACGGCCGGCGCACAGTGGTCTGAAACGTCAATTTACGTGGCAAAAACCCTTAATTTTAAATTTAAATTTTTACATGTTTTTTAATAATGATTTTCAAATATACAACCCAAGGAACCTTTACACAGAATTTGAAGTTCCTACATACAAATTAACGTGACTTACAGCGTTGAGTGTATGTTGAATTTATGATAAAATCGTTGTATTTATTGAAATATTTACTATTTTCTTGAACATTTTTCTTATAATAATATATATTTTTTTTTAATTTTAATAAAATTAATTTGAATTTTAAGTACTTCTTAATAAGTAAAAAATATAGGTACAAAAAAAATATATATTTTTTTAATATTTTACGGATATTAAAAAAATGTTCAAGTTTTTTTTACGTTTTTTCTAACTTTAACAGACTATTTTTAAAAATTACTCAACCTTACCATACATTCAATGCACATTACGTGTAAAGAAAGTTCCCTGCTATTCAAAAATATAAATTTGGTTTGCATCTGTGTATGAATGTAGTGCACAGAAATTATTTATTTAAAAAAAAACTTTGTTATCATAAATTCATAACTATACAGTTAAATATTATTATATATATATATATATATATTATATACCTATATAATATTAATATATTATTATTTATTACCTATAAAGCAGTTTAAGAGGTATATATGATTTATATACTTATAGCAATAATACAACAATCTTACAATCTTTCAATCATTCTACAATCTTTAAAGATTAATTGAGATATGATATAATATTGTGTAGTATGTATAGTACCTATACGCTTTTGATACGTTGTATTATATTTATAGTTATTATACATTTCGGTTATCTAGTTCAGTGGTGCGCAACCTGGGGGTCGCGACCCCTAAGGGGGTCGCGAAATTGTATTAAGGGGTCGCCAGTAATCACCAAATGAAAAAGTTTTATACTATATTACTATGTATATTGTATATTATTTTATAGTTTTATACAAAGTAAAATTATTTTGTACCGTTGATGGCTGTGTCAATCGTAATATTATGACATTATGTCATATCTAATTTTGTATTTTTTTTTTCATGTTTTTGATTAATTAAATTAAAGAAATATTAAAACTGCTCTAAAATTAACGATTTAATGTATATGAATAAAATGTGTGTATACATTAAGACTATTAAGTAAATTTAAATTACACACTTACATAATGTTGGTAGGAAGGGGGTCGTATTAAAAAATAAATTATTTTGGGGGGTCGTGGATCAAAAAAGGTTGCGCACCACTGATCTAGTTAACGAGACACCATTGCGGGTATAGGTGATAGCACACCTATGCTGTTTTATAATTTCAGTGAGGTGACATATCGACATTGCTATATTAGTAGAACAGTACATATATTACGATATTACGTCAGTTATATTCAGTTCTAAATAATATTATTTTTTTACTGTATGTTTGTTTTTTCTATTGTTTGGCTATAGTATCATTATAAAATATGGATGACCCATTGGAAGGTAAGTTTTATCCTAAGTTTAATATTACTAAAATAAATTGATTTTCAAACTGAACACATATCACATATAGTCTTTAATTTATTTTTAATATCTATAAGTACCTACTAAAAATATACAAATATATTTATTTTAGTTGGCAGTTTAACGCATAAGAAGAACAATTTTATTTTTAACCGAGAACTATTTGAATTTATACGGAAAAATAATTGTATGGCATCTACTACATCTGTTAGCTGCAGAAATTCAATATTTTTCTTCATAAAAGAAAAATGTAGTGGTTTTAAGTTAAATGATACTTCTATTAAATTGTTAGAAAGTGAGGTATTAAATTTTTCCCTAGCATTATCTAAAAAATGGTTAAAGTCGTGTCGTAATGTTAATCGATTTCTTAAATTAAATTCTGAATGGCTTGATACCAAATTTAAATTACCGTTACAAGTCACATCTACATCGACTGGTGGTCGGCCACCTAAGCAATTTATAGAATGTGCAGAAAGGACTAAAAGATTGAAAATAAAAACTATTATTGATAATTCTTCTATTACTTCTCCACAATTTATACATGCAGCTAAAAAAAAATACATATGGCTGGACAACGAAATGTTGTTAAACTTTTGAACGAAACAATAGCTGCGCCAAATAGAGTTAAACAAATTAAGCTAGCCATAAATACGTCAGAAACATCTAAACCTATTCCATTCACTCCCGATGAAGCATTAGCATTTTTTGTTCAAAATAAATTAACCAAACAGCAATATATCAATATACGACTTTCTGCAAAAGAACGCAATGCTGATATATACCCATCATATGATATAATTATAGAAGCTAAAAAAAAATGTTATCCTGATAACTGTATCATATCAGAAACATGCTGTGAAATTAAATTACAAGATTTACTTAACCATACATCAAAAAGAATATTTAAAATCCAAAATTTAAATATAAATGCGTCCCTTTTTGAGAGATTTGAAATTATTTACAAGTGGGGATGTGATGGAAGTAACGGACAGTCAATGTATAAACAAATATATAGTAGCCCTACCTTAGCCTTAGACAGCGACCTATTTCTTTTTTCACTAGTTCCTTTAGAGTTGTTTTGTTTCAATGACAAAAAAGAAAGATTAACTATATGGCAAAATAATCGAACATCCTCAACACGTTTTTGTCGACCAATAAAATTTCAGTTCAAAAAAGAAACAGCGGAGACCACCTTATTTGAAGTTAAATCGATTGAAGATCAAATAAAACATTTGACAGCTTCAGTTATTATGGTTGATGATATAGAAATAGCAGTAACACATACTTTACTATTCACTATGGTCGATGGAAAGGTAGAAATATTTTAATATATTAAAATCATTTTACATTTGTTATTTGTAATAAAATGCATAAATAATAATAATACATAGATAAAAAAACATAAATATTAATTTTTACTTTATAGGTGTGTAATTCAATGACTCATACGTCGAGCCAAAGGTGTTATATATGTGGTGCTACCCCTAAACAGATGAACAACATTGATCAAGTAAAAACAAAAGTTATTTTACAAGATACATTGAAGTTTGGCCTTTCATCACTTCATGCATGGATACGATGTTTTGAGTGTTTATTGCACGTTTCGTATCGCTTAGAAATTAAAACATGGGCAGTAAGTAACTAAGTTTTAAAACCGTAGTATACATGAAAAAAATCAAAAAAATCTAACGTTTTATGTACGTTGTTATTTTAAGGTTAGATCAACTGAACACAAATTAAAATTTGCAGAAAGAAAAACAATTATTCAAAATAAATTTCGCTCAGAAATGGGTTTGTTGGTTGATGTAGTTTTACAAGGTAAAATCTATATAGTTGAATTTTCAGTTTTTTTTAACTACAAAGTATTCTGTTGTTATGACTAATATTTTTTTAGGCAAAGGAAATACTAATGACGGAAATACAGCACGAAGATTTTTTAATAACCCAGAAAAAAGTGCAAACATTACTGGAATTAAGCTAAATTTAATAAAACGTTTTTCAAATATTTTGTCTGCCATTGCTAGCGGAATCGAAGTTAATCCAGAAGCGTTTGATGCCTATGCTTTGGATACAGCAAAATTATTTGTGAACTTGTATCCATGGTATTATATGCCTTCCAGCGTTCACAAGATTCTAATACACGGAGCCGATGTTATACGATTTGCAATTGTTCCTATTGGTAAATTATATTAAAACTTAGTTTTTTAAAGTTTTTATAATTTTATTATTAATGTTAGGAAAACTTTCCGAAGAGGCACAAGAAGCAAGAAATAAGGACTACAAACATATAAGAGAACATCACACCAGAAAAAATTCTAGAATAAACACTAATGCAGATTTGTTTCATATGCTTCTAGTCTCATCCGACCCTTACATATCTTCGATTAGTAGACATTTACCTGAAAAAGATATAGGGACTTTTTCGGATGATGTAAAATCTTTATTAATATTCCCCCAGATCTCTATAAATGAAAATTTAAATAAATCATTTTCAGATATGGATTTAAGTGATTAAAAATAATTCTTGAAATAAAATAAAATTGTATCTTGAAAAAAAGTTAATTAATGATTATTATAGTTACCAATTTTTTTTTAAAATAAATAATTTCTGTGCACTACATTCATACACAGATGCAAACCAAATTTATATTTTTGAATAGCAGGGAACTTTCTTTACACGTAATGTGCATTGAATGTATGGTAAGGTTGAGTAATTTTTAAAAATAGTCTGTTAAAGTTAGAAAAAACGTAAAAAAAACTTGAACATTTTTTTAATATCCGTAAAATATTAAAAAAATATATATTTTTTTTGTACCTATATTTTTTACTTATTAAGAAGTACTTAAAATTCAAATTAATTTTATTAAAATTAAAAAAAAATATATATTATTATAAGAAAAATGTTCAAGAAAATAGTAAATATTTCAATAAATACAACGATTTTATCATAAATTCAACATACACTCAACGCTGTAAGTCACGTTAATTTGTATGTAGGAACTTCAAATTCTGTGTAAAGGTTCCTTGGGTTGTATATTTGAAAATCATTATTAAAAAACATGTAAAAATTTAAATTTAAAATTGAGGGTTTTTGCCACGTAAATTGACGTTTCAGACCACTGTGCGGCGGCGTTGATAATATAACGTGTCCACAAAACGAAAAAGGGCTTCAAAAGTCGTAAGGCGGTCGTCAAGGACGACAGCAGCGACAAACCGAACTAACTGAAGCTGTCGGCGATAACGCAAAAAGGTGACAACGGGTCGGGAAAAAAATTCTAATTTTCGATTGGCTTTCTGATAAAGTACTGGCAGCGCCTTGGCGGACAAAAGGAAAAGTCTTCAAGTTTTATTATAAGTAGGATATAAAAGGGGATTCAAACACCTATCACCTATCCCCTATCCCTTTCACTATCCCCACTCACTATCCCATAATCGCCGCCGCCGCGAACCGTTCAGTCACGTAACCTACATAATATTTTTTATCAGCGCACGACTGTTATCAACTCATGTGCTATCAATTACGTAACCGTTATATTATCAGCGCACAACTGTTATCAGCTCATGTGCTATCAATTACGTAACCGTTATATTATCAGCGCGCAACAGTTATCAATAACGCAATCGTCATTTATTTTTAGCATGTTCGACTTACAAAAACGAAATATTATGTTCATGGTACACACTTCGCCGCTCATCTAAACAGTCATCGAATACATTTATGTATTCGATAACGTACTGGATATATTTGTATCCTGCTACCGGCATATTATCAGCGCGCAACAGTTATCAATAACGCAACCGTCATTTATTTTTAGCATGTTCGACTTACAAAAATAAAATATTATGTTCATGGTACACACTTCGCCGCTCATCTAAACCGTCATCGAATACATTTATGTATTCGATAACATATTGGATAAATCTGTATTCTGCGTTTTGAGAACTATTCTTATCTTCACCTTATATCTAATGTTAATGTATATATCCTTGAAATGTCAAAAAGGACCACCTGCATCATAACTAATGTTAACCACTTGGTATAACGAAGCACATGTATATATCAATGTGATTTTATCTTCTTTGTCCCTTTCTCGGAAATTCTTAATTTTTGTCGGCACAACGTTCTTCGGCATGTACACGTATATGTAAAAAGGACCACCTGCATCAGAACTAATATTAACCATTTGGTATAACGAAACACATGTGTATATCATTGTGATTTTATTTTATTTGTCCCTTTCTCGGAAATTCTTAATTATTTTATCGTCATAACGTTCTTCGGCAGATTTTATCATCCATTTTGAATTCACTCCCACCTAATAGTGTTTAAAATGAAAAATTTTCCACCACCACCTAATAATCGGTAGACGCTTGGCTTTACAAGAATTCATGGACCCTCAGTCTATTTTCAGTCGTCGTCTACACTTCACTTGCAATACGCGTTTTCTACGTCTTAAAATCTATTTATCTACAATGGCTGGATCAATCGCAGACAATGCCGAAATCTATAGTAAGGTTTACAAATACGTGCCACCAACACCGCCTGCATTTCTTATCGATTCGACCAACTACACTATACACTTCAATAACCGCAAGTTTATCCACATCGGTCTCGATCCAACTGATAAATTCGATGTACGTATTCATATAATTACTTCATCGAGGTATTTGAATATCAGCCCGGACTTTAAGACGAATTTTCTCACTGATGGGTCATATCCTATCATTCGTATTAGACCATATAGTAAAATATAGACGAACTACTTTTCTGAAAAACGATGTGTTAAAATTAACGAGCATGGTATACGCTGGGGATAATGTACTGGTAATTGAATTTAAAAATCAAGAAGGATGTCGAGTATTATTGTATTTTCGATAGTATCGCCCAAAAATGCGCAATTGCCCATCCGAAAATTTTAAAACAAGTTGATGAATATGGTGCATATATAGATGAAATTTCTGCAAAAGCATCGCTGAAAAATGTTGAAGACATGGTGATCTTCATAGAAAACTCTCAAGTATATCAAAACATATCGTCCAATCCTGTTTATGCTAATCAACTAGAAATTTACGCAGCCAAACAACTAGCTGAACTTTGGGAGATTCGGAGGAAAGAGAAATTAGAAGAGGTAATTTGAGCACATATTTTACATAAATAGATATTTTAAATATATTTATTATTTTAGGTTAATAGTAATCTGTTATTCGCGTCACCGGAGTTGCCGGAATCACCGAGTTTTTCGCCAATAAAAATGGATCAAGATAGCCACCGAAAATTCGATAATCGCTCATATAATAAGGTAAATTAAAATTTAATATTTAACAAAAACATTTTGTGATTTTATATTTTTTGTATAGTTGGTTAATGTTGATGGTCCACGGTCACCCGATGAAAGTCAAAGTTTACTGCAGTCGATCGACGTAAATGACGGCCAGATTTTTTCAATACACAGAGATCAAAATCAACTTACACCGTTCACCCAACGCCATTGCGTAAAGTAAAGCGTCGACTATTTTAAATATTTGTAGAAAAAATAATAATTTGTGTAAAATAAAAAGACATGATATTTAAAAAAAAAAGTATTTTCATTTATTAAAATAATATTAAGGTTTACAAAAAAAAAAAAAAATATTTACAAGGTTCTTACTTCTCCATTAAATGGATTATAAGTTATAATTTGGTCATGTAATATTAAACAATATGCTGAAGTGGAAGCTGGAAACGCTTCGTCGGTTTTGATTTCAATCCTGAGGTCAACAGTTGGCGTTTTTACGTTATCGTTTTGTCTGCTCATGTCAACAATTATAATCGGACAAAAATTTTTGAAATCAGATCTGGACAATAGAGGTGTAACATTGCCATGTCCATAGTAAGATTTTTGAAACTCTGTATATGCGTGGTATAATGTAGCAATCTTATTCTTGGTAAAGTCGCTTTGGAAATCTTCATAGGGGAAGACTTCGGCGTTTAAATATACCTTCAGGTTTTTAATTTTACAATGATCGAAAAATGACATTGTTTTGCTCGAGCTGTTTTTCCTATCAGTCTGAAATCCGATGATAACATATCGTGGTTTTTCCAATTTGTTGGATGTTTTTACTTTCCAAGAATACGATGTGCTTTGAGGTAGAAACGGATATTCACACAACTCCCACGATCTAAACGCACAATTTAGTGGCTTCTGGTTTTTTACTACTTTCAGCAATCTAATTTTTTCTTTATCACTAACTTTTACTACAGGCATTCGCCATAATATTTTCGTTATATTTATTTTAACATCTTTTAGTTTAGGTGCGTCTGTGACAATTGCATTATCTCTGTACTGTTTAACAGCATTTATATCTAGCGAAGCTCTATTTAATGGGTCTAGTTCGTTTCGCCGCCGTTCATTTTGCCGCCATCGTTTCGCCACCGTTTATTCACTGCCAGATTTTAAACAGTGGTCCATCCGAAAAATACTAAGTGATACCTACATGGCATTGAGGCTTGAAACCACTATTTTGATACATCTGTTGATTTTGATCGTTCTCCAATTCTTCATTAAGGTCGGCGTGGAGTTTTTCAGTTCTAAATTTTGTTTTTTACAATAATTTAGCAGAATATACTAATACTATGATTACCTGTTAATTTACAGTTATTTCTGAATGAATAACCAATAACGTTATATAGGTACCCTTATAATATTAACCCACTGTCTCTATTCAAATTCAATATAGGTAATTATCTAAATGTGTATGCTACATAAACGAGATTTGAATTTGTATAATACAAGTACCTACTATTATGAAATCTCTACAATATATATATTACGAGTACTAGTAATAAAAAACTAAAACAACGTTTTTCAATTGATCAGCAGTTGCCAGTTTCAAGTATTCATTCTACCTAATTACTTACACACCGTTACCGTGAATATTAATGAGTTGAAAAAAATATAAAACTAAACACTGAGTTCATTTTATAATTTTATTTATAAAATTATAATATAAAATTAATATCCCAGATAGCAAAATTACATTACAATAATATTAAATTAGTATTATTTTAATAATTTCTAATAATATTGTTAATACAATAACGTTATTCATACATCATATTATCAAATTTTGTCCAACACAATCACGTTCTTATAACATTATACAAAATAACATTTTTATAGTATTATTATAATAATATATAAATAATAATGAATTATATTTCATTTGGCTGTTTACGGCGAGTAATAAACTTGGAGACATTGTGTATTGGTCAAGCACACTCGTTTGGATTTAACCAAAAATATGGTGCAACGTACAGTGAATTGTCTACAGTAAACTCAACTACAGACCACGACATGTTTTAATCTACAATAAATTATAATAAAATATTTATATTTTTACATTTTACTAATACAATACAATAACTTTATACATATAAAACTATTAAAACTTTAGAATTTAATTTAGTTTTTTTCTCAGTAATTTGTGGCACCTCAAAATTACAAACTACATCAATATGTACAATATTACAATAATCAAAAATGAAATATTATAATAATTTATCTATATATTTAAAATTCTCGTGTCACAGTGTTAGTTACCATACTCCTCCGAAACGGTTTAACCGATTTTTATGAAATTTTATATGCATATTCAGTAGGTCTGAGAACCATCTCAGTAGCCGGTCGGCTACTATCTAAGTTTGTATATGCTGTGTGATAAGTAGTTCCGGAGTTATGGCCTCTTAAGTGCACATTGCCCCTACATCTGAACAAAATTTCAAGTTTTTTGTTTAATTTTTAATTTTTATTATTAACGGTTGCTAGGATACTAAAAATATATATATAAAAAAAGCGGGTAAGTGGGTATCGCTCTGCTGTATATTAGGGGGTGGGGTGGACCTCAGACTATGGAAGGTTAAATTTGAATGCAATGATAGGTATCATTGTATACGAAAAACGATTCTGAACGAAGATGATTTGTCAGTTTAGGATATATTATATTTAAATATTGTCAAATATTCTATTTTGAAACAAATAGTATAGTTTTTATATTATGTTACTATGGTTACTATGGCCAACATTCGCATTATGAGCGTATGAAATTTAATTTAAATTTTGACATATTTCGTATAAATTCGAACTTTAAACACTTATAAAAAAAAATTGTGACTAACGATTTCGGATTTTTTTTTATCACTTTAAGAACAACTTATAAGAAACCTTGTATTGAATTTTCAAGATTTTCTGGCCACCCAAAAAATTTTTATCGGCATTTGAAGAAAAAAAAACTTAGAAAAGTCGAAAATTTCAATTGTCTATTAGTAGCTTAAAAATGGTCAAAATATTTTGAAAAATTAACTGTAAAGAGATAACCATAATATAAACATTTGGTGAAAATTTCAAGTATTTACAATAATTCGTTTTTGAGTTACAGCAAAATCAAAAAATCGATTTTGTCGAAAAGTGGTTTTTCCGTAAAATTTCCATTTTTATGTCATTTTTTTTTTTGTTTTTCTCGATTTTTTTGAAAACTATTAGAAACTTTTAATTTTGACCCCCCTAGAGTACCAACTAGATTCAATTCCCTATTCAAAGAGGGGCTGAAGTCAAAAATCGGAGCATTATTACTGCTCAAAATGTTGTCGTCAGACACACAAAAAAAAAAAAAAAAAAAAAAAAAAAAAAAAAAAACACACATCATAGTAAAAGCAATACATTCATCACTTCGTTCAGAATCTAAAAAACATAGACAAATTTAAGTGTAGGTATATTTGACATATTTATCATTAAAGATTTTTGGTTTCTATAGGATACTAAATAAAGTATTTAAATAAGGTATACTGATTAAAAGTAATATATGCATGAATATATTGGCGAGGATGAGTTGAATTTTGAATCCTATTCATATATATATTACTTATTCAGTATATTTTATTTATATTATACCGTTTTATGCCACCAAAACGCAAAGGTGCTAATTTCAGCCGTAATACAAGTAGATTCAGAAGCATGCGAAATATAAGAGTCCAAAGAACTGAAGAACAAATCCAGCAACAAAATACTGATGCGCGTGTGAGCATGCCAGCATGGCGCAATTACGTCAAGAACAATCAAAAGATACACGAGCTGAACGCAATGAAGTAATAAGATTAGAACAACGACAATCACGCCGTCAATAGACGCAGAATAAATAACCAACAACGCCAACAGGTAGATCGAGCATTTATATCTGATTCATTCCTGCGTCAAGCATTCCAGTATGAGCCCGATATTGAATATTATGCTCATTCTAAAGTAGTAATTGGTGCTATAGACAAGGAATGCCCGCATTGTCATGCTCTCAAATTAAAAAATGAGCCAGACGGGATGTGTTGTGCGTCAGGAAAGGTGCAAGTATGCAACTACCTGAAATTGAAACACCGCCTGAACCATTGAACGGTTTACTTATTGGCACGGATCTAGATTCTAACGTGTTCCTAAAGTCAATTCGAACGCTCTACCAAATTGGTTGGTACATCAGCTCCAATGAAGCTGCTTGGCGTATCTTTGGTTTTCCTATTCATGAACGGGATCCAGCAGTTGTTCAGTTAGCTGTCCATCTTGAAAACGGTCAGCGTGTATTTTTCACGAACGAGACAGCGATTGATCGTGCTATAAGTCCACCAAAAACGGACAATTATACGTGGAATGTTCTCGAGTGGGTAAACCATCCAGTTTGTTTGTGTCAGCTAAAGATGGGCTAACAAAAAATATTGTTCACGCTACAGCATTAAAAAATTGATATTGTTTGTTAGTGTTACTGTCGTAATTAACTTTTAATGATATATATTATTTTGAGGAATAAATTAAAATAAATTTAAACAATTTATGTTTGGTGTTTTGTATCATTAATATTATAATTTATCCACATTAAACAATAAGTTTAAAAACATGATAATATAAATTTAGGAACTTTATGGAAACCAAAAAAATAAAAAAAGACAAATACAGAATTTAAAAACAAACACAAAATCAAAAAAACCAAAAGTGCCAATGTCATACACGAGTAACCAAAATACCGATGATGAAGATACCAATGTAAGTACAAAATTATTATTATTATTATTATTATTATTTTATCATCAATATTTTAATTTAAATTAATTTAATTGAACATTTCAAAATTGTAAATATAATAATGTAAATTTAAGAACATTATGGTAACCAAAAAAATGAAAAAAGTCAAATGGAAAATTTAAAAAAAATCAAAACCATTAGAAAAGTTACCCCAAAAAATATTAAATAATATATACATAAAATTATATGATTTTTTTAGTTTCAGGCATATTTATCGGAATTAGAAAAAGAATACGATGGTATAAGAAATGAGGACTGCATACGTATAAATAAATCAGATGGTGGTAAATTTTGTATTAAAATACCTACAAACCAAACAGGGAATGATTATTTGGTAATTCATAAATATAAGAAAAATGACATGGATAAAATCGATCAAAAAGACAGGTAATTATTGTCATATTTTATTAAACAGTGAATATTAGGATTTAACCTAATAATACTATACACTGGATGGGGGGGGGGGAGGGGTGATAAAATAATAAAGTGACACACAATTGAAACAACTAGCATACTTTCAAAATAATTACCTTTAATATGGAAATATATGTAATTATAATATGAAATCATTAAATAATGTATTTTTATAGATGGAAAACCTCCACGTTTACAGCAAAAATTACAGTGGATGAAAAAGTGAAAACAGATAATTCAATCCTAATGGCATTTAATACTTTACAAGATTTATTAATGGACAAATTTATGTGTGATAATAATAAAAAAATTGAATCTTATAATAAATAACAAAACCATTTATATTATTTTTGATCAAAATACTTACAACATATAATATTAATATTTTTTATTTTTTAGAAAGCTTACAACCAAATTTATTAACCCAATTTTCCAATATTATTATATTAGTAAAAATTTGTGTATTTAATATGATTATTATATTAAACAAAAATATGTGTGTATTTACCATTTGTTTAAAAATGAAAGTAATTTACAATTAGACTATACTTAAATATTGATATTATTATGTATAATCGAATCACAAAAGAACATACTATGATAGTTTTATTATTATATTTTTGTACTACAAAGTTGAAAGCATTTTTGAAATATAATGTAATAACATAATAAAATCACAAAAAACATATTATGATATTTTTATTATTAAATTTTTGTATTACAAAGTTGAAACATTTTTGAAATATAATGTAATGGCATTACGAAATATTTAATCATTTTATCAACAGATTATACAATATTAATGTAGTGTGGTATATAATAATTTATTACACAACAGAATTGAACATCAATCATTTTTTCACAATATATTACAATTTAATATATATTATAAATATTTAAATTATCAATGGTTTAACAAAATACAAATAAGAAGCTAAAATTAAAATTTATTGATTGCCTATATTGAGCTTTAATACAATATCTGCGAATTTCACATGATGCATTTGTTGCAATTCAAGTAAAAATGATTTCTCTTCATCCTTCATGTCATCCATTTTGAAATTATAATCTTTAATATATGAGCTGATAAAATCACTTCTAATACATTCTGGTGCCAAATATAAAATATCACACTTGATAATCATACATGCATTATTGAAAACAGTTTGATACAACTCTAATTTATTTGTTAACTCAATGATATTTGCATGTATACATGGTTGTAATAATTTTAAACAATTTAAATTAATACTGGATAATATAATCCTGTCATTAATGATTAATATGATGTATATTAACTGATTCAGATTTTGCACATATTTTATAATAAAAATGGTCATCCAATTTAACACGTTTTGATTGATGAACTACTGTGGTTAAAGAAGAAAATATTGACTTAAAAAAATCATCAGATATAAACTTATTCCATTGTGATACATTTAGTAATAGGTATTGTTTATGTATTGTGTGTACTTAAAATAATAGTCAAACAACAGGAATAATAATAATAAATCAAAAATAACCTTGATTGTTGTAATAAAAATATCAATGGACTGTATTAAAAAGATAATAAAAAAAAAACAGTACATCACATACAGGTATAGTAATAATTATATATAAATATTAGGAATATGGGGAGTAGGCGCCCACCTACTATATAAAACCAAATGTGTTATGAAAAATATTAAAAAGGTGAACCAATTAGTGGTAACATAATAATAATAACAAATCATAATAATAACATTGATAATACAAAATATAAAATATCGCATATCACATAATATTATGTGATAACGCGTTACCGTTATTGCTGACTGCCGCCGATGAGTTGATAGCTGATGTGTAGATATGGTCCGTAACCTTCAAATACGGGTAACTGGCGCGACCCACGTGACGATAGTACCACACATAAAAATATTAAGATTTTTGACCAACAAAAAAAAAACACGACCAACACTAGAATGCCCGATACACCTTGAGTGATTTGGTCGGCTCGCACCCGCGCACGATATATATTTACATATTAAAAAACAAAATAATAATAAGACGAAACGGTGTCGTCAACCGATTGGTGCCCGGCACACCATAAATACAATATCACACACCGCCCGCGCTGGATGGAATATATTTGCGCTCCGCTACGCCGAAGTTAATTCGAATACCGTTAATACGGAATTGAGAACTACCCTCATCAAATCACTCGCGTTACATATACAAAATAACCGAACGGTCACGCAAAAGCTATGCCACCGATGGCAACGGAATAAAAAAAATGGCGACGACCAGTTGTCGGGGGTCGCGACGACGCACTTTTCACGAGCAGACTGGTCCGAGCGAGACGGCGCAACGGACACAAAGCCGAACCGCGCAAGCGCACTAGCAACCGGATAAAATTTAATCAATCACCAATTAGCTGGTGCGCTCTGGCGATACCCGGTCCGAACAGTTTAGTTACGTTGCTCTTGATTAAAATAACCACAGATAAAGGTTGATCAACAAGATAACCAATATAAATGTTTTTTCCACCCTGTTGTTGTATGCTGTAGGTTGATTTGACTATTATAGTGTCCATGAGATATGAGGTATTAATTTTAATTATTGAATTCAAGATGAAAATATTTTGGTTTAACTTTCACCCTTGTTGATCGCCTAACTTTTTGTGATGCAAGACGGTGTGATTGTTTTGTTTGATTTAAAACGTTTGAAATATTTCTTTCAATTTTATTTAAATTATCTTCACTTTTTTTTGGAGAAAAATAAATAAAACACACTATAGTCATCACTACACAACTGCAAAAACACAACTAAAACGTTAAAAAATAACAAAACATAATCTACAATGTAATAATATTTAATGTCAGTTTCACCACATTAGGGAAATTAAAACAACATCAATGCACAAACATACAACAGGTGCACAGAGGAAATTTTGATTTTAGTAAGTAAAAAGATTTTATCTGATCCAAATTTAATAATTTATCTATTTGATGATTTCAATAATGTATATTATACTTTAGTTCAGTCAATTCATTATAACAAACATATGAAGATCAAATTATTTTCCCATTTCATTAATAACACTTGCAATTTCTTTTAATAACCTTGTGGTAAATAACAATACCCAATTCAAGTGTTTGTAATAAAGTGTCACAGATTATGTAGGGCATTATTATAATATACCAGCATGTGTTGATACAAAAAACCTAATTATTCAAAAATTATCACATTAAAATAATAAAAAGTTTAAATTTAAGTTTATGAACAATAATATTGAAAAAAATGTAGACTCATGGCCTAGTCGACTATTGCACTGAGTGTAGAACTATCATACTTACATACCCTAAATTTACAAACTCTAAACCCAACGCCTTAGCACACTAGGCCATGAATCTACGAGTAATTTAATTACCATTTTGTGTATATAAGTTGAAAAAAAAAATAAGTAAATAAATAAAAAAATAAAAAATAATAATAAAATAAAATAAAATACTACGAATCGAGAATTCAACCTCGTAAAACGATTTTATTACTAGAAAAAAATAAATTAAGTGTACTAACAAAACCATCAAACAGTGTGAGTGTAGTGCCAAATGTTCGAAGCCAAAAATTAACATCTGGTTAATAATCTGTTTATTTTTATTATTTACAATGTACAATGTACAACAAAGTTCATACGGTAAAAAACACAATTTATGTAGGATTCGCCCCTTGCCACCGTGTAAAAGTTTGGACAGAACGCACAAAATACTAACTACTAATACATCTGACTTTTTTTGAGCTATTTATAGACATTTGAAATAATCAATTTTAGATTCTGAACGGAGTGATGAATGTATTGATTTTACAATGATTTGTGTTTTTTTTTTTTTTTTTTTGTTTTTTTTTGTGCCTGTGTACAGCATAACTAGTCGAAATAATGATTTGATTTCAAACTTTGGGGGTGGTTTCCGATGGCAAAGTGGATATCCTTGGTGCATTATAGAGGTGAAAAGTAAACATTTTCCAACAGTTTTCAAAAAAATCGAGAAAAACAAAAAAAAAATGACAGAAAAACGAGAATTTTTAAGCAAAACCAGTTTTCGACAAAATCGAATTTTTTATTTTGCTATAACTCAAAAACTAATCGATTTAAATACTTGAAATTTTCACCAAATTTTTATATTAGCGTTCTCCATACACAGTTAAATTTTCAAAGAATTTTGACTTTTTTTGAGCTATTTATAGACAATTGAAATTTTTAATTTTTTTTAGTATTTTTTTTTAAAATAACGATAAAATTTTTTTGGCCGGCCAGAAAATCTTGAAAATTTAATACAAGGTTTCTTATAAGTTGTTCTTAAAGTGATAAAAAAAAATCCGAAATCGTTAGTCACAATTTTTTTTTATAAGTGCTTAAAGTTCGAATTTATACGAAATATGTCAAAATTGCGAAAATTGGCAAGTAATTTTGTGGTTGAAAAATCCTAAAATTTTTTTCTTTTATAACTAAGTTTTGAAAATTTGGTACAAGGTTTTCCATAAATTTTTTTTCAATTATCTGTAAAAAAAACTCGACCGGATTCAGACAAAAATTTTTTATGTGTGTTTGAAATTTAAATTTTTACAAAACCGCGTTAAATAACGGTTTAGCCTCAAACGATTTTTGATATTTGTTGTTATTCAAACAGTATAAGTCGTAAACACTTGAAATTTTTACCAGTTATTTAGATTGCCATTTTCTTTACGTGATTTGAGTTTTAAAATATTTTGACTTTTTTTGAGCTATTTATAGACAATTGAAATTTTCAATTTTTTTTTATTTTTTTTTTATAAATGTTGATAAAAAAAATTTAGCTGGGACAATTTACTTGAAAATTTAATTGAAGGGTCCACATAACTCGTTCTAACTCTCATTCAAAAATTATAAAAATACATAGGCACAATTTTTTTTTATTAGCATTTGAAATTCAAATATTGACAAAAATTCGTCAAAATCATGAATATTTTTCACTATTTGGTAGTTAAAAATTTATAAATATTTTACTATCAAAAGCTAAGAATTGAAAATTTAATACTATGCTGTCCATGAGTTAAGCTTAGAATAATTATAAAAAAGTTTGAGGATTATTCAATTTAAAAAATTTTACGAGTGTTTAAAGTTTTAATTTTAATATGAAATCAAAAATACACGTGTAAATAACGTTTTACTAATAAATAAATTTCGATTTTTGTTATTTTTAAAAAATTACTTGACGTAAGATCTTGAAACTTTTACTTAAATGTTTAAATTGTTTCAAAATAGAATATATGACAATATTTAAATATAATATATTAACATATCCTAGACTGACAAATCATCTCCGTTCAGAATCGTTTTTCGTATACAATGATACCTATCATTGCATTCAAATTTAACCTACCCAAGTCCGAGGTCCACCCTACCCCCTAATGTACAGCAGAGCGATACTCACTTGCCCGCTTTTTTTTTTATTTTTTTTTTATTAATGTTGATTAAAAAAAATTAGCTGGGACAAATTATTTGAAAACTTAATTGAAGGGTCCACATAACTTTTTCTAACTCTGATTCAAAAATTATAAAAATACATAGGCACAATTTTTTTTTATTAGCATTTGAAGTTCAAATATTGACAAAAATTCGTCAAAATCATGAATATTTTTTACTATTTGGTAGTTAAAAATTTATAAATATTTTACTATCAAAAGCTAAGAATTGAAAATTTAATACTATGCTGTCCATAAGTTAAGCTTAGAATAATTATAAAAAAGTTTGAGGATTATTCAATTTAAAAAATTTTACGAGTGTTTAAAGTTTTAATTTTAATTTGAAATCAAAAATAAACGTGTAAAATAACGTTTTACTAATAAATAATTTTCGATTTTTATATAATATATCCTAGACTGACAAATCATCTCCGTTCAGAATCATTTTTCGTATACAATGATACCTATCATTGCATTCAAATTTAACCTTCCCTAGTCCAAGGTCCAACCCACCCCCTAATGTACAGCAGAGCGATACTCACTTACCCGCTTTTTTTATAATACAACTATTTAAAACTTATATTTTGAGCACAAACAATATTGATAGTAGGTGAAAAATGACAAATTAATGTATCACTTAAGAATTATGGGGCGGAATTTGAGCGCATAACTTTATGTGTTTGTTTAGAGCCTATGTAAAACATAAATATAACTATGCAAGAGAAAATTGTTAAATAAAATTATGTGTCACATAAATATGCTTTATGTGACACATAAAATGACTATGCATATGGGCATTAGTTATAAAAGAAAAAAATTTTACGATTTTTCAACCACAAAATTACATGCCAATTTTCGCAATTTTGACATATTTCATATAAATTCGAACTTTAAGCACTTATAAAAAGAAATTGTGACTAACGATTTCGGATTTTTTTTTATCACTTTAAGAACAACTCATAAGAAACCTTGTATTAAATTTTCAAGATTTTCTGGCCGGCCAAAATATTTTTATCGTTATTTTAAAAAAAAATACTAAAAAAAATTAAAAATTTCAATTGTCTATAAATAGCTTAAAAAAAGTCAAAATTCTTTGACTGTGTATGGAGAACGCTAATATAAACATTTGGTGAAAATTTCAAATATTTACATCTATTAGTTTTTGAGTTATAGCAAAATAAAAAATTCGATTTTGTCGAAAACTGGTTTTGCGTAAAAAATCCCGTTTTTCCGTCATTTTTTTAGGGTTTTTCCGGACTCATTTAAAAAATATTGAAAATTTTTAACTTTTGACCCCCCAAAGTACCAACTAGATTCGATTTCCTTATCAAAGAGGGGCTGAAATTATTTTCCAGTGCATTTGTGTTTGAGGGTTCTAGTTACATTCTTTATTTATTTTTTATACAGATTTGTTCATATTTCCGGGTTTTTTTTTTTTTTTGAGTTGGATGGGCGAGGTGACTGTTCAGTTACATTATATTCATAATATTAACAGTGAAATGTTTAGTAAATTCAATAAAATTGTCTTCAGTTAAAAGTAAACAAAAACAAAATTTTACTCAATAACTTTAAAGGTAAGATTAAAATAAAATTAACTTAATTAAACATTATAAATATAATTAGCAAATTACCACAATTGAAAGAATACATTTTGTCTGGTAGTTCTGCATGATAAGAAAATATTAACTTAAATGGGGATAATGATAATTAACTATAAAAGGTAGGTTATAAAAAAAAAAAATTAACTTAAAAAGTCAACCACCTTTGTTGAAAACTACTAACAATTTGAATGAAAACAAAGTATTTGTTGCGATTTTGCCTATGAATCATATATTACCTATTTAGTTTTCTAAATAGTAATTTATGTTTTCCTGTCATTTTGGTGGAGAGGGGCTGTATTCCCCTTAGATTCTCCCCTGGATATGCCACTGGTAAGAAAAGTTAAATGCAGACATGGTAAAAATTGTCACGGAATTAAGTATAATTATTATTATATTCAAATATTATATAAGGCATAGTGATAGTTAAGTAAAACAAAAAACTTACTTTACGTTTCCTACGTACATTTAATACGTCCCGCAGATCTTCATGTGGTGTGGTCTTCTGGAATTTAAAAATTGTAATTATTGGTAGTTTAGAATTAAAATTTCCAAACATAGTACTTCATGCACAGTAAAGCTTATTATATATGAAATTAGTACTAAAATATATCGCTATTCGCTAGACATCATTTGGGAAAGATTAGGTAATTATTAGAAATTATGTTACTGGTCATTTTTAAAGATTGTTTTTGTATTGAAGAATAAAGTTGTTAGTTAAAAAATAATTTTCAAATTATAATGCCAAAAATATTGAAAGTAATATTATGTTATATTGAATAAAATAATTACCGGTTCTTCTGCTCCCAATGAACAATAATTTGTCCCACCAATGTTACTGGGTTGTTTTTCTGAAACACGGAACATCATAGATTGCGTTGCATACATGTATGAATAACATCTCTTAAACTCTTTTTACTCCGCAATGATGTCTTTTAGGATACGTATTATTAACATATCTTTTTAACATCCCTTAAAGGTTATACGACAATGTTTTATAAACGTAAAATAATTACATCTCTATAACATCAATTGAGGTTGCCAAGATGTTTAAAAGTAATCTTCCCTCAATACATCCATGTAATGTTTCAAATTACTGTAATATGGACGTTTTATTAAAAACATAATAGGCATTTTTTTTTTATAAATGAATAACAATTTATTATAAATAATTAATTATTTATTAAACATATATAAGTATTATTATAGTACTTACATAATAAAAATACTAGTAAATAAAAAATAAAAAAAATACATTTTTACATAAATACAATTAATATGTATAGGTAATCAGCTTGATTTTACAAAAAAATAAAATAAAATATAGATAACATAATTTATACTGCATGGTTCAAAGAAGAAATCAATGCTAAATTGTTTGACATCCTAATAAAAAAACATTTGTATTTAATTTCAGTTAAATTTGCACAAAACAATTCAGACATTTTAGTAGTGTCAATGATGTACACACCAATTTTAAAAGATGATAATGGTAAAGTAGTAAATTCTGAAATACTAAGAAACTGTTTTACAATTAAATATGCTGGTTTGTTCTGAGACAGAACAATATGTTGAACAGATACAAGTTTACTATTTGTTAACATTATGTATTTATCTTTTTCTTTATAAATATTTATTGATGTATTAGAAAATGGTAAAATTATTTTTTCAAATAGTACATCATTAGTATTAAAAAGTGGTGAAGGAATTCTATCTATAATTTCATTGCATAAGGAAGGGATTTGAGAGAATAATTGAGAAGGAAGTTCATTATTTATTTTTTGATTTTCTATTATTCTATTAAATATTTCTTGCAATGGGTATTTAATAGATTTAATTGATTTTTTTAAGTCTTGTAAATAGTTTTCATATCGGAAACAGCTAAAATTGTCTAGTTTACCATGCTTTAGTACATACATTGGTAAATGAACTAAGCTATGGACATTATAGGTTATTAAATGATAGCCATATATAGTAGCATAATCATTTACAAATTTTTTAAGGAACTGAGATGCTAATTCATTGTATTTATAACAGGTTTCAGCACAAATTAAAATTCTAATTGCAAAGACTAATAATAAGAAATGAAAGTATAACTTTTTTTTTAAATTACCTTTTAAAACAATTTGACCAGTGTATAATAAAAATGTCCTAAGTTCTGTCGCTTTATAGTACTCTATGTCATCTAATGGCCTCGGTAAGCGACATAACTCTGATGGTACATAGGGTCTTAAATTTTTTAATTCATTATTTATTTTATCTTTTTTTTCTTTCACTAACCTAAATTGTTTATTCCCTTTAACCCAAATTTCTATTAACCTTTTTACTACACCTAAGCAAACATTATGCATATAGTCTAATACGACTGTATCTGTTATGTTGATGGGTAAACAAACTAACGGGCTAATTCCTTTGTGATAATCATCATCAGTTTGATTCCTAAAAGACTCATCAGTACGCAATGGTGAATCTAACCCAGGATATGTCATTCTATGCTCTAGATATATACCCTCTTCAGTACAAGATGTACAACCAAAGTACGCATTGTGGCTTTTAACATTGAGTAAAAAAGCCTTCGCCGGCGCATCGCAACATATATTAGAAATCGTTAATGTAAATAAAGTTTCATTTACATTTAAGCCATTGTCGATCACTTCTAATAAATCAATAATAAATGTATTTAAATATTCTTCTATAGATTTAGGCTTTTGAAATCCATGAAAAATACCTATAGGAATCACATTATTTGGTAACTCTTTAAAATTTAATATTGAAATTAATATTGGCCAAAGTTGGCTTTTTGAACTTTTGGCGATTGGTAGTCCATCTATATTAATTCCAATATTTAAAATACGGGACGGAATATATAGTTGCGCATTATGTTTGATTAAATAGGGAATCAGCATATTTCTAAGACCCAAATGTATGTACGAGCCGCCGGAATTTTCTACAATTTCATGGTTTTTAGGCGTTTTCATTAACGTTCTTATATTTTTGGGAACATCTAAACCTTCACCTTTCAATAAACCCAGCAAACTATTACAAAAATTATGTGAAACTTTATGTTTTAAAATTAATAAACGTAACTTCTCACTAATACTTAAGTTAGGCACACTATTTTTTAATGGAGAACTTAAAACTGTATGATCAATTGTATGTACACTAATAGGATTGTTAGAGGAATTATTATTATTGGTTTTTAGTGGTTCAATATTTAACATATCAAAAGAATATTCAGAATTCATAACATTAACTACTGATTCTGTGAATTGGGGTGTAACATCATTAACATCATTAACATTTACTATTACAGAACTACTTACAATTGACTTAATGTTCAATTGATTATTTTGGTTGGAAATGACACATTTGTGTTGCTCAGCTTTTAATACCTTTTTAAAATGCTTTGCTGAAACAGTAGATAGCTTTTTATTTTTACATACCTCTTGAATCTGAAAAACAAGTTAATCATTCTTGTTAATTTTTTAAAAATATTTTACTACAATTTCCTATTTAACTAAACTCTGTAATTTCCTTAAGTTATGTATTTTGATTTTGGTATAACGTTTAAGTTTAAATTTATATATACCATTATATTTCATTGCAACAAATATTCAATGAAAAAGTACAATATATAATGTTTATGATACATATTTAACAATTTTAACTATCTAAAATAAATTAAAGTAGAAATAGAAAAATACTAAGGGCCATATTTAGTAGATGTTTAAGAATAAGAATTGCTTAAGGCGCTTTTGATAATTTAAAAAATAAAAATTTGTGATAATAACTAATAGCAATTTTTAAGGTGGGTCTCAACCAACCTTAATTTATTTAAGTAATACTTTTTTTTTCTTAACCCAAAGTCTCATTTGTGTCATCTTCTCATTCTTAAGCATCAACTATGAATACAGCCCTTAATAACCCAACAAGTAATTTTTGTTATAATTGAAGATTTGTAACTAGTTTATAATTTATATACCTAATTTATTTTGATTTATTTAAACAAGTATTGGCATGTCTTAGCCAATTAGCCACCACAATTTCAAACTCTGAATCAGTTAACGTATTATTTGAATTAGCTTTAATGATTCCTAAAAAACACAATGTTTAAATAAATAAATGTGTTTATCTGTATATATAGATATAGGTACTAAATAATAATTGAATTTATAATTTAATCACTTCTTAATAGTTTCATAATTTCTGAAGTGCCTATGGAAATAGATATGTTTTTCCCACGACCAGTCCATGTAGTTATTATAGCAAATTCGTTGGTGAATAATTTCTGTAGTACTCTAGTAATATTATTTTTAGATCCACAACCACCAATACTTTTGATAAATGATTCCTAAAATTAATTTTAAAACTGTTATACCTACTATATAAAATGAAGATTAAAAATGTCTGTATTTTATTTAAATTATATTTAAGTACCAGCTTTGTAACAAAGTCCAATTCATTTAGAATATTGTTTTCAATTAATTGGAAGCCATCTTTGTCGTTAATTGGAAACAAAGATAAAAAATTTGTGTCAATGTACTGATTAGCCATCACAGAATTTAAACTATTGTTTTTGGAATTACACTCCAGAACTTCAACTTTATACAATAAACGAGTTAACATTAAATTAGAAGCTATTAACTCTTTTTTAATGTTTAGCTGTTCTATTTGCATATTAGTTAGTATTTCAGTTACTGTATGATTTATACTCCCAGCATCTACAAAATATATCCATATAGTAATAAAATAAAATAAAAACATTATTTTATTGTTTAAATAAATCTAGTCAAATTGACAAGAAGAATATAAAAAATCATTAGTTTTTACCCATTAAATTGTCATGGCGATAAGAACTATATGTTGGAGTATAAGGCTCACATTCCTGAATATTTTCTTGTGTAAAATTCTGCTATCAATAATAAAAATGATATTTTAATATTACAACATTATAAGAAGTACATAATATTACTTTTTGTCATTATTGTGTCCTAAAACTTACTCTGAAGTAGTTTTTCATAATTAAAATTGCATGTTTTTTATACTTTTTAAGTATTGGTGTATGTAATAATGAATTAATTTAATATTTCAAAAAAAAATATTAAGAACACACATTTATCTTAAATTAAATATAGTTTTTAACCTTATTATGTCTACTGAAAAACTTATCGAATTATATTCAATATACACTAATGAAAACAATTTATAATTACAGTACAATAACTTTTACCTTGTTTAAATCATCATTGAATGCATTTATGATAGCTGCTGAGCTTGAAAAGGATGTACTAGCTTCGGTTTGTAACAAGTGAGATGGTTGTTGATCAATAGATGCTGTATCATTAATTGTTACCTGTAATTCGGTGTAATGTCGGCTAGACTCAGTTCCATGAGGAACATCAACATTTTTATGACTGACAGGCTCAATAGATAAATTTGTACCTATATAAACATTTTTTAAATTAAATTATGTAGGTTCCTAACCAATTGTATTCAAATATTTCTAATTATAAAAATAATACCTTCATAACTGTCATCTGAAGATGAACTCATCTTACGCTTTTTATTGGATATAGTTGCTTCACATTCATTTTCAGTAGCAGAAGTTTCTATATCCACTTGCTTAGACCATGCCTGTTTAAAATTAACTGTAACAGAAATATATTTTCTTAGAATTATTGTCTTTAATAAAAATACATGATAAATATTAGAAATTCAAATAAAACTATAATTAATTACTTTAAAATTACACATACTAGGTGTAGAAAGTATGTGTTTAAACAAATGCATTTTGTAGGTACCTACCATAAATTTTATTATCAACAATTTTAATTTTGAATAGCTTCCAAGATTCATCTGGATCAATGGCATTAAGTAACTCAATATTTGTTACTTTAAATGGTGGCCATTGGCAAAATTGAACTGAATCAACGTTAATCAGTTTATTTGATAGTTCGTTCAAATCAATTGATTGGACAAGCCAATTCACTGGTATCACACTGTAGTCATTTGATTCAGTAAAAATAACTACCACCCATCTCTTAAGTGATTTTCCCTATAAGTAGGTACATAAAAAAAAAAACAATTATTTAATTTAACACCCATCTATAAATATTGTTTAATTTTTAATGCTAGCTAATGGCACAACTTAGTTACAATTAACTAGAAATTAGTAATTACTACCAATTGAATAGAGAATAATAATATTAGGTACCTATACCTATTTTAAATATTTTATTAATTTAATTTTTTAAATAACTTACCTATCCATAGAGCTAAAGAACCAAATAAATCAAATTATATTATGAAGTAGGTAAATAATAAGCATACCTAAACGAGTTATTAAAAAAGGTAGGTACTCAATTCCTTATAATTCACATTTCGGATGAAGTTAAAACAAACTGTCGAGGCTGGGCAAGTTAACAATATTGTATTACTTGGGTAGGAATATTTCATAAATAAATAATATACAATAGGTATGATGTAACTTATATCAAAATTGTATGTGTGGGCATTAACTAATTTAATAAATAAAGAAAAAAATTATGTGTAGACCTATTTACAATTATTAAACATGCAACTAATATGTAGCCACAATATAGGTGCACATTTTAGTTTCTCAACTTAAATTAAAATATGCTTAGTAGGTACTTATCTATCAGAACAATTCATAAGCTCTCATATGGATATACCTTTTACATAATTACAAAACCTTTATTATGAATTACATTTTTTAAATACACTTACCTTACTATTGCAATACTTGGGCATGATTGTACAACAAAAAACACCAAAAACAACTGGCACAGTGGCACGACACTGGCTTTTATGCTATATAGTATATTACTATGTTCCACGAGACTAGAATAATATAGTGGGTAAGTACGAGAAAACGGGCGCGTACAAAGATTTCGGAAGGTTGTGGCCTGTAGGGAAGCTGTAACATTCAGCGTGACGTCTGAGGAGTGAGGATACGTAGCAGCAATCGGTTTTGGCTGGAATGTCGATTTGGGTAGAACAGACTGGGACACTGGGTACCTACTAGATAGTAGACTGAGTCACTGGTCATTACTCATTAGGTATAATAATTCAATATCAATAATAACAACTATAAAATCTAAATATATAAAATGGGGTAATAATTGTATTTATATATAAATATTTTCAACAGCATATTATTATAACACACAACATCCAATAATATACATATACCTACACATTATTGTTTCCAGAAATGGCTATAAATATCGTTACTTACCTTATCTTATTCATACAAACATTGTTAACATTCAAGAGCGGTTTATTACGGCTGTTATTTGTATACAGTATAATAACAATCTAGGGCTGTTTTATTGATGTTTATTTTAGATCTATTATATTTACAATATTTAATAACAGCCTATAATGGTTTTTTTGGGATGTTAATTATAAAATATATTATAACAGCGCAGGGTTGTTTGTTTTAGAGACAATGAATGTATAATATATATTAACAAGCCCAAAACGACCATCAAACATCGCAATTCGCTGTTGCTTCTGATACATAAAATATACATTGCTGAGATGTTAGGAAACATAAAATGTTCAGTGGGCTGCTGTCCACCAACATTTTGATTGGTGCCATTTATGGCAAATATTGCATCCTGGTGAAACAACAAAATACATTATTGCTTAAGTCATTAAAAATTAAATATCTAATATATACTAACTTTTTGTGTGTTTTTTTTTCGGAATTTGCCTTCGTGGCATTTTTTACATGTACTGCACTCTTCAAAAAATTTAAATAAATTGAATAGGTATTTTAAATTAATTACACAACATCAAAATTAGGTATTCAATATACATACTTGGTTTTTTTGGCTTAGAATTTTTTTTTTTTTCTTCATTATTATCTATAAAAATAAAAATAAAAAAAATAATTAACCAATTTAAAGTTATTAATTACTTTGGCATGCTTACTATTTTTGGTGGTGTTGGGTTCTGCCACCCCATAAAAATAATTGTGATTAATTGTAGTCATCTATATAACACGTAAATAACAGTTTTCAATATTTAATTATGGAATTGATAATGTTAAGCAATTATAAAGCATTCAATATTCACAACCCAAATTGTTGAACAATAGTATTGTGTTAGGTGTAATGAATAAAATAATTAGGTATCTGGATAAGATAATAAATATTATGCTGAACACTGTGACTTACCTATTGTGACTTAATTAAGTTGGGCAACGGATGACACTTATGACATCTGTGACAAGATTACACAGAATATAGATATATGTTTTTGAATAATATTTTTGAATTAAAATTAGTAAAATGAATTAAGTTTACAAAATACTAATTATAGTAATTATGTTCTATAACATAATGAAATATATTTAAATATATGATATATATATAGTATAATGTTTATGATGAGTTTCAAATACAATCATCTACAGAAATTATTAAAAGCATTTATATTTTCCAATTTCATTTAGGAATATAATTATAATGATAAACAAATATTTTTCTCAATGAGTCCTATTATGTATTTTTTTTTCATTTTGTAACTTAAATTTAATATTATAATTAGGGCTTAGATTTATATGCAATAAAAAATTGTAAAATATGCATTTTATTTACAAAAATATGCAAAAACAAATTTTTATTATTTCTAGAATATTATTATATTTTATCATAATTCAAAATTCATTATTATTACATTAAAATATTAAATATTAGTTTATATTTTATTATTATTACATGCTACTATGATGTGTTGTTTCAATAATTTTCAAATACGAACACCCGGCGATTTGAACGTAAAATAGATTTATACTGACTTAAACTCCTTTCCACATCACACGAGGTTATTGGTACATATTTAAATAACGCGATTTGTTCCGGAGTTAAATTACTATCGATATCTTAGATAGATAATATTTATACTCTATATTTACAATAATTCGATGGATAAACCAAAAACTATAGATTTTATGAAAAACACACCATTTTTTTTTCATTTTGTAACTTAAATTTAATATTATATAATTAGGGCTAAGATTTATACGCAATAAAAAATTGTAAAATATGCATTTTATTTACAAACATATGCAAAAACAAATTTTTATTATTTCTAGAATATTATTATATTTTATCATAATTCAAAATTTATTATTATTACATTAAAATATTTAATATTAGTTTATATAATCACATTTACAATAAATATTAGTTTATATTTTATTATTATTACATGCTACTATGATGTAGGTCACTGACCCTGGCACCACAAAGTAAAAATTTTGGGGTAAAAATGGTTTCAAAAATTAGTAACCAATTCGTAATAATTCGTAACCACAAATTTGGATTTCGTAACTCAAGTTTACCCCCCCCTTAATCGATTTTATGTTTTCGGGTGCCAGCGTCAGTTGACTCTAGCACCCGAACCTCGAAAAATGGTCGTACAGTGTCCGAAACTGCACGACCGATTTGTAACCAATTCGTAATAATTCGTAACCACAAATTTGGAATTCGTAACTCAAGTTTAGCCCCCCCTAAATCGATTTTATGTTTTCGGGTGCCAGCGTCAGTTGACTCCAGCACCCGAACCTCGAAAAATGGTCGTACAGTGTCCGAAACTGCACGACCGATTTGTAACCAATTCGTAATAATTCGTAACCACAAATTTGGAATTCGTAACTCAAGTTTAGCCCCCCCTAAATCGATTTTATGTTTTCGGGTGCCAGCGTCAGTTGACTCCAGCACCCGAACCTCGAAAAATAGTCGTACAGTGTCCGAAACTGCACGACCGATTTGTAACCAATTCGTAATTATTCGTAACCACAAATTTGGAATTCGTAACTCAAGTTTAGCCCCCCTAAATCGATTTTATGTTTTCGGGTGCCAGCGTCAGTTGACTCCAGCACCCGAACCTTGAAAAATGGTCGTACAGTGTCCGAAACTGAACGATTAGTAACCAATTCGTTAATTTTAATATTTAAGTAATTTACCAAACTAATTATTTAATATCGTGATCGTTTATTCTTCGTATAATTTTTAATGATTTGTACTATTATATTGTATACGACCTGCTTATAACATGACTATACCAACAATAATTTTCCTTAAAATAATTTTATCTAAAAAAAAAAATAATAACAATTTTTCTTAATGAATTATTCATTTTCAAATGTTAGTATTTTCATATTCACACATTTTCTACACAATTATTTTTATTTACTTATTACGTTTTGCCTTGATTAGTAAGATTAGTTTTTAAATACATTGAATATTACTCTGATATACCTTCATTGTTTTAATTTGTACATTCTAATATTATCTAAAAGTATTAAATATTATTTTACTTGAATTACTTCTGTCCATTTTATTATTATTTGTCATTTATTATAAAACTATTTTAATTTATTTCATTATGATTGCTATAAATAAATACCCAATAGAAGCATATTTGGTGTGACGCGCAGAGACCTAAATGCTATTGTTTATTTTTGGGATATTCCCATGTTCTTGTTTGATTTATTTTGTTACACTCACACACTCTCATGTACAGTTTATATGACGTGCTATAGCGGCATTTCTTAACGAATATCTTTAAGCAAAGACGTTTGTTTCTGATTGCTATATTATTTATTAAAATGGTTGGAAGAATCCCAAATGTCGATTCAAAACTTTTAGATGGCATAATATTATTGCATAAAGATGATATTATTACATCCGGTGGTCATGGTAAGTAATTATAATTTATATATGATAATTCTCAGTTTAATTAGTCCATTATTTGATATCTACCTATTTAATAAGGAATTTTATAAATTGTCTACATTACCTATATTAGCTATAAGGGGTTACAATATAACATCAGTCACCCACACAGTTTTAATATTTTTTTAGTTTTTACAAATTTTTTGCTAGCTTATATTAAATATAAAAGTTTTATTAATATTTTATTGTAAAAATAAAGTAAGTAAGTAGGTTTAACTGGTTTATAGTATACGATAAGTTCAAACTTTATTTTTTTGAGCATTTTAAAATGTTCGGACAATGTCTTAATTACATACCACATAGTAATTAGTAGATATTAAATACTTACTTCCTATATTATTAATATTAATAATATATATATATATTAATATTCCTATATATATAATATATATTATGTGTGTGTGTGTGTTGTTTGTGTATATAAATATATTATAATATCGTATTATCGGGTAGGTACATATTGTGTATGGCTAGGCGGCAAGCTAGATGATTATTGATTATTAAAAACAGGGCTTAAAACTTAAAAAAAAAATAATGTTTACCGTTATATGGGTATTAAATGTTATTCAACTTTATACGTTTAATTGTTTTTCAAATTTAAACGTTATTTAATTTATGCATTTAGCGTTAAAACGTTAGAACAGCTTAAGTATGGCTAAATTTAGCTACGAGTTTATCTTTTTACATAAAATTAGTGCAATATCATAACTCATAAGTGAACCAATCATTTGTACAAGAACAATAGAATGCACATTTCGCATAAAATTAAAAATATTTATTTTTTGTCAATTGATGATTATACAGTATATTATTACCCACGGTAATAATAGTAATAATAATAATAATAATAATCTACCGTGATATTACCAATGCATTGTAGGTGTTGACCGAAAGTATTTAATTTTTTTGATTAGGCAGAACATACGGCTTCCGCGCTGATAATATCAAGATATATTATATCCTATAGCGTTTTACTGTGTACTTTTTAAGAAAGCCATTTTATAAAGTACCTATTAATTATAATTGCTAATGTGTATTTTTCATTTGAAATATTTATTGCTATTTTAAACTTCCTTTTACATATTTTATTCTATTTTGATTAGGTACCTATTTTAAGTCACAGTTGTACAAAAATAACTATATATATTTTACTGATTGTTATAATTTTATAAGTATATTTTTATTTTGGCAATGTTTATGTTGTTTCAATAATTAATCGTTTTTTGTCATGTTATTCGATATTAATTAATAATTAAAATTGTTTATCGCTTAGGTACTCACGTAATGATAAATTATGTAAATACGTAATATATGTAATATATGTAATATATTAATTAGATTTAATGTTACATATTTAGTAGGTAATTGATATTTAACCATTTTAAGTTAACAAAAATGTATATAAAATTATTATCTTGTTAGTTGATAGTTCTAACATTTATAACAATTTAAAAAGTATCAATACAGCTTAATACGAAATAATAAAAATGCCATGGACACAACATCTTCGATAAAAATATAAAAAATATACAATAAGTGCCCAGCCACTCAGCCAGTTTTTATTCCATTACCGCACATGTACTAAATTAACGCATCTTTGTTTAAATCAATATATTATTTCAAGTATACTGTTTTTTTTATTTATTTTGTTAATTCCTAAAATATCAATCCTCTCAACATTCAAGAAGATTACTCCAAACCACAAATTCTACAAAAGGTAAGGTGACATCTATCTTCGATGTATATATATATATATATAAATATATAATATCATGCTTAATCCTATTGGCTATTAATACATTTTTATATATAAATAAAGGAAAAACTTTCTTACTCACTCCCCGTACTTAGATTTTATATTAAACAATATTACATCATGTGCGTGAAGTTGGCTTCCTCCCACCACTTTAACCCAGAAACTTCAATCCTTTTTAGAAAAATTGCTACAAAATTTTTATTCTTACTAAATTTTTTATTCAAATTACATTTTTTTAATTATACTATAGATTTTTGTCCTCAACTTGACTATTTTTAACCAAATAAGATTTTCATTTCATGGTCGTTTTTTATTCCAGTTAATTCCATTGTTTTATTTAATATGAAATCATTTTTTTTTTATTTATTCAATTAAGAATAATAGGTATATCAAACATAGATTTTCATCTAATTCGAATAAAAACACTGAATATATCTAGAAAAAAGCGGGTAAGTGAGTATCGCTCTGCTGTACATTAGGGGGTGGGGTGGACCTCGGACTAGGGTAGGTTAAATTTGAATGCAATGATAGGTATCATTGTATACGAAAAACGATTCTGAACGGAGATGATTTGTCAGTCTAGGATATGTTAATATATTATATTTAAATATTGTCATATATTCTATTTTGAAACAAATTCAAACATTTAAGTAAAAGTCTCAAGCTCCAACGTTTGGTAATTTTTTTTAAAAATACAAATCGAAAATTATTTAGTAGTAAAACGTTATTTTACACGTGTATTTTTGATTTCAAATTAAAATTAAAACTTTAAACACTCGTAAAATTTTTTAAATTGAATAATCCTCAAACTGTTTTATATTTACTCTAAGCTTAACTTATGGACAGCATAGTATTAAATTTTCAATTCTTAGCTTTTGATAGTAAAATATTTATAAATTTTTAAATAGCAAACAGTGAAAAATATTCATGATTTTGACGAATTTTTGTCAATATTTGGACTTCAAATGCTAATAAAAATAAAACACATCATTGTAAAATCAATACATTCATCACTCCGTTCAGAATCTAAAATATAACAATTATTCTTAAGGGTCTAATAACTCAAAATCAGCCAACGTAAAGTTAGTCGGATTGCTGGACTCGATCGGTCAAAGTCGGGGGACTGCGTGAGCTAGGCCCCCGATTTTGTTTTTTGATTTCTAAGTTTTCTACTAATTTACAAATTTGGGGAATTAATTTACAATTGTTTCAAATAATTTTGAAAATTTTTGGACAAAGTCGGGGGGCCATCTTCACGTATGTTATTACATCAAGTAATGAGTTGAGAAAATCAAAAAACAATAAATCAATTCATTAATATGCTTTTATGCAAATAATATTAGATTAGAATTTATCACTTTCCTCTAAAATTAAAATGAATCTAGTTGGTACCTTTGGGGTCAAAAATCAAAAATGTTTCAATAGTTTTAAATTAAAAAAGTATAAACTTTTTTAAAATAGTTTATGAGAATTATTTAATAGGTCCTTGTTAAAGTTGAAATGTGTTTTAAAAAAGTTATTACTTTTCAAATGATTGTTTTCCTTTAAAAAATGCTGATACGTAAAATTTTAATTTTAATAATAGGAATAGTTGGTACAACTGCAGATGTGTGGCAAAATATTGCAACACAAATTCAGGGTTCCAGTAAAACAGGTAAAGTAACACCAGCATCTGTGCGACTGCGTGTGGCACTCAACAGAGGTGGATTATTGCAAAAATTGGGTGTGAAGTCATCTCGTTCACTATCAAAAAATGATGACTGCTCTATAACAAGAGATAAAATAGACAGTAGTTTGAGTAAGTAAATTTAATCATTTATTGATACAAATTGCATTTCATAATTGTACACGAATTAATTTTATTCTTAGACGTTATTCATTCGGAAACGGATGATAGCAGTGAAGCTGGCGAATCAGAGGAACGTTACAATGAATTAAAATTTTCCATAACATTTTCCATTGAAGAGTGGAATGCTATAAAACCTCAAAAAAAAGCATTCATGGAAAAACGTGATTTACGCTATTATGATATGTTAACGCCTTATGTATGGAGCAATGTTGTTCAGGAACATTTTTTTTTACATTCCAAATTGCCATGTGCAATATCATTTAAGAAGGCACAAGTTACAGTCACTGGGAAAGTATTTATAAATATACGTGGTAGGTGCACAGATTGCCATTCATTATTTGAAGGTGTTGTGGAAGATGTACCTGCTGTTAATGCAAGGTAAACATATTTTTTTTAAATTGTTTTTGTTTATATACAAATTGAAATGATTATATAATTTAGAGTTGTAATGCACTGTACATACTATGGCCATTATAAAGAGAAGCATATAAAAAGACGCCGATTGATGGGATCGGAATTACACCGAGCTGTATCATCGATGGTAGAAATGAACGTGGTTCCATCTGTGTACAGAAAAAATGAAGCAAATCGTCTTATGAGTGAAGGTTTGCTTTGTTGATTGATTTCAATACTATTAAAATTATTTAAATCATGTCATTAGTTGAATATTTTGTTTGTAATATATATATATTTTTTATACTACCTAATATACACTAGAATATTAAGATATGTATAAACCTGACATTTTACACAACACTTCGATAATAGTAACTTAGTTTTAATAAATCCAAAAAAAAGTAAATAAATATTTTTTGAGATAATATTTACAAATTCATACTAAACATTTTCTAAGATACAATTAAAATATTTAATAAATAGTTAATGTGATTCTAGGTGATTTAATTCCAGCACAAGTGCCTAATTTAAATAGCTTACAAAAAGCCAAAAGTAGAGCGATCGCAGCTCAAAGGCTACATGCAGATCCAGTATTAGCCTTATGTATAATGAAAGAAAATGGAGGATTTGGTTCTGCTATCCGTAACATTGGTATTAATACATTTTTTGTTCATTTTTGGAGTGATCTTCAACTAAAAGTGTATAAAGAATCGTATTCTAAGGTCGATACACCAACCATGTGTTTCGATGCAACTGGTGGTTGTGTTAGAAAATTAAAACGACAAAATAATACATATAGTGGGCCAATATTTTTATATGATGGTGTAATGAAAGTTAACGAACAAACTTTTACTGTTTTATCAATGTTATCTGAAGAGCATGATAAAATTTCTATCAGAGTGTGGATTCAACGATGGCTTCGATGTGGTGTTCGGTCTCCTAAAATGGTAATAAGTGATCAATCTTTAGCTCTGATGTCAGCTTTGGTTCAAAGTTTTACGCAATTTACTTCTCTTGAGATGTATTTAGATGCTTGTATGAAACTTACACAAGGACAAAATAATACAGATATTCCATTTTGTTACATACGGAATGATGTTAACCATTTCATGCATCTCGTAACACAATGGCCATGTCTAAAAAACACGAAGTTTATCCGAACCAAACAGTTATATACACGAGCAATAGGCCTTTTAGTACTATGCACTAAGTTATCTGATGCTAAAACTATCTTAGAAGCAATTTTTACAATAGCATTTAGCGAAACTGATGGGCCAGATGAACACGGGGATCTAACACCATGTGCTGAGTCAAAAATATACCTTAAGAATTGCATAACTGCTACTGTCATTGATTTTGTCGATCCACTAATTGATATAAATCAAGAAGACAATATTTCACCTCAAAATGATGATGAATTCGATAACAATGAATCAATGCCTATTAATACATCTTTCAAAGAATGGACCAAGTCAATAGCAAACGAATGTCAGTTGAAAGTGGAATTAGGAATAAAAGGTAAATGTTTTAATTGCCCTATATTTCTGAAAATCTAATTTAATTTTTGGTTTTGTTTAAAATAGGTATAGAAGATAATGTCCAGTATGAGTTAGAAATAGTACCTCACATAATAAATGTAATGAAATTGTTTCCATGTTGGTCAGGAATAATGAGACCATTATTTGGATATGGAAGTGAAACAGCATCTAGTAGCCGAATTGAGAGCAACTTCAATAATTTAAAACACAGAGTCTTCCACAACGATGTACTACCACTAAGAATAGATAATTTTTTAGAAAAAATAATTCATTATTACAGAGGCGACCACCTACTTTTGCAAGGTTCAACACAAAATATTGATAACAGAGAGGAATGTGACAATATAGGTAAAGAAGATAACGAGAATGATATAGAACTTGAAGAATACGTTGATCACGAAGTAGAAGCAGACCACAACGATAGTGAAGATGATGAAATTGTAGTAGATCATGGACATGACATAGGGCAAACATTAAATTGTGAAAGAGACAGTCATTTAATATCACAAAGTCCGTCTAACTCATGTTTGGCATGCATTAATGGTGACTTTCCTACTGGTCTTCACAAATGCAAAATTTGTCAAACAAATGTTCATCTATTTGGCTGTTCTGTCCCCGCCCTGGATACAGAAGAAGGATGTGGAGAAGAAAGGCTTTGCTTAATTTGTGCAGATATTGATTTTGAAAATAATGCAATAGAAAAATGGGGTAAAAAAAAAAAAACGGAAAAATCTAAAAAATCAAGATCAGCTTTTTCTTATCTTTCTAAACAGCCAGGATTTGATGAATTAAATTTGAACGAAAAAGGATCATCAGCATCAGTTTATTTTCTTAAAAATGGAAATTTATTTAAAAATCGAACTATAAAAATTAAAGAAATATCCGGAGTCAACAATAAATTTGTATTGAGTAACACATGCGCTATAGATTCTTTAATGACTGTTTTGGCATGCTCAGCATCTGACAGTAGAGGATTCAAAAAATTTTTATTCCGTAATGTTGATAAAAATAAACTAATTGAATTTATACTAGATATGTTAAGTCCAACAGGAAAAAAAATGTATAATAAAAGAGTTGAATTAATTTATCCACATTTTAAAAGTACACCTTTGGTTGGAGGTATACAACTTATTGATGTGACAGATACAGCAACCAGTATAACTAATAAACTTCTTAAAGGATTGCCGTCTATAACACGTCATATTAATTGTAATAATGAACTATGTGAAAAATATATGAAAAAAACAATTTTATCATCCACTGTAATATCACTAAATGTGTATGATGAAAAAATCGATTTACAACAAGAAATAGAAAATATAATTGATTCAGATGAGATATGTGAATCTTGCGAGACTAAGAAATTTTCAATTATAACATTAGGAGAATATTTAATTATTGAACTTAATTCCATGCCAGCAGGTAGAAAATATTATAAATACACATATTACATAAATATCATAATAATTAATTATGAAATATAAACTTATTTTTATTGTTACTTATTGATTACAGGGCTGTACGCTGATACAAGTAAAGATATTGAAAGTGCACCACTGGATACAATAAATCAAAATTATGTGACGCCTTTCAAAATGTTTCTCGAAAATATTACAAAAAAAATCGTAATTAACCAAAAAGAATATAAGGTTAGAGGAATTATAGCATTCAGTTCACCAACAAGAGCAAACCTTAGGTTTAACACAACTGGTCACTATACTACATATGCATATAGGTCTAATGACAGATGGGAGTTATATGATGACTGCAAAGAAAAAGTTTTAAATGTAAACCCGCGATGTGAAGTTAATACTGAATTAATTGTATTTACACTTTGATTACACTAAATTTAAATGTATTTTTAATCATTATATTTTAATTATACAGATTGAATATTACATTTAATTGATTCATTAAACAGAAGTATAATTTATGAATAATTTAATTTTTTATTATTATTATCACAGTAATTCTATAATATTTTGTAGGTATAATAATAACTACAATTCCATATGGACATAGTTATATGATATGTAATTTTAACAAAGGTGGGGAAGTTAATGAAAATAATCAACTGCAGTTAAGTCAAGTTAATACCACACAAGATTGGTACATTTTAAGTTAATATGGAAACAAATTATATTAACTTGACTCAGTTTAAATCTAATTTTCTAAATTATAATAAACAATTTTATCAAACATTTATCATAACTTACCTATAACTATTTTACATTACATGTTTATTAAATATTAAAATTATAAGTACACAATACGTCAATACCACGATTTAAAATTTAAAAAATATTAATGTTTTAGTCATACTAGCTTGACTTTAATGAGTTTAATTAAATAATAATTTTTATAGAAACATATGTTTCTATAATATATTCAATTAATATTTACGTATAAAACCAATAGGACCAATATATATATGTGTGAAGAGCTCGCAGAGTTATAGCGATAACATATATATTTATATACTATACAAATAAATATTATTTCATACAAAGTAAATTATACAAAATGTATCATGTATAGCTGGGAACATAATATATGTATTTATTTATATAGTACAAATTATTTTAACTAATAAAAACATTTACTTTAAAATAGTCACATTTTAATAGACATTTGATTTTCATCTATGACAGACATCTAATAATAATAATGGCTTGGGGTGGTTGCAATACCACTTTAAAATGTAATTTATCAATAAGACAAAAGAACCTAATTAAAATCATTCTAAATAAACAGAAAACCTTTCCTTCATCTGAATTATATAAAATGTTAAGAGTACTTGATATTGACAATTTATACAAAAAGCAAGCAATTTGCTTCATCTTTAAAAATAATTTATTTAATATTAAAAATCAAACATACAACTTCAGAAAAACAAATCTTGAAATACCTTTCGTTGTTACTAAAAAAGCATCAATGTCATTCTTACAAGTTGGTTTACGGTCTTTAAATGAGATTCCTAAAGAATTATTAATTATTTCAAATTATTCATATTTTAAATATAAATTAAAAAATTGGTTTTACAATAATCTTTAAATATCTAGCTTTAAATTTTCTTTTTTACTATTGTATTAATTATTATTATTATTATTTGTTTTATATAAGGTCTCTTACTATCTTTCATTATTATCACGGCTACTAAAAAAAAAAAAAACAAAAAAAAAAATGTACTCTTACTCTACGACACGAGGTTTCACCTCAGTGTAGAGTAATGTCTAGTTAATATTTGTCTTTGTTATATCAAGTATTTGTCTTGTAACTAGAATTTAAATAAATAAATAAATAAATAAATCTATTTTTTAGGGTAAGTAAAAATTAATTTTTTTTCCAATTTTGTGGTTACGAATAATTACGAATTGGTTACAAATCGGTCGTGCAGTTTCGGACTCTGTACGACCATTTTTCGAGGTTCGGGTGCTGGAGTCAACTGACGCTGGCACCCGAAAACATAAAATCGATTTAGGGGGGGCTAAACTTGAGTTACGAATTCCAAATTTGTGGTTACGAATTATTACGAATTGGTTACAAATCGGTCGTGCAGTTTCGGACACTGTACGACCATTTTTCGAGGTTCGGGTGCTAGAGTCAACTGACGCTGGCACCCGAAAACATAAAATCGATTAAGGGGGGGTAAACTTGAGTTACGAAATCCAAATTTGTGGTTACGAATTATTACGAATTGGTTACTAATTTTTGGATTCT